>VZRQ01004333.1:26820-275378 GCA_013397975.1 Machaerirhynchus nigripectus
TTTGGGGGGGGGGGGGAGGGAAGTAACCTTATATACAATTTGCTACACTTTGCAAGAGGCTTGATTTACCAAAGTACTAAACACCTGTGCTCTGAAAATCTGTCTCAAACTGCATAATCATTATCTCCAGTAACTTGAGAAAAATACAGCTGAGTGTCATGCATAATGGTCCAAGCTAAAACTTGTCGTGTTTCCATACATTGCCAGCTATCCACAGTCCTGAATTTCCTTCTGAGTTATTCCCTTCACCAGTGAACACCACCAGTCATTTTGGGCAACACGGCAGGATGTTTTCCTGACTGATAAAGGGCAGACATGACTCTTGGAGGAGGGGAGATGAGCAGACTCCTGTGGGCTGGTACGATGTGCCAGCTTTGTCACTTCTAGTTGTTGGTGTGTAACAACTCAGACTTCCCAGGAGAACTCAGAAAATGTTAATATTCAGTCCAACAGCCCAACACCGTAATCTCCTCAGAGAAGTAAACAAATTAAACTGAAACAGAGAGAGAGTGACCTTGGATAAGTCTCTTCAGCAGCCTGTGCCACTTTGTACTCTCAATCTCAGCTGCTTTGCCCGTTCTTTTTCGGGCAGCTCAGGGCCAGGTGCTCAGCTCCTTACAGGACTAACTCGGAGCCTTCAGCTGGAACTTGGGGCCTGTGGCTGCAAGGACAGTGCAAGGAGTAAGAGGTGAGGTAGGGTCCTGCACGTAAAGAGTTTGATTAACACCCTTTCTCTACAATTTCAATACAACTTTATCAACAAATCTCTTACAGAGCATAAGCAGCGCAATATAAAGGCACCAAACTTACAAGTGTATTCAGAAAGGGAAAGAGGACTTGGGACCAAGGAAATGAAGGTGCCCGAACTGTAAAGAGCCAGGACATACCAGTTGAGATGATTGTTGAGATGGTGAAATTCTTCATTGGGCTTTCATGCCCAGAGAAATACCTGCAGAATTACTCACTTCAGTGTCCAAGCTGGATTGTTTATACTTTCCCACAGTAGCTTAAATTCTGTGCTAAAAAACCTTGTCTCTGTGTCAAGTCATTCGACCACTTCAGACAAACTTGTTTTTAAATACAAATCTGACTGACCATCTTCAGTAGTTTTCAAATAAATTAAATTTATTGCCTGCTGTCAGCAACAACCCCATACACACTACTGATCAATCATTTTCTTCTACCTCCAGCTGTGTATAACTTGATATCCACAATTTTTTTTTTTCCCTTTTAACAAAATGTTTCTGGGAAACAGGTCCTAGAGTTAGGATATTTTTCTCCCTCTTTTTGACAGGCCTATACACGAAGATAAGAACCCTGTTGGGATGTTGAATAGCCTACCTGTGTACGGTGTTGCTCTAAACATATGGCTCTAAAATTCAGAACAGATATATCTTTGGTGAAGTCCAGATAATTGATTCATAAGTCAGCTGCATCAGGCAGGTTTTTGATGGTATCTTTATAAATAGGTTGGTGCTTTCAAAGTGCCTGATGGTATCTCTCCTATTGACATGAAAGGCATTTGGAGGTTGGAATATGCTAGTTATACAATTTGTATTCTTGGTTCAGTTCATGGGAGTTATCAGGTTCTTAGAAGACTAATACAGATATTTGGGTAAATATCTTTTGTGTATTTATGCTCTCTAATATTCCACCTTTCAGTCTTTTTAGTAACTTACTGCATTTTAAAAAATAATTTCAAGATCTGCACTTCCTCATTGTAAAGAAAAAGCATGGCTATTCTTCAAAATTGACATGACTACACACAGTTTATGACTTAAAATCAACAAAACACAATTCAATCCAAAGGAGGGTCTTTCAGACTCTTATTTTCAAAACCCCCAAAACAGATGACCAAGTCCTTCAGAAACAACAGTTGAACGGAGCCACACGTTCCCAATTCCGTGAAACTTTGGGCCAAACCGTAGCGACACAAAAGCCAACAACACACAAACATTTGGTGTGGTTCACTCCGAGCACACAAAAGTACTGGGCAAGACCCATGATTTCGTTTACAACCTTCAAAAGTGAAAACAAGATCGGCAGCTGAAAGGATCCCTGAACTCACGGGAGGAATTGCCTTCCAGGAGCTGTGAGTGCAACATTAGCAGGCTACTTTGAAAACCTCTTAATCTGTATTTTTCATTTTAAGAAAGGGGATGCCATTGGTAAAACTGATGAGGATATTCTTCCTTCTTCTTAAATATAAGCACTTAAAAATTGATCAGTTTTATATACCTTCTCTGCTGTATGTACATTTGCCTGCATATAAGGCATAAGTATATTGAAGCTGTCCTGCGTTGTAATAGAAAAAATGGTATTAAAGAGAAGAGGAGCTAATAAAAATGAGGTATATCCACCCACATCTTGTTGGTTGATTAACTCAAAAAATGCATATCTTTAATAAAATATGTAATCATTCAGACTGAATCTTTCTGCTTGAACTTCCAATCTGGGAAAATCTTTTCGGCCAAAATCTGCTTTGAGCAACCTGGTCTGGTGAGAGATGCCCATGGCAGGGGGGATTGGAACCAGATGATCTTTAATGTCCCTTCCAACCCAAACCCTTCTGTGACTGCCAGGTTTTCACTGCTGCTGCAGGGCGGTGGAGAGCAACACCAAACCCCTCTGCTGTTCAAAACAAGCAGGTGCCTTTGTTTGTGGCTTGAAATTCTTTCCCCACTCCCTCCCTTGCAAACAGTTTAGAAGTGAGTCTGCCTCTTCAAACCTCCACTTAAAAGGATTATCCTCAGAGCTGGAGACAGGCAGGAGAGCTGAGCCCCAGCATTCAGCTGCCCCAGCAGGGGGTGAGAGCCAGAATAGCAGCGTACTTAAGCAGACTTTCTGTTTGGATACAAACAATAAAGAGAAGGCAGAGACAGAAAATTTATTTACACAGATCAGATCTAGATGTGAAGTTATCTAAATAAGAATAGGCAGCTGAAGAATATAAGAAAATAAGGAGAAAATAAGGACAGACATGATCATAAAGGCTTAGGCCTCCTCTGCAGTGTGAGTTTACATCTTTTGCATCTTTTGCTCCACTAAGATCACTGAATGGTGCAAAGGACAGCTTATTTACATTCTCCTGTTTTATCAGTGTCTCACAGGTTTTTCCTTTCTGTAATAGTTGTTGCTCATTAATTTTGAAATATTTCAAACCTAATTCAACCAGCAAATCCTTAGCCACTCCAAAGCTTTAAAACTAGGGGAAGTCCCAAATCTAGATGAAGTCTCATGGACTGACACCAGTGGAGAAAAGGCTACATTAGAGTTTATGTGCTTCTGCTTTCTCATCTGCCTCTAATAATCCCAGTTATGCGTCTGATACACAGTGCTTTATTCTGCAGCACCTCAGCAGAGTAGAACAGCTTCCCAGAGAGTAGTGCCATCAGCCAACATCCTCATCTGACTTACGGAGTCATGTACCTGAAGGGGGAGAAAAAGAGGGGGAAATGGGTTGTATGTCACAGTGGGGGATTTGCATGTAGCAACAAACCCTCTTTATCTTTTGGTGAACACTAGAGAGAGGTTACTAATCTAACCCACTCTATCTATTCCGAAGTCAAATTTCTCTGCCTTCCAACCTTCCCTCCACTCTTTATCTGGCCCCTCACCTCCTGAGATCCTGAGTGGTTGCCTCACCTCATCAAAAGAAGAGGAAATATTTCCCCCTTCTTTCAGTGTTGTTGCTATCAGAATGGTGGCATTCCCTATCTTTTGGATCTGTTTGTTAGTGGCTTGCTCAGCCAAGGCCCCCAGGGATACACACTGTTATCTCTGTGGTCTCTCTGTATCTCTTCTGAATTTATGCATCTTGAATTACTGGAGTTCCTGTGGAAAACTTTTCACTGCAGTATCCAAAGGGCTGGAAAACCTTTCAGTCACTAAGACTTACATTTGTCCTTAGAACATCCCTCTCCTTTTTACACTTCCTTACAGTTCATCCAGCCCATACATCAATCAGGAATTCTTCTACTCTCTCCCTCACCCTCTTTAAGAGTTAAAATCAAAGCACCAGATACAAGTGGAAGCCAGTCCTGACTTTCTTTCTGCCCCACTCTCCAAACTCTAGAGAAGGATTCAAAGCTGGGAAAAGTCTCGTGAGAACTGGGCCAGTAACAACCAAGACTCAATCTGAGCTCAGCTGGTTGCATCCCGTGAGCTTGACGTGCCATGCTGGAGCCATGATTTACAGAGGCACACATTTTTCCTTCCCTGTCCCTTATCGTACTTCCAGGACTACATTACAATACCTGAGTGCCTCACAGTCCATAATGCATTTAATCCTAATGATATCTCTGTGAGGGATGGAGGAGCCATAATTTTCATTTCATAGATGGGTAACTGGGGCACATTACAGACTCTGCTCTTGTCTAGGAGTTTTATTGGCAGGTAAGATTCCAGGTGGAGTCCACTTCAGCAGAATAAGGATATCCACAGAGAGGATTATATCAGTGTTAAGGATATTAGAAAATTCCTCAGTGTGGTCACATACACATATATGGTAGCAAAGTCGTCCTCCAAAATGTAAAAGGTGGATATTTGGGATTTTTTTTTTCCCAGACAAAAAAATAACGTGATAGTGGGAAAAATTATTTAGAGCAAAAAAAGAGTATTCCAAAATGCCTAGTTTGCAAAGCCCTGTGGTGAAATATCTTGATGACTGATGGCCCTAACATCTGCAGATTTCCACACCTTGAAGGAGACCCAGGTCTCAGACAACCTCTCCTCTTTTCAAGGATGGTCCCTTTTAGTCCTGTTAGAGTCTACTGATCTTTGCTGGCAGATATCCTCCTACGCTGGTCCAAACCAGATTTATGCTTTGGCCAGAGATAGGGAAAATCTTCAAAGCTAATACTGCTGGCATTAGCCCTTCGTAATCCTTCCCAGTATGAATATTACATTTGCTGTTTTCCAGTCAGATGGTACCACTGCTGGCTCAAACGGTTTATTAAAACTGTTTTCCACTGGACCTGCTTGGTCATGCACCATTTCCTGGACAATTTTGGGACAGAGATTATCTAGTCCTGCTAACCTGATATTATCTTATTCCATTCCAACCCAGGTGAATTTGCACTTATTTTGCTTTTGACTCCATATTTGTAACAACATCCTCCCTGAAAACTGCTACAAATTATTTATTAAGATTTCAAGTCCAAGACAGAAAAGCTATTGGGCTTTCTGAAAGATGTCTGATTTGAAACAATTTTAATAGTTTTCTACCAATTTTCCCAGACAGGGTCCTGCAAAATATATGGCTAGTAGATATTGCATTAAGCACACTATCCTATAGTTTGTAGAAACAATTACAGCCCCAAATTAGTCAGAAACACAAGGCTTTCTGAATGCTTTCCTTGAAGCAGTGTCTGAGATAAAAAGACATAAACTAAGCTTTTCTGTTACTTGAAAGACTAAGTTAGGAATGCTGTCATTATCACTCGCATGATCACAAGATTTGGTTCTGTGTTGGTCCTCTCTTCAAATTTAAAAAATTGTGAAATTAAATTGAGAAGGGTTGAATAGCTGATTATAATCACCTGAAGCAGAAATCTGACACGGAATTAAAATTCAGCTTGGGGTTGTTATAAGCAGCCTCACTAAAGCTGTTGGCTCAGTACTTTCTAATATTTTTAGTAGATATGAGTATGTCAGATCACCATTTTCTAAAAGTAAAATATCTTTTTCCTGAACAAATGCACGAACACTTACCTTGTTGATGTTACCTATATTTAATTCAACTACTTATTCTCAATATCTGATTCGGGTAGGGAAAAATATTTACACTTAGAAATATGCTGTAGCTTGAGGAAAACAATTGAAGTAGGCTTATATGAATAAGTATTAATGGTATGATGTGTATATATATATATATACACCATCCATAATGGTATGGATTATATGGTATATAATCCAAGGAAAATACCTTTATAGCCAATCCTTATTTATTAAAAAAAAACAAAACAACAAGGCATCAAAGGCTAAGAGTCCAAAACAATATTTGTTACATGTAGATAGATGTCTTTCTTACAGAATTTTATATTTCTTTTCTTTAAATAAGTGTCAGTAAGAAAAAAATCCCAAGCCACTGGACACCAGATTTTCTTGAGAGCTTCATGAACCTTTTGTCAGACCTGATGTGATTTTCATGTTGCAGACAAAAAAGGAAACTCAGAAATGTTTCATGTAGCTTCTTATTTAATCACAAGCATTTCTCATAGCCCCAGCAGAGAAGTAAAAACCCCTTTAGCATTACTGTTCTTAATCAGACTCCTACACGGATGTTGCAATTTGGTTTTCTGCAGGAATCTCATATATTCTCTCATCTACTTCTCTACAAGTAAACTAAGTTTTGACACTTACACCAATACCTTACATGAGCCCCCTGGATAAATAAAACTGACTAGGTGTTCCAGAAAATAAAATTAAAAATTAGTGAGTCACGAAGCACCTGGATATTTTAGATAAAATACAGGGGCTTTTATGAATAGAGCTTTGCTCAGTGTTGACGCATTGTCTTTATTTTTAGGTGCTGCAATGTGTCTTTTACACTCTTACGTGGAATTTCTATCCCCAGGAGGGACACAGTAGAAACCCAGTACTTAATATAAGCACAGCCAGGGTATTTCTAAACCTTGCAGTTAGATAGGGAAGTGGGCTGCAAACCAAGAACAACCCAGAGATGTGCAGCCCCGTGGAATCTTTAGTTATAGAGACAACAGTGGTGCACGAAAAGTTTCAGCTGGAGCACAGAACAGGTTGTACCCCATCACAAATCTGCAGGAGCAGAGCAGAAGCCTCCTTTATCGCCACCATGAAGGAAGTGCAGTCAGAACTTCAAGTGAAGCCTTTGGAGTCTAAAACTGTGCAGATTCTAATATGGTCTGGGTGTTTTGTGAGCATTCTGCCTGTCAAGGGTGGTGTCCAGTTCTGCAGCGTTGATGGGACAATGCGCTGAGCCTCTGCTCGTGCACGCTGCTGTTGGTTGGAGAGACTGGGCTTCCAAGCCTGGCATGTCAGTCATTCCAACGTAGCTCCAGCCCCCATAAACTTCTCACTGATTATTCTGGAACTGGTTAAAACTTTAGGAAAGCTTGGATCCAGCTCCCAACTAACCTGAGATGTGTGGCTGGGGGAGAAAGCACTGTAATAATTCATTGCAAGCAATGTCAGAGCGGGAGAGTTTCCTTGCCACCCATTTAGACATTTTCAGTGCAGCAAGGCTACCACCAGTCCAGTTTTGTTAGCTTGGATACTTTAATAAACCTGGAGAACCAAAACAAAAGCGAGAGTTCTGTGTTTCATCATTGTTTTGGGTAAAGGCCATGTCAAAAGAGAGGATTTCCAGGATAAAAAAATATAAGCAAACTTAAAGAAGTTTGGAAAAGGAACTTAGATGCAATTAAAACAATATGTGCTATTACAGAAATCAACTAAATCTGATCTGGGTTTTGTGCTTATAGCAGAATTATACACACAAAACTTAAGAAAACTCTGAAGAAAAAACTTAAAGACAGATAATATATTTTATTAGAGCAAATAGCATAGGTCAAAAACTAGATCAACTTTTGGGCACTTGGCCCCATTTGGAACTGAGACATAACAACAGCCTATTCTTGCTTTACCAAAAAAGGAGGAAAAAATAATTTCAGAGATTCTTTCAAACAACCTTACATAAACTAGTCCTGCGACAGCCTCCATTTCCTTTACTGGCATTATTTTCAGGGAGGCTTGAGACCCTGGTTGCTCCTGGACTGAGTCTTCACCTAGTGGTTTGGGTTGAAAAGTTAAAGATCATATAATTCCACACTGCCTACCATGGCTAAGGACATCTTCCACTAGACCAGGTTGCTCAAATCCAACCTGGCCTTGAACTCTTCCAGGGCTGGGGCATCCACAGCTTAGCTGGGCAACCTGTTCCAGTGTCTCACCACCCTCACAGTAAAGAATTTTTTCCCAATATGTAATCTAAACCTACCTCCTTTCTGTTTTGAAGCCATTCTCCCTTGCCCTGAAAAGCCCCTCTTCAGCTCTCTTGTAGTATCCTTTAGGTACTGGAAGGGGCTCTAAGGTCTCCCCAAAGGCTTCTCCAGGCTGAACATCCCCAAATCTCAGCTTCTGTGGCATGACACCCTCCCTGCCCAGGAAGGAAAAGCTCAGCTGTTGTATGTGAGCTCTGTGGATTTACCCATGCAAAGCAGAAAGGGCTTGGTAAGTGGCTGCACATGAAAGCAAAGATATTTTATTCTGTTAAGATAAAAACATGGAAGTTTTAATCTTCACCTGGTTTTACAGTCCCAACCATCAAAACAGAGAAGGGATTTAGAGTAAAAATAGCAATGATTCAGCCAGTACATTAAAAACCACAAGACCCATTAAATGGAGTTTCTAATAAAAATTCTTCCTAACTGGTTAATTGGAGTTGCTAAATGATTTCTTTTTATAGTAAAAGCTTTATAATTAACAAGCCAGACATTGATTTCTAGTCATTATCAATTTCTCTATGATTATTATTGCTTCTATAATAATCTTCACTGTATTAACATAGATTAAGAAGCTCTTTAAAATAGACCAGCTTCATTAGCTCCTGCTATCACAGGAGGACCTGCAGAACTCGGCACTCCAGTTAACCACCACGCAGAAGCTGAAAATAAATGCTGCAAGTCTCTGTTCCTGGGGGCTGACGTGCATGGAGAGGAAACCTCAGTGCTCAACCCCGAGCACTTAACTCCCAGCCCGTAAAGCTGCTAAAATCATTAACTTGTACAGCCACGCTAACAATGTTTCTTTGTTAATCTTTATTGTTCCACTAATGAAACATCTGTTATGCTGAGGACCCACTACACTTGGAAAACTTTATTAATCCACTTGCAAAACCAGAATAATTTCAGCTGGGTGAATGAAGGTGGGGTAAAACAGCCTTGGAAACACAGCAATGTAATAAAACACATTTAGTAAGCATGGGAGAGGGGACGAATTGCTCCTGGATTCCAGGCATTAAAGTGCAATGACTGAAGCAGGAACAGGGATGGGACCCACAACACATGATTTTGCTCCTCTGAAATGTGCCTGGGAATCTTAGCAGACTGAGCCTATTTCTCATCCAAAGGGAGAGCAGCTTTCTCCCTGAACCTTCCCTGATAATTTTCATGGAGATGTGCTGAGATTGATAAGAGCGATGGCTGTCCTTTTGACACACACACTGACTGATCCTTTCTGCCTGCAAATAACTGAATTCAGTAAAGTTTTACTGCACTTTGAACTTGTTTGTTTCTGAAGTTATACTGACTGCATTGCACTTAGATTTTTCTGTATGATTCATACGGCTGAAAAGAACTCACAAGAAATCTTGCAACAGGACAACATTTTTCTGAGCTATGCAGGGTTTTTATTTCAGATATAGTTCCCAGATTAATTAATTTGTGACATATAGAATATCCTATAAATATTTGTATTTTGGGTGAACTGTTATTCTCAGACATTGCAAGTGATCTCACTCAACTCTCCTTCATGAATTTGCAGAGGAAATCAAAAACAGAGCTCAGTGGAAAAGGGTTTTAAAAACGTTGTGTGATGTTTTATACATTGGATGGAATAGGCAGAAGAAGAAGCCATATGCAAGTCTTCCATGCCAGCACAAGCTTGCAACCCATGAATCCAGACTTCCCCACATTCCAAATATGTCAAGTATGATGATATGCTTTGTCTGTCATGAAGCCTGATAACAGTTGGGCAATGTAGATCTTTTAAATGCTGAAACCAAGTTGGGCTCAGACCTGTCCTTCTGCACCCTTTCATTTTATTTAGATGTTACAATTGTGGATGAGAGAATGCAAGAAGAAACAAACTGTAAGGGAATTATACTGACTGAGTAAAAATAAGAAGTATTAAAAAAAATCTCATGTTTGAAACATAGCCTCTATTTTTCAACATCGTTCAAAAAGTAAATGTGTTGAAGCTGCTTTCTCTCATTAACTACAAAAATCTTTTCAGCTCTCAAGAGAGTTGGTCATTGTGGGATTTTAAATCAAACTTTATAGATGTATTTTGTCAACTCCAGCCTAAACTTTGCTCATCTTTCTCTGGCTTTCCCAGGAACTAGTAGGTAGGATTCCAGCTATCCTGCCCCCAAGGTGATCCAGAGCTAAAAGAAAACCTGTGTTTTCCTGGAACTTATCCAAATTCATTACGATCTGTTAGACTGACACAGTGCTTCTTATATTATCAGAAATCTCAATCACTCCAAAAATGAACAAAAAACCCTTGCTCCTTTCGTAGCTCTGCTCCATTTAGAATAGCATAAATATGAAAAATTATACAGCAAGTACAAAGTGATGGAAGATCAGATCCTTGGAGAGACTGCTCAAGGAAGTGCCACACACACACTTATCTGTAAGGTAAACCGGAGCTAATGATGTGATTATGTGGATGTGGAGGACTGTTAGGGGAAGGAAAGAATGAAAGAAAAAAAGAAGAGAAGGAAGCCTTCTTGAATAAAGCTTCGAGATGGAAGCGGGTGGGACTGATCACTGACTTATCCAGAAATTTTGATTTGGGGGAAAATAGTTAGAAATAAAATAATAATCATCATCATCATCACAGTATCCCACAAAGAGCACACCATCAGATGGTGGTAAGGGTCAAGGAAAGCACAACCCTCTTAGTTCCTTCCCTTGTAAATTCACTCTTGATTGTCCTTGCAGGACCTGATCTTTGTGCAGTAACGCATTTCCTCATCCAGGCAGACCATTCTGAGCTACCTTGGAATTTCTAATTTTATATATATATATATAGTGTGGTGTAAATATACTCAAAGATCCTTTGCCACCTGCCCGCTTTTAGAAATTTCAAAGGAAGCTTTTCCTCCCTGCCACGAGATTTGGCGTTTCATATTTCATGCTCTTTATTCATGAGGTGTAGCTGAGACTTGATTTAGGAAAAGCGAAACTTTACTATGCAACAGTACAAAACTATTAAAATTAATTGATCTGACCGTAACCATCAGTGAATAACTGGAGATGTAACCATGGAATCATCATGCCTTTTGAGAACTGTCTAGATAGATTTAATGGATATATGCAGCAATGTGATCTAAGGGAATACATGCATTCATTTCCCTTTTCCATTCACCTAAGAGGGTATTGCAACTTTCATCTGATGCCACATTAAGGTATAATGTGCGCTGATATGCAGCAGATAAGGAATTGCCAAAACTTTCTTTGATGCCTTTCAGTCATGTTTCCATCAAATAAATCCCTACACAAAGAATAGACACAGAAATCACTAACTACTTTGTAACTGGCTAATTGGTTTAGACCAAAACCATCCAAGTTCTTTTGCCTCGTGAATCCAAATCTCCTTTTTTTAATCCTTATTTTATTTATTTTATCTAGAGGGGGAATTTGCGCATATTCATCTGAAAAACTTATGCAGTGAGAAATTAAACTTATGGAACAAATTCCAACTCTTTCATCCTGCAATGCAGAGAACATCAAAGGGCCACACCTATGAAAATATTATTTTTCCTCTAAACTTTTTGTCCCAAGGCCATCAAAAATCCCTCTACTCATGTCTGATTTATGTTTCAATAATGTTTTCAGTAACCTCTACAGCTCAATGTCTGGTGAGCAAGCACTCTGGAAGTATAGCAGAGAATTGTTATGCTCTAGTACAGCATATATAGAATAATGAACTTATTGAAACCAATCTATTTTCTCAGATATGAAGAGCACATGAATGTAATTGGTATTCTAATTTATGACAAATATCTTGTGGCTACAGTAACAAGGGCCCTGAATGGTAACATAAAGAAGACCTAAGAGCATTGCACCTTCCAGCACCTTGTTGGATGGGGCTGTGCACTGCCTCCTCTAAATTCAGTGCGTGGCTGGTTGAGATACACACTATAGCACTCAGGACACAAGTATTTCTTTTAAATGTTTCAGAGCAAAGTCATCTTGGTCCAGCTCTATTAATTCCTTGAGAAACATTTATGTTTCATCAGAAAGTGTATGAAAGCAATTAAAATGTGAAGGCATATAATGGCTTAGGTGTCCCCTGTATGCTGTTGTCCTACCCCAGTCCTGGCTGTGATATTCCTGTTGCCACCGGTGGAAGCACTGGTGGCAGTAATGTTGCTTGGATTTCTCAGTCATAAAGTTACCACTCCTTTATAATGTTTATCACAATTGTGTGGGAAGACTCAGACTGACAGGACCGTATTTGTTATCCTCAGGACACATTCAGAATTTCTCCACAGCTCCCAAGAGTTGTAAGACAGACTGAGATTTCTACCTGTGTTGAGTTCAATGAGAGTTGGTGACTTCAAGCAGTTATTTTAAAAATTCACAAACCCAAAGTAGACTTAGGGTCTGATCTGGACCCCTTATACCACCTGATTCCAAGAAACAGAGAGTATCCAGACCTTAATCTAATAATATTTCAAGTCCATGTATCCTCTGATATTTGTTGACCTTTCTTCAGTTCTTACTTATTCTGGACATAAGTTTTAATGCAAACCCAGACAGCAGAGGGAAAGAACATTTTCAATGTTCAGAATTTCAGGCCTAGATTTGCTCTGCTAATATAGAATTCAAATCTAAAGCACATGAGCTTTGGGCAAGTTAGGTTCAGCTGTGGCTACCAAATTGCCCACGGGTCATGAAAGTCACTCACCCATACTGTCCCCCTCCCCGTCCCAATCCCAACTAGAACTGCACTTTGTAAGATGAAAATGGGAAATAATTTGCGAGAACAGAAAATTAAGCCCTGTGCACCAGACAATCTATGTCTCTAGGTATTTATTTATCTAGGAACTATCAGAGCATTCTATGTTTAAGACTTGTGATGGCAAACAATAAATTATTTTATGAGTCATGAAAGTTGTATTAAATGAAGTTAATAAAAATATTCTACCAGTATATAAAAGATTATTTTGAACATGAATCTTGAAGTAGGATCAAAAGTTGGGCTTGATAATTAAAAATTGTAAAGGAATAAATAATAAGAAAGATTAATCCAAAGGACAGTGATTCCTAAAATTTCATCCATGGATTGCAAGTTATTGGTTTTGACTTCAGAACAGCAGATCCATAAAAGAGTAATTCTGCCAAGAAATACTTTTATGGCCTGTGCTTGTAAGGTGAAATGTCTTAAGATAACTAGCCCTGTCAACTCAGTGCCTCTCAAAGAGGTGTTGCAGCAGCTTCTGGTGTGAATTAAGGCAAGGAATGAAAGAGCAGGCAAGTCATTGAGCTTCAGAACAGAGGAGTTCCAAAAGCTTTTACAGCTCCTTGGTGACAGGGTGCTTTGGACCTTTATTCTTTGGCAGATTTATCCCAATATTTCCTTTATCTCTTCCTCTTTCTATCCACCCACACTGACTATCCAGCCAAGTCCTGGTTCATCTGAAACTGATCCTGGAGGACAATTTAAGGACAATTTGGGACAACCATATAAAGAAGTCCCTTGCAGAATCCATTCAGATGCTGTGAGAACTGCTACCCTACAATATCCCCAGGCTGCAAAGACACAGATGCTTGGTGTAATATCTCCTTGACATTATTTATACTGATGGAAGGAAATGAATCCAAACCACATGAATCTAAAGTGAATGAATTTTGCATGAGAAGGAGAATGAATCGGGAGAGTGAGATCCATGCTGCAGTTCGAGACAAGGACTTTCCCTTGGAATTCCTGAGAGCACCTTGGATGCTCCAAGTGCCTTCTGGCTATTTGCAAAGTGTGGTGGTAAAGAAACCAACACACTCCATTGACGGGTGGGCTCATTCCCCTGGTGCAGGGCCTCCAGGGCCCCCTTCCATCCCAGTCAGTGGTCACAAGTGTGATTTGTTTGGTTCCAGAACTCCAGAGTTCCCTGTCTGGACACTGATGCTGGCTTACATTTTCCTTGTCTAAACCTCATTCACAAAAGGTCATCTCGTGTCTGACCCTTTTTTTCTTCTACTACAAAGATGTATTTAAGCTAAGGACTGTCTGAATCCTTTTTATTTGGTAGTTAGACGTCAACATCTTTCTCCACGTTAAGTATTCTAGGAAATCATAGTCAGTCAGCAAAATTTTGATGCATGTATTTTTTGGAGGACACTAATGCAAACATGAATTAGCAATGATACAGCCATTTTCATAAAAGAAGTGCAAAAAATGTTTCAGAAAGAGAAATGCTGTAATTTCCTAAATTTTACAGAACTACCTTATAAAGTCCCAAAAGCATTGAAAATACATGATGTTATCAAGATCACAAGCTCAGAAAAGAAAAAAAACCCCCAGTTGATTCTGCCATATTTCATTTACCTTACTACCTCTGCATCTTTTATTTTTGACAGCTTCAAAAGGATATAGCTAAGTATTTCCAACAATCTTCGTAGAGTTGGGAATTCAATATTTTCATTTCCAGTACACAAAATTGGTTTAAGTGAGAATTTAAGAACAACAAATAGTCAGTCACTACTTTCAGCATCAGCCAAACTGGATGAAAAAAGGAGAGAGAACTGCAAACTGTAAAACCCTTGGAAAAGATATTTACTACCAGTATTCTGTACAAGCCTGTAGAAGAAAGTCATGTCCCTCAAATCTTTCCAAATGAATGTATCAACAGGATGGCAGTGAAGTAATGTGCTGAAATAATCAGTTTTGCTTTCACAGAGCCTTTGATGAGTCCCTCACAAGAAGGAATTCAGTTATATACAAAATATACTGATTGAAAGGCGACATTCTAAAAAACAACCAAACCCAACCCCCCCCATCAATTAATAACCCGTGGTTTTTAACGTGGAGTTCTTCTAGCTCCTCTAGCTGCTGGAAAGTGTAATAAAGCAGTCATCGTATGTTTGCCACCAGGAGAGTCCCTCATGGTCACTAGCTGCTGGGGCAGACCTGAGCAGCCTGCAGTCTGCCAGCTTCCGTGCCTGGTGGAGAGCTGACACCAGAGGAGGGTGACGGTAGGATCAGGAAAGGGGGTAGAAACCTGCCAGACTCTTACCAGAGCCCTTCCGCTGCACAAGGAGTGCTAAGTGCCCCCTGGCTGCCCTTGAAGACCAAGCTGGTTAAAGTTCCAACACTGTGTAGCTAGAATTCACTCTGATAAACACCAGATAGAACGTACCTTTGCGAAAGATAGTGAAGGTGAGAGGACATTTAAATGAAAAAGTAACAATACACCACACACATTTTATATATATATACTTATACAGACAATCAAGTATCCAAAAAATATTTTGCCGAGGTGTGTAGTTTTAGTTTTTCTGCTCTTGTCCTGTGATATGAATTCTGAAGTAGATTTTAGTACCACAATAGAACTACTGTCATTATTTCACTAATTAGTCCCATTTCTGCTGTTAGCATTGAAAACGCTGGCTTTTTTCCCCCTAGTTTGCCTCCTTCAAAGACATGCCAAATGAGTTCAGGCTCAGTTTGGAGACTGTAAATTAATAGCAGTATTTTGATCAATCTGCATCTAAAATTACTATGATCACTTAAAAAGCATGTTAATTGTGAGCCACCAAAATGAATGGCTGATGCTCTTTGGCTTTCTGTTTCCAGTGGGCAGCTGGAATCAGAGCCAGAAGACTATGAACAAAAACCAGAGCAGTGTTACCTGTCCATGGAAATGTCAAGCAACAAATAATCTGGGTTCTGTAATATATTTTTTTCTAGAGTAAACACAGAATCTGGCACTCTGCTTTGTGTTTCTTTTCTTCATCAGCTGTAAAAAACCAATGATGGCATACAGTGCACATGGCACGTGGGGTCACACAGTGCTCTGAAATCTCTGGCTGTACCTCAGTACAACAAGAAGAGTTATGGACTGAGTGACAATTTCACTGAACTGAGTTTTCTTCGCTTTTTCAGTCTTGAGACAGACTCTTAAGAGAAAAGAGTGTGCATGCAGTTTGAGAGAGGTGCGCATGTGGAAGTCATGGAAAAGGTACACATTCTTTTAACTATTAAAAGCTATTAAAAACTGGGAAAAGATGAGAACAAATATCTACCATAACAGAACAGATCTATGGCAGCAGAGCTCCCTGTTCAGTCAAACATTGCGGCAGCTTTCTTGTTTTTTTTTTTTTTATGGAAAACAGTGGAGGGAAATTTTTGAAGAAACATTTGAGACTCCCTGGGTTTTGTACTTTCCTTTTAAACAACCAGCATTTTTTCCCTAGATGAGGTTTTTTTTCTTATCGCTTCTAAAGTATTATTATTCTTCTTTAAAAAAAGGCCAGAACTGCTGAAACTACTGCCTCCTGGCTTTGCTAGACAATGCAGAATTTCTTCTGATGCTTTTGGAGCGTTTGATGTCGGCAGAAGCACCATAATGAACATTTTAGTTGAGAATACATGCCAGAAAACCATGTGGGGGTGGTGGGACTTTCAGGATGTAAACACCTGTGTAAGTAAGGTATAGATAAGAGAGCTTTTCTTTAAGGTAGACTGCCATCATCTGGTAGCATGCTTGAGTTCCACTTAAACTCCACTCCAGGGTTCCAGGAAGATTATTTGAGAAGCAATCCCTAAGCCATCCCTTTTCTTTTCCTCCCCATACACTTCTCTCTAAAATTGGCTTAATCCTTCCCTGGGGTCATAAACAAAAGGTAATTCTTGCCTCCAAGAGACAAACTAATGGTGGGGGGGCCTGGGGGAATAACTGCACCTGTTGGCTTGCTGAGAGCTAGAAACTATTTACCTTGTTTATTGTAGTGTTTACTGTAGAGTTTTTCTGCCTCCCATCCAGCTGAAGTTTGACCTACGGCTTCTTTCCCCTTGCTTTCAAGTGAATTTTATTCAAAGTTCTTATATCTGAGCTAACACCGAGTCCTAGCACTGCCAAGCCCACCACCAAACCATGTCCCCAGGTGCCACATCTACATCTCTTCTAAATCCCTTCAGGGTTGGTGACCCAAACACTTTCCTAGGGAGCCTGTTCCACTGCTTTTCATAAATAAATTTTTCCTAATGTCCAACTAAACGTCCCCTGGCCCAATTTTAGGCCATTTTCTCTTACTCTGTCACGTGTTACCTGGGAGAAGAAACAGACTCCCACCTTGCTCCTCCAGCAAGTAAATGGAGCTACAACAATTTGCAGTCACCTCATGTTAGAATGTAACAGCCATGAAGCTCTTATTATGGTTTGCCATAAACTGTATGCTTAGCTTGTGTATGACTTCCTAAAAAAATCACCACCCTTCTCCTTTTGGAAATGCTGGGCCTCTTTAAGAACTCTGAAATGTAGTGGGTTGTTTTTTTTCCTTTTCTTTCCTCGAATTGTTCTAAAGCTTAACAGCAGTACCACATTTCTAATTAAATGGACAGATAGGATGCCGATAACATCTGCTTTCTGTAATAAAAACTATTGATATTGTTGACCTGACAGATTATCTGCAATAGACAGAGCACAATGGCCAAATCTAAAAAGCAAGGGAGGAAGAGCAGCTTAGCACAAGAACACATATATTATTATCTGTTCTTCTGCCTTTTGGAATTATTAAGAATGATTATAGAAATTATCAGTCATCTCTGCTTCTTGTTCTGGCATATGAAACAGAAACAGTGATTGAATGTCACGAAGAACTGACTTTGATCTTTTTTTTTTTTCTTGATGAAATGACTTTGTAAGGTGAGCTTCTTATTTTTTTATGGTAGCATCTCTTACAGGAATACCCACGATTTATAACAGCAGCTGCCATTTTTCAAAATTTTTCTCCATGTTTTATAGAGCAACACTTCAAACAGTAAAAAAATATCCTAATAGTAATTGACATCTACAAAGCCTTTCATTGAAAAACCCTAGCACTCCTGTCATAGCCCAAACCTGATTTCTACTAAAAGTTACTGGTTTTTCTGGAGTTTGCAGTAAAAATATGGTCCTTTGTGAATTAAGGTCATATGATTGCCTAGTAAATAACTGCTTAACAGTATTGCTACTCTGCTTAAAATCCCAACATTCAAAAATGTCACATACTTTTCTTAATTAAAAGCATTTGTGTTAAGGCAATAAAAACCTGGTGTCTCATGAAAAAAAAGGTAGCTAAAATATCAACCTGTCCCTACATGCAAGGACTGAAAAAACTTAGGAACAAAATTCTTCCACATGGCTTTAGATTTGCAGGGGGAGAGAAATGTCTGGACTCCACTGATTTTAGGGCAAATCAGGTCATTTACACCTTGGAGGTGGCTTTAGTTGATTTACCCTTTTCATCAGGAAGCACTGTAGGATGCCTGTGCCACCCAGTTCTGCACGTGTCTGGATGTTTCAAGGTCATGGCAAAGGCTGCAGCCATCTATTTATCCCTAGCTCCTGAATTTCCAGGGTAAACAAACCAGCAAACAAGATGCTACTCTAGTAGATTTAATCTCCTCCTTTTGTTCCCAGTACCAAACAGCAGCACCTTATTTTCAGAAGCTGACCTACATCATCTGCCAAGTTTTCAATATTCAGGAGTTAGCTAAATACTTTAGCCTGACTGGTACCCAGGTTTTTTTTATAAGAAAGGCTTAATGGAGGGTTTATCTGTATTTGCCAGTAATCACAGGAGTCAAGGAGCATGGGCTTTAAGAAAGAAACAAAACAGCCAAATATCTTGATTTGGCTGGCTATGTAGAACCCTTATCTTTGGATTACAGTTTGATTTTTTTTGTGCAGATTTTCTATGCAAACAACAAAAAAAGAAAAAAAAACCAAAAAAACCACCCCAAAAAAACCTGCAGATGGAGAAATCAAAATACAAAATTAATAAAGCCCAGAAACTCACCACATATACTTAAATTAACTTAAGAAAAAAACCCAAACAACAGAGGGCAGAAATGTAATGAAAATATATTTAACTTTTAAACATTTTTCATTAACTCTTCCTGAAAAAATGTTCTCTTTTCACAATATGAACAAAACCCATTCATTTAAAGTCAGATGGGAGCTTCCAACAGCCATTTCACCTTAATTGTCTGTGACCTCACTCATATTCCACATTAGGTGCTCCTGCCACCTAATATGTATTAATTTTAAATTAAGCAGGACACTGATAATATGCTTGGTCATGGTTTTTATCGCAGCTATTTTTAGTTGATATGATGCCACCTCTCCTAAATTTCATCCTAAAGAGAATTTTCAGGAAATTTTTGGTCTAAACAGATGTCTACCCAGGCTCTTCTCATTTCAGTGAGCTAGAACTCCAGTAATCTACCTCACAATTTCCTCAGCTTGCAGAATTTTGCACAATTGTTTTCTGCCTCCATTCTGACGGGCACTTCTAAGGGGAAAGTTTGCTGCCCACCCACAGTAGCCTCCTGATAAACCCCCAATTTTTTGTCTCTGGTGATGCAAAATGACTCATGTGCTTCTAAAAATTTATTACATTTTCTTTTTTTTAATTCAAAAGTTCCCTGTTATTTAGGTGAAAGCCTCCAGCACTGGTGCAACTGCTTGATCCCTGCTATTATTAGAAACTGTTCTCAGCTTGTCCTCATATCTACAAATATGAGGCCTCATATCCCACATCCCCTGTAATTCACACCTAAATTTGTAGGTTAATGCCCTTTTGATAGCTGAAATGTCATGTTTTATTTTCCTCCCCGTTATCAGCCATGTAAAATGGATTCTAAAGCGAAACTTGGGGCAATAGTTGAAAAAAGGCATTTGGTTAAAGAGAGGAGTTCAACAGACACCTTAAAGGTCAAACTGTGGAAACAAAGAGCTCTGGGTAACTTCTGAGGGAAATGAGGGGACTTTTCTGATCCTCTGCAGCAGCTGAGAAGACATCAGATTTTACAGTTCTAATACTGTGAACATGGTGACTAATTATCATTTTACAAAATATTGTTCTCTCATTATTACTGATTGTAATTTTCTTCCTCATCATTAATGCATTGAATTAAGGTAATTTTGAATACTCAAATAAATGTATTTTTCTTGCCATACCTGTGTAAAAATACTGCAAAATCAACAAAATTATACACAACTATTTGATGGATTCCTGAACCCTGGTGACCTTGATTCACTCTTTGTCACTGAAAGACACAAAGCAGAGCAGAAGCAAACAGCCCAGTTCTGAGGGATGAGGTCACTTTCCAAATGAAGACATGGTAGAAAAAGTGATTGATGGCTATATTGATGTATAGACTGAAATAAGAAGAAATAGAAGGATCATAAATTGTACACACCAAGTAATGTGTATATATAAATGATCTGTTTGTAGATAAGCTAAGGGAAATAACTCCTCCCTCCCCTAAGGGGCAAGTTTAATCCTTCATTCTTTTAAATTTTAAATATAATATTGCAATTCTGAGCATTACCAACAAATTTCAAGATTAATTGAAATTCTTTCTGTGTGGTTTAGTTTAGATATCAGGGGGAAAAGTCTTTACTGTGTGGGTTGTGAGGCACTGGAGCACTTTGCCCAGAGCAGCCGTGGATGCCCCATCCCTGGGATTGTCCAAGGTTAGGTTGGATGGGGCTCTGAGCAACCTGGTCTAGTGGAAGGTGTCCCTGCCCATGGCAGGGGGTTTGGAACTGGGTGATCTTCATGGTCCCTTCTAAACCCAAACCATTCTATGGTAATGAAAAGAAAACCCCAAACCAAACCAAAACACAAACCCCTCCAAACAAACAGCCTCCCACATCCCCCCCCTCCCCCCCCCAATAAACAATAAAAATAACGAACACAGAAGTTGGTAATAAAAATATGGCACATAGTACATTTTTATGTGTCCTTGCAGAATTATACTCTCAGTAACTACGATTTTATAGATGGACATATTGGTTTTGGTAGGAAACATATATTGTTTAAAATAGCCTTGAAACAGTGCTTTTGTGATTTCTAATGGCATATAAACTGACTCTCAAAAGACATGAATCAGTCTAATCACAAAAATGTAATCATGATGAAGTTTAATGAAAAAAGATCCAAAGCAAATCTTCCTCACTTGGCCACATCCTCACTGTTTAGGAAAGCTACTGTAACAATGACAAAAAAAACCACCTCTGCAAAGACTATGCAAAACTTGTATGTTACTCAGGATATTCAAGTATTGGTCTTATGCCAGTTTTTAGCAAAAAAACCCCCAGCAGCCTGCTTCTTCAGTGCAAAACCACAACGATCTTTTAAGTGCACAGGAGCCATCCTACTGACTTCGTGGTGGCTGAGGCACCAGCTCTCAAATGGCCTCCAAAAATCCTCTCCATCACAGAACTGCAGAGCAGCACCCGACCGTCCTGCCACCAGCGAGGCTGCTCTGCTGCCACCTGCAGCACTGTGTCTGAGGGTGATTCCAGCTCGCCTGGGAGAGGAGATACCTCTTGCTCTTCTCTATCTGCTCAGCTCTCTGGAAACACTACTGCATTCCTCATGCAAGCACCTTTTTTTTTTTTTTTTTTTTTTTTAATATCAAAACCACTTCTTTTAGCAGTGGAATTTTGTAGCTGCATTGTTTCAGAGAGTTTATAGAATTCCTCTCTTCTTGACAAAATAAAATCTTCAAAATTTGGCCTTCCTATAAAGATTGGGAGTACTGGAATACAGAACTGCAGAGCTTTTGCATGGCCTAACACTGTCTGAACCCGACCTTTCTTAATCCCAGGGAAAAGCAGAAGTCTGTCAAGCCTCTCTGTAGGACCAGGCAATTTTTTTCTGAGGACTATTCACAGCTCTTAAATCTTATTTTTCTTAATACAGGGAATGTTTTATTAGCAGCACCTTCATCTCTGACAACTTTCTTATTACAGCTTTTGCTTTCTACTCCAAAGGCCTTGGAATATGGCTAATAACTAAACTCATATTATACCTTTCCATCTAAATAGAGATGACTGCCATTAAGGAGCTCTGACAAGCTTCAAAATCCTTCTAACTGAATTTTTAGCCATCTAAATTTTTTAAACTTGTTTATGCACCCAGACAGCTTTTCCCATAAATATTTCTTTTCCTTATTTTTTTAAGTTACAAAGCAAATTTACACCACCTATACAGCCCAATGCCCAAATGAATGTAAAGGTACCAGGACAATAACAAATAAAAGGGAGGTTTAGAAACACTTTGGATAAACCCAGATTAGTTTCCTGCTCTTGAATGCATGGACCATTAAACTTTGTTTTTTGCTTTTAAGTGTATTAAAAAAGGGAAGGTAATCCAAGATTATTAGTAATCTAGACGTGAAAATAAGGGAAAATATCTGAAGTGAAGCAGGAAGGCAAAGCCACTACTGTCTTCCCCCACTGTGTATTCTGTCTTGGGTCAAGAAACTGCCTCATGGGGGCTACAGTATAAATAAAGTCATGGAAGAAACTGGAAGATTATTATCTTCATAGTTTAGAATATGAAAGGGTAGATTCAGGTGAAGAATATAAGGTGCCTAAAGAGTAGCTCCAATTTTTGTGGTACCAGTGAGAAAAAGAACAGGTGGGAATTTGCTCTACATTGCACAGGGAGACATTCCTGAAATCTTTTGTGGGTAAAGGTGCCCTTTTTGAAAGGCACACTAGTTGAAAACCACCTCTTAAATCCTTAATAATTTAATTCATTTAGCTTTTTTTAACTTCTCGGGCTTGAAAAATATTTGCCTGGTACAAAAATGGTCTCTGGGAGTCCTAGATAGATTTTTTTAAGGGGTTTAACTTTAAGGCCCAGGACTACAACAGTTCTGCTGTTCCGTGGGCCACATATGACTAATAGTCAGGGAATTGGGAGCTTTTCTGCCACCCACATCATCTGCTCGTGTTTCTGCCATTACATCATCTGCAAAAAACCCACAAAGGTAATTTCAACCAGAAGGCTCTCTCTGAAAGAGAACATTCTCACACTCTGTTCTGCCTTTTGGTGCGTGGGGAATCCCAAATGCTTTGATAGAGTCATGCTGAGGCCACTCTTGCTGTTCTAGTCAGACCAGAAGCAAAATTGAAACCAAGTCTTTCTATCTCTCTCACCCATGTGCACCCACTCACAGACACATGTGAGGGTTTTTTAATGTGACAAAAAATGAAGCTAAAAAATATTTTAGCTGTGATGTCACCTTGGATATGGTGTGTCAGATTTCTAGTGCAGCGGGTTACCCACCATCCACAGCTTCAGCAGAAACTGTGGTTTGGCACTCCGTGCTGTTCCACTGAGAAAGTTAACAAGTCAACTCTCTTGCTTCCAGCAGAATCTGAAAGAAATTCTGATGCTGCCACATCAGCAGCAACTTCAGCAGCACTGGTAGCCAAGAAGCCCAAAAGGGCAGTGGCCAGTGTTTTGTGTGCTGTCTCACACCTCGCCCCAGGCTGCCTTCTCACCATTACCACAGACTTTGTAGACTTGATAGGACTCATGGGACTCCACTTAATATTCTCCTCAGTTTTTCCTCTGGCAGAAATACACACTGTAGCCGGGATAAGCTCTGTTTTGGCCCCCTTGGCTTTCAAAACTCAGCTCTCCACAGTCTGTGCCTGTGGTGCTCTCAGTCACCCAGGACTGCGTTAGGAGACAAACCAAAGCTGGGTATGGATCACTGAAAGGTAGGTTTGCTGCAATCCCCAAAGAAAGCAGAAGATGTCAATACCATCCATCTTAATGGCTTATGTGTTTCTCACAGCACAGTTGCCAATCAGAGCTGGCTTAGGGGGAAGATTATTTTAATGGGACAGAAATGATCTCATGAAACAGACGGGCAGTGCTCCCCAGGATCTTCCCAGCATGGGACAGAAAGGGCAGGCCTTGATGTGCCGTAAGACTGGAGAAAACATTGAAGGTGAAAAGGAAAAACACTTATTCGTGTAAGGAGAGGTGAAAAATGTATTTTCCAGCAGCAAAAAGAAAGGGAAAAGAAGAAGAGGGGAAAAGGAAACCTGGAGGACAACTGAAAATTATTTCTCTGTTTGGAAATATGTTAATCACAGAAATAATGGAATTGTAAAATATATTACCTTACTACTGTCCTTGTGACTGTTAAATAAGGAAGAGAATAGAACGAGAGCTGTTTGTTTAATTCCACAAATTTAATTTTCATTAAGTACAAACCAACTCATTAAAATAAATAAACCCTCAGAAACAGTTAAACAAACAGAACCCTGCAGCATTCAGATGAAGGCTCATACCAGAAATCTGTGGGGGTACACAGTAAAGGAATGGATAACTTTGTGGACATAATGATGTTTACAAGCTACTGTTATTAAGTGGGATAACTGCAACCTTGCAACACTATGTTTGATGAATTAAAATGGAAAAAGAAGCCAGGAAGCAATGTACACAATCCATATTTGTGGTGGTTACACTTTGATAGTATAAGTAAGCTGTTATTAATATCAGTGTGTAGATACTCAGGCCCAAATTAAGCCACGGTTAACTTGGGCCTACCCTTCCTGAAGAGTTTGAAATCTCAGCATCACTATACAATATTTTTGTATATCTATACCCACATATGCTGAGCATTTCTAGCCCCTGAAGAGGGTTTCTAATACAGAAAATCACACAGGTCTTAAATTTGCCCACTTCAGTCAATGACACTGAGGATCAGTTTTTCATCTGGTATCCCCACCAACACCACGTGAACAGCAGAATCCAGTATGACAAGACTGGAACAATTCAGATGGCACAGTTTATCCACAGGAGGTTTGGATCAGCTATCAGCAGCCCTCATTTGCCACCACCACATGAATGCTTTGAAGAACAGGACTGTTCTCTTTATCCCATTTCTGCACAGGAGAGAAGCACCATACTGCAGGAATAGAGACTGACAATATTTAGATGAGGCTTTTAGGACTTCTGGGGTGCACTCCATGACGCTGTTTCAGTCTGGAGTACCTCATTCCCATCTGCAATGCGTCATGGTCGAGGTGTACTTGGAAGGGCTCTTATCCCACTCTGCCGAGTGCTGAACTCTCTGAGAGGAGTTCTCCTGCTTCTCAGCTGTGCAGAACTTTTATAGAAGCCTTAGAGCTGTACATTTTCACACCAAAAAGCCTCAGAAACCACGGCCCTTCAGGGAGCCACACACCTCAGAACTTGCACTGGCCAGCCAGCAAAGAGTGAATGAGGAAAAGGGGTTGCTCAGGCTGATTGCAACCTCCCTCCCCTGCCAAAATTGGCGACACTATGACACCTGCAACAATATTTTGTGTGTGCATCAAAACCTCCCAGACCCACTGGGCTAAATCTGAGGATCCTTTCTGCTTCATATGTCTCTCACACTGTGGAACAGCCAGAAGCAAGATCCCATTTTATCCAGGAGGCCAAAGCTGGACATCTGGGCCATCAGCACCTGGTTCACGTGGCTGCGTGGCTGGACTGGAAAAAACAGTGTGCAAAGCAAGGTATAGTGAGCTCTCTAAATCCATGTCAGTGTGGGAGAGAATTGTTCGGAAATGTTTCTGGAATCACTGGAACTTTTATGGATGTGACAAGTACAGAACTGGTGGCAGAGACACAGAGTAGGAGTTAGACATGAGAGGAGATCATTCACACGGGTCTAATACCGGGTGAGCCAGCGTGCTTTGCTCCACAGTGGAAGCTTTCCTTGATCTGTGAACATAAGGGCATCAGGAAAGTGACCTCCTCTGTTTAGGCCTTCCTTAAGGTATGGATTTTTACCTCCTAAGTAAGAATATTGCTGTTGCTGAGAGGAATGTTGAAACAGAGAGCTTGGAACAGGCATTACTCTTTCACCCAGAGAACTGATTTTGTTCCAAGCCGCAATAAAAATTAAAAGGAACGAAAATGTTCATAAAACATTTTCAAAATTAGGCTGAAAAAGGTGGGGGCTCAGCCTGGAGAAGACATGGTTGCATGGAGACCTCATAGTAGCTTTCCAATATCTGAAGGAGGCCTACAGGGAACATGGAGAGGGACTCTTCACCAGGAACTGTAACAATAGGAAAAGGAGTAATGAGTACAAAGTGAAAGAGGGAAAATTTAGGTTAGATTTAGGTTAGATACATAGAGGAAATTCTTTACTGTGAAGGTGGTAAGACACTGGAACAGTTGCCCACAGGGGCTGTGGGTGCTCCATCGCTGGAAGTGACCAAAGCCAGGCTGGAAAGGCCTTGGAGCAGCCTGGTCCAGTGGAAGGTGTCCCTGCCTACAGCAGGTGATGAAAATGAGATGATTTCTAAGGTCCCTTCCAACTCAAATCAGGACATGATTCTAAGATTTATCTCAGTAACCGTATTTCCTTCCAATTGAGGTCATCCCACTTCAGATTACAATTTTTGAAGAAAATAATATTTGGAAATAGAAAACAATCTCAAAACAAAGAAGACTGCATTTTTTGTTCAATTTACCTGAATATACCTGAATTTCCTAAACACTTTCCTATTCCCAGAAACCATTTCAGTCTCATCAGAGGATGAGACAGCATTTTCCAACTAACTGTTTTGATGAAATTTTTCTAACACCCTCTAATTACTAACTCGACAGTCTTTTTATCTTTGAGGAGTTTTCTTACCCTTAATCCCATTTAACCCCAAATCTGAAGAATAACTTTCCATTCATAATCCTATTGATGTATATAAGATTTTCAGATCATGCTCCCCACCAAGCAAGGTAAAACAGACAGTGCTTAAATATTGTAATAAAGAGATTTTGTACTGGATGACAGTTTTCCTCTTTATGATCTCAGCACTGAAGAAAAAGCACTGAACTGATTATATTTCTTGTTTTAAATATTCATGTGACAATGTTGAAGAGAGAAATGAATATCAGAATGAAAAAATGACAAGAAAAAACGACTACAAGAAATCTCTAGACATTTATCACAGGCCTAGAGGATACAAACCAATCAACTTCTAAAATCTGCTCTTTGATCGAGATGCCCAGTTAAAGCCTACATTATTAATATATGATTCTGTTTAAAAAGTCTATTAATCAAGCAGGGATGAATGATTAAGTGGATAAAGCACTAGCCTTTGACCTAACAGGCAACTTTCACAAATCCCCTGTGAATTCAATTCATAAAAAAAGAAAAAGAATTCTTCAATAGCTGTATAAATTATCTGGAAACAATGGTTCTCATTGTTTTTCTCTGTGTCATTAAACGATTTTCATTTGCATGCAAGACCATCTCCATTATCCGATTGCTGGGCTGATAGCTTGCTACAGGATGGGGAGTGATCAATAAAGCCTGTGGCTGGTTGGGTTTTATCTAATAATATCAACAGCAAAAAAAATCTTCTTTCAGCACTCCACCCTTGTCTTACAAGTATTCTCCAGACCTCTGGAAAGATTATCGGGAAAGGCCTCGATCCTGAAGACAGCTCTGTACACCGGAATTCTTGCTTTGGTGTTTCAGTGGGATCCTGGATGAGGAAACACAGAACAGTCTGAACACGTTCACACTTTAAGGCCTGAGGATCCTAAAAAGTCCAAAACTAAGCTGTATCATGCACTGGCACTCTCCAGGAGCACTGGAAACCCAAGGATTGCAGTGAAGTGTGTATTGAAGCGAGTATTAAAATAAGTAAGGAGCTGAATACATATCTTTTTTAATAACTGACAGATTCAAGGTATTTCACACTCTACTAATGCTGCTTTTTAAAGTTTTTTAAACATCAGACTGCCCAGTGGTAATCAGTGTTTCCAGTACCTTTTTGCACTGGCAGTAGAGATAAATTTGCTAAAGCTGGTCAAGGGCAAGAAGGGGTCTGTCTCATTTGGCATCACAAGTGAAATCCTGTTGACTTTGGGCACCCAAAATGGAGGCTGCAGTCTGTTCTTTTTCTCCTTGTTGGGAAGAAGAAAGTGATTTTTTTTTAGGGCTTTGAACACTAAACTACTCTGTAACACGAGCCCTACTGCTGTCACTGAGCACTTGATTTGTCACCATGCAATATTTATTGAACCACGTTGTAAAACATTTCTCAAACTTTTTGTATTCCACAGCAGTGCTCTCCCCAAATGTGAGAAATACTGACTTTATGTTGATATACAGCAATTTTGGGCTTGGTGTAGGAATTCCTGATGGAGGCTCTGTACCTGTGCTGTGCTGGTGGTTAGGCTGGATCATACAATGACCCTCCTGTTTTGAAGTGGGGAAAGTTATAAACACTGTCTATAAAAACATCGTTGGAAATAAAGTTTGCCAAACACATCTCACAGCTGAGGTCAGTGTGGAAAAATTTGTGTTTAGCATGCACATTTGTCCATTCATGAAGCAGTCCATTAAAACATCCTACTAATATATAAAATAAATTCTTAAATATTAGGGCTTACTATTCCTAAATATGAATAGTGACAACATAAACAATAAAAGTTCTGCTGACAAAATAATATTTGGTGTACCGATTTTATAAACATATTACCATAACCAGACCAGTTTTCCTGGTGACAGCTGACTGAAAATGAAAAACCAATTGAAAAACCAACTTTGTTGCTGACAAAGAGGAAGAAGAAACAATGGTACCTCATGCTCTCTGGCTAGGTAAGTAGATTCTGATGGGAAAATAGCATTAAATATTTTTAGTGTCATTAAAATAAGCAAGAGTGTCCCCACACTCACAGAGGAAGAGCTGTGTTTTATGTCTGTGGTTTCTTTACAAAACTGAACTATAAATCAGCTTTGTAGAGTGGTGTTTTTTTGTTGCTTAGAATTGTATGGGCAACTTTCAGCCTTTTAAAAGAGTTGAAAAGAAAAGGGATTTTTGAAAGTGATACAATTTTTCACACAATAGAATCAGTATTTCTCTTTACTCACTTTAGGATCAGACTGTTATATTGTCCCAAACCACATAAAACCTCATTTTTTTCCCCATGTGTGAGATCTAAAATGGAAGCTATTGATTTCTGATCCTATTGGTGCAATTCTGATGTATTCCAGGGCACATTCAAATATCCCAGAAACTCTAGTGGGGATGACTAGAAGATTTGCAGTGTTACATAAAAAATTCAAGTATAATTGCTTCACTGACCCTTCAAGGCACTTCACTGAAGTACTCTGAAGTGTCCCTTTTCCCCAGGAATGGTGTGAGGTGGATGGCAAAACAGACACACACCCCCAACTCTCTTCCTTTTGAGCAAAAAAAAGGAGGAAGAAGTCCACCTTACAGCAGAATCTGAGCTCAGACATTGGAAGACTTTAAAAATAATAATAATTCCTATTCTTGACAGGTTGAGCAGAGATGTGGTGCCTGCCTTTGTCACACAATTAAACCACGTTGTTAACACGGGAAGTTTCCCAAGTTACACCTGCAGACACTGCACAGACATCACACCCTTCCTGGCAAATGTCCCACAGGACTGACTTACTGGGGTTGGATGGGCACAGAAAATGCCAGAATATTCAGGCTTTGATACGAAGCATCTGCCAGGAGGTATCTGGCTTGTGTTGCATCACTGCTGAATTCTGTAATGCCATTACAATAACTTGCTGTAAAAAACATCTGCTACTGGGAGTTGTTATTGTTGGAAGGCTCCAAGTGAAAGCTGCACCTGCCATTCAGGTGGGGGATTTTAATGATGCCAGAGGAAATATGAGGACAGCAGCCATCCCCAGCGGGTTGTTTCCTCCTTCCAAAGACCTCAGTTAAGGGGCTGGAGTGGAGAAGACAACCTGGAGAGGAGGGTTACAGTCTTTGCATGCACTGGGACTTATGGAAAGGTTTTGGCCCAGATATGGGGAAAAAGAAGTGTTCCCATAACCTTCACCTAATGAGGTTGGTCACAGAGAACCAGCTTCACATGGAGGGGAAGCAGAGCACACACACACTGGCCACGAAGATTCCACATTAGCTGAGGCCAAACCAATTTTCCTTGCATTCTTCGTAAGATGAGCTAGAACTGAGCTGCTGTTTCAGCAGATAGCAGCACTGAGCTCTCACAGGCTTAGGCATTCCAAAGATCTAAAAACTGGGGAGCGGAGGAGGTCCAGTGCTGTCAGACGAGCAGATGCAGGAGGAAATCCAGCAATATCAGGTTACTGACCTACTTCTGCTGAGGCCCTTCACTGGGGCTCAGTGCTGAACCCCAGTGCCCTGTGTGTTGTGTCGAGCAAGAGCTCACTGACCATGTTACATACACAGGGAAAGATCTTTAAAAAAAATTATTTAAAGATAAAAGCCCACAAGGAGGGGTTTTGGGAGGGAATTATATCTGGAAGAAAAGGGCTGAAACTTTAGCCAGTTCTCAACATGATCAGTTATTGATCAGTTGTTTTTCATTTTTCACAACATGATGCCTATTGAATGGAGAGATTTTTGCTAGTGTCTAACTAGCTAAGGAGTTCTCCCTAATTTATTGGGGAAGCAGTGGCCAATGCCTCCTCGCTGGAAACAGACTATGCACCTGTGCCAGACGAAATCTTTTCTTACTGTCCATCACAAAACCTGGAGATTTTATGTCCTTATAAACAGAAAAACTTTCTGACTGGATGTTATCTCTGTAAAGATCTAACCTGAATTCCTGCTTATATATCTTGCATGCTCCAGAAGGTTCCATTTCTGAATTCATTTCTGACCTTTATATCTTAGGCCTACATTTGATCTATATCCAGATGTATTTCTGCGTTGAATTGTTTGACAATACCAACATTGCCACAATGATTAGGAACATTTGTAGTATCTGTGAAATCTGTCTGTCATTGAGAGGTGTACTGACAGAGCCAAGAGAGGGCTGATAACTCCCACTGGAGAGAGCAGTCCAGCTAAAGACTGGGTGTATACAAGAACCATCTTCCAAATTTGTTATAGCCAGGGAAAAAAGTCCTCTTTTTCCCTTGGAGAACAAAAATGACATTTAGAAACAAATATAAAAACACCTTTGGTGATTTAAAAGGATGAACTAGGGGATTTTTTGGAAAAACACTGGTCTTAGGGACATAAGGCCTGGAATTCATTCACGTTATGGCTGTTTACTGAGCATATGTAAAATTATGCATGCTACTTTACCAGGGAAAGGGTGGCCATCCACCTAGGTAGAGACTGTCCATTAATGCCTTTTGGCAGGGCAGATGACCCATCATGACTCCAATCCCCTTGCTGTCCCCACATATTGCTGAGAATTTATTTGCTCCCTCTCTTGATTTATGAGAGACATTTCTAGTTAGATGTGTAAGTAGGTAAACATTTTGTAAAAGAGTACACTCAATATTCAGAATTCACAAATGCCAGGAGAGGCTAAAAGACAAAATCCTGTATTCTTTAACCACCAAAAGTCCTGAGTATATTCGTAAGCCTCTATGTAATCTTGAAAGGTCAACAGACTTGGATTTTTTTCTGCCTGAAGGGAATATAAGTTCCAGGGGGTAGATTTGCCTGCTTCTTGCCCACTGCCTGCAGTTTGAAAATGCGGAAACTACAAACATGAATATCAAATTAGGAATATTATTCCTGTTAAGCAAAAGTTTAAGTTCCTTGTATCTACAATATGAGCAGTACTTCTTGCAAACTTTAAATGGTTACAGGAAAGATTCAAGCCAAAGCACTTTGGCTCAGGATCCAAACTTTAAGGAGCTCGAGAGAGAAAGTAATTCCAAGTTGCTTTTTGAGGATAGTATTTAACAAATTTACTAAGCTGTTTTATAGTCTTTGCACAAGACTTATCATTTCAGTGGTGAGTACAATACCGAGGATATTTTAGCACACACAGAAACAGTTCCCAGCAACTTAGAACGGGATAGAAATCGTGACGGCAGACCCAATTTAGAGCAGAGGGGCGAGTAAACAGAATTGCATAGCATTGTTTGGAAATACTGAAATCCTTAATCTGCAAATATTAAGGAAAATTTGTAAAGGAAAAGCAAAAGGAGGTACTTCAGGTTTTTGTTTAATGTGCTAAAAGGGAGCACTTTTGTACCAGTTTGAGTTTTAAGTAAAAATCTGATTTGACTGGCTTTTATACATTTGATGTTTCTATACTTTTTGCTGAGCGTCTTTGCTTTTCTGTCATTCAGCAACTGCATTTATTATTTTAAACCTACTTAAATGTATGTGTATTGTTCTTAAATTCTGGTTCCACTTTGCTCTGTTAGCCTTTTATCTGTTCAGGATTGAATATCCCTATTGTCTATGCAGTATTTATGTGTATCTGGTTGTTTCAGATAAATTGCAGCAACAAATTACTCATATTATAAAAAAAACCCTTAAAATAGATCCTACTATAAATATTATTTGGTATTGTTTATAGTTACATGCCTGGTTTCCATCTAGATCTGTTGAAAAGAATGGGTAGAAATCATATTTAACACTTGGTCATGACATAAGCCTGAAGACTACGTGGTAAAAAATACCTGTCGTTTGCAGCAGAGTGTTTGTCCTCAGTCTGAGCGCTGCTCTGATAAAGCAGGCTTAAATAATCGCTTCCCCTTGCCTGGTTTTAATTAAAGTGACAGTAAGCAAACACTGACTAGAAATTGATCAGAATCAATGGCCTTATGTCAAACTGGCAGAGAAAAATCCAGCATGTGGGTCTAGATCAGCCCAAAGAGCCAGGCCTGGGTCAGCAAGGGAACAATTTAGGTCCTGTAACACTCACAAAAAAGGGGAAAAGCCCTTGATTCACATTCGGAATAACCCAAACTTATAATAGAGAAAAAGGCAATTGTAACACTCCGCCCTCCTGTTTCTATCTTAGAAGCCTTTCAAAAGAAGAACAAGTAACAAAATTTTTTGCTGTCAACTGTCTGATTTGCAGCTGTAGAGCCACTGGAGCAAGCTCTTAGGATTTGGGGTATTTCAGTATGATCTGCCAAACAGAGCAGATACGTGGCAGCACATAATCAATGGCTTTGCTGCCTGGTCATTTAATAAATATATATTTTCCCTGTATCTGTCTCCACAGTCATGCCCTACCTCTGCACTTATATATTCCTTCTCTCTAATGAGTCTTTGACAACCACCAAGTAATTAATAAGAAAAAACAGAACCGTGTCATGCATCTCTCACATTTCTGTTTGAGTGACGTAAGCCTGGCCTCAGAAATGCTGAGGTGATTTGGTCAGGGAGAGCCAAAGCTCTGCCATTTGGATCTCTTTCTTTGCTTTAGCCCCAGGAATTTCCTCCCCCTACAGAACTGCTTAAACATTTCTTCCCATCTCTTTCTCTGCCCAGACAGGTGGCAGCCTATCTATTCCTGAGGTAGAATATCATGTTTGTCTTAAAGATAAATGAAGGCATATTTAAAGTCTAATGATTGGATTTTACTCCTTATCAAGGTACTTCTATTTTTCCTAAAAAAAAGTTGGATTTTAATTTTCTTTTTAATGCTTTTAATGTTAAGGAAATTACACTTCCAAGTAACTAGTTTGTAATTTGTGATCATGCATGATTCTGATAGTGAAGGAATTTCATTACAGGTACGGTAAAAAGAGGAGAATGCATGTACATTTGCATGTCCATGTGCAGGTAAATAAATAGTAAACCACATTGATAACAGAGGCCATTATAATTTGAATAAGATTATATTCTCTCTAGGAGAGATAAAGGGTAATGAAAGACAATTCAAAGCTAGTTTGTTATTACTTCATCAAATACCTCAGCCTCAAGCTGATAAAATTCCCTTGTATAGCTCCCATGAGACATTAACTGCAATGATGCTGCCAACCATTTGTAGTGATCTCTAAAAACATTAATATTACTATTTAGATGAGTTTGTGATGTAGTATAACAGAGGGTAAAGCTAGAGGTGAAACTGCTACATAAGCTTTCATAAAATGACTACCAGTGTGTTGTTGGGCATGACAAAATGAATTATTTTCACAACAGACAGGTGCTCCAAAGAGACTTTAAAAGACTTGTGCAGAAGACAAGTTGGAAAGCGTTCTGTGAAGTAACTTTCACTGTCCTCATCGCCTTCAATGAAAGACAGAACTTTTTGTTTTCCTTTCTTTTCAGCCAAGTAAGGAGTATCAGACCAAACTTCTAGGGAGCTTAACTCAAACCTACTTTTCTTTTCTTTCCCTACCATTCTGCTTTTTCTTCCTCATCCTTAATTTTTTAAGGAATCCTTCCTTTCGTGGCCCAGTTGTTGTGCAGGTTTGGGAAAGTGATTGCCATAACTCTGTACGAAGTGCAAGACTTAGCACAGGTTGGTTGATTGCCACGTGGCTCTCTGTTCAAAGATGGAGAATCACTGCAAGGGTCTGGTGTCATTCAGAGAGCGCAAATCAGGAGCAGGCCATGGTTTTGCATCAAGGGCTTCAGAGGAAAAAGAGTTTAAACCCATTATATTACAGATCTACACACTTTCACTGTGTTAATCCCTCCCTAGAACCAGGAGCAGCCACTCTTCTGTACAATTAGGCAGCTGCTGGGACGGTTGCCTTGCAAAACAACTTGTAAATCTGAAAAGCAATTAATTTACATTTTCTGAACGAAGGAAGTGGTGGGGAAAATGAGACAAGTAAGGCAGTTGTTTGTCTTATTTTAGATCAAAATGTTTGTACACTTAAAAAACTTCATGCTTGACTACAGACTTATGCTAAAAGCCTCTCACTGTGAGCCTGTTAACTAAGACTTTCTCAGGGGGAGTGTTTCATTAACACTTGGAAAGAAGAGGCACAGAAGCAAAAAGTACTGTTTTCACAGTCACTTGACAGGCTGCAAGGGAATTTAACAGTAAAAGTTCAGTCCCTTCCAGGAATGGCCTGGAAAACCAAGGTAATTTTGTTAAAAGGTAAAATGGGCTGGGCTGAGAGGTTGCCCAAGGCATGCCTGTGTTACACATAGTGTTGGGGTTGCTGTTTTTCTTAAAAGACAAAACAGAAGAAAACAACAGCCAAAAAAACCCCAAACAGGAGTCAGAAAGTTCTTTTAAAAGCTAAGCCTGTCAGTTACACGCTCGTACAGCACAAGGACTACCCTGCTGCAGCATAAATAATCAGTTAATAAATTAACCTCTTATCTGCAAAGACTAATATTGTGGCTGCTGATCAGGATTTAGCCACTGGCCATGAAGTTTGGCTAGGAAGCTCCTGGATAGCTAAGTAAAAACCAGAATATTTTGACTTGGAATCTTATGTAGTAGATCAGATTTGCTTAAAAATAATAACAATTAATAATAATAAAAAAGAACAAAAAAGAAAAGAAGAGGGATTATTAAGGCCTTTGCTAATTTAAAAAGAAATGAAGAAAGTATTTACAAAGCTTATTGTGGAATTTAAGGATAAAGTTTTAAAGAACTTGTACTGTCTGGTTCAAACGTCTTTGTTTCACTGTCTGAAATAAATTGTGCATAATGCACGAGTGCTAGAAAACATTATTGAGTTTCATTTATACCTGGATGCAAGGCAATTTTTCCTCTCTTCTTCTGCCTATCTGTGATACCTGTGATTTGATAATATAAAATAATTGATTGTGCTTAAATTGCCTTTCAAATTAATTTTTCTTATTGTAATCAAGACGCTTTTGCCAGAATAAGGTCAATGAGAACGTGAATTAATATGGATATTAACCCGATTATTAATTGGTAGTATTCACACAATAGTTTATTTTCCCCACCAGAAGGGACACTAGACATGTTCAGGATTATTTTGTAGATTTGATTTTCAGTGACCATTTTAAAGATTCTGTTTTGGAATAACACACAATGTTGTATTTTCTTCTCTTTTTTTAATTTGAGATTTTTGTTTTCTTAGAGGAAAAAGAAAAATATCTTTTATATCCAGAATGAACGCAATCACTAAAAGTACCTGGGTGTAGTGAAATGGGATTTTCTACTTCTATTCTGTTCTTTGTCCTCTGACAATTACCAAGCGATGGAGAATATTTCAAGATATCTATCAAGTGTTTATGATTTTGCATTCAAAGCTGCCCCTTGTTCTGAGCTTACAAAATAATGAGGATAAGAGTGAAGTTGCAGGTAGGGGTTTTCAGTAATAATTTTTTTTTTTCACTGTAGAGGTTTCTTGAAGATACATAATCTTCATGGTATTTTGGTGTTTGGTTTTTTGGTGGATTTTGTGTGTTCGTTTTTTGTTTGGGTTTTTTTTTAATACCTTCTCCTCAGCTAAAAGCAATTCTAACATGCACCAATAAGCAGTGCAATAAGTGAACCAGTGTAAAACGTGCCCATCTCTTCGAGAACTGATATTTCAATCCCTGTCATACACCCAGGCAGACTTAAGAGCTTGCTTGTCAAGATTGTTGCTGTCAGCAGCTGAATCTCCCCCTTCTGTTGGAGACATCTTGCATCAGGGCTCAGGACTGTTCTTTTGCAGCAGAGGTGACACTCACTCTGCTTTTTCTTTGCTTCCAGGCTGTTCAGATGAGGAGTGACTGCTAAGTGACAGTGATTTTCTATGCAATATGTTTAAAATATGGGCCTGACCCACATAAGGAACCTCCCTGCTGCACGAACCAAGAGGATAAGTAGAAGGAAGAGCCCTGTGGAACACAACCCAAATTGCTGTGGAACCAAGCCTAATTTTAACCTGCACGACTGCCTCAAGGTGTATTTATTACACAGACATGAAGAATCTCATCTACAGATAGTTTATCATTTCACTAATATTCACACTCCACAGAATTATGTCCAACAGGACATAAGAGGAAGACATATTCCCCCACAGGTCTGTCCTCACCGAGATCATCAGTAAAATATTTCCATCCACCTTAGTGAAAGCAGAACTGGGCACATAGTTAATGTCAAGTGCCAGGAGGGAAGAACTGACGGAAATATTTACGACAGAATTGCCTTTGTAAAGATTAGACTGGAAACCAGTGATTAAAACATTGTAGTTTCAGCCACGGAGGCACAAATGGAAAATTATCAGGTTTCCCACAGTTTCTAGTGGTCTATGACTCAGCAAAAACATTTTTTTAATGCATTTTCTTCAGATTATGCAGAAATACTCTCCTTTGGCATCAGAGACAATGTGCAGAGTAAATCACTTAACCATGACGAAAGTCTCACAAAGTTAGGGTGAAACATGCAAAGCCACACTTAGGTCATCAAGAGTTTGTCTCAGTTTTACTCTTCAGAAAAATATGTTATGATGCTTATGGAGAAATAAAACTTTCATTTTCCAACAGAGGACCTTCTCCTAGCACCTTTGGGCTGGGCAAAAAGAAAACTGCTTTGATGCCTCAGCGACGGGATTAAGGAGCAAGATTGAGACCAGCCTCTATTCCTGCCCGAAATCTAAAATTTCTGAGTGTCTGAAGACAGTCCCTATGTGTCCCTCACCCTTTGAACATCCCTCCAAAAGAAAAGTCCCTCCAGGACCATTCCTTCTACCTGCCTGCCTTTTCTTCAGTCTCCTTCCTAGTGGCACAGCTCCAGAGAGAGGAGCAGAGGTGCCCAAGGCTGGTTAATCAGGGCACTGTGTGGGACAAGTGGTCCCTGTGTCAGCGACGGGCACCTATGCCAGCTATGCTTTAAAAGCAAAACAAATGTGATATCCACATATGAAGAGGCTGTTTTGACGTCTAAGTGCACAACTGGCTTTGTGAATCCCAGCCCCACAGCTGCTAACCCTGGGTTTTACAGAGGCATCCAAGTGTCAGGAGAATAAATTTGGATTTCAGTGCTTCCTTTCCCCTGGTGCAATTGGGCAGTCATGGCAATCCAGGTGCTACCAAAAACCTTCCACTGCAAGATAAGAATCCACCTAAGAGAGGTCTGTGCATCCCATTCCTAAAGGTGAGACCCAGCAAGTAGTTTCTGTTACACATATTGATCTTGACTGATGCTGCACCACAAGTCTGCCACAGATGGTTTTAAAAGAACTATAAATGGAAACTTCAAGAAATGCTTATGAATCTTATCCCCAGCTGGTGATGGGGCTTTCACAATAAGAAATGGATCTGCAAAATCAGCACAGATCCGCATTTTCATTAAACAGTTCAGATGTTCTTCATGTTCAGCTTTTTCTTTCGCACTAATCTGCAAAGCTTGATTGCAGACCCAGCTCCCCAGACTTGATGGAGATTCAGCAGTAGCGCCTTGCTCACACCCTTGGAGTCTTCACAGGGGTAATATTATGTATTTTCCACAAGGTGGAAAAAATGATTAAAGTATGTTTTAATGCCCCAATAAGTAGCTCTGCATTATTCTTTTGAAGAGTTTGTTCCCTGGGGAATAGTTTGGGTGAAGATTTTCCAGCCATATCCCAGACCTTCTTAAAATCACAGCAGATATAATCAGTTTTTGAAATGCCCTTTATACCTGTCAAGCTAAATAAGATTACAGATTTGTCTGCTCACAAAAGTGTGATGTCATATAGTCCCATTTGCTGCAGTTCAAGTCATTATCTATCTTGTCTGAAAGTGCAGCGTGCATGATCTGCAAGATCAATGTTGGGTTTGTTAGAGGGGGAAAACCAAAGGTGACGGCTGCCGAATTCTCAAATGGAAAAGCAGAAGTCGGGATGTGATAAAACAGGGCTGTCCCTGGGTATGTCAAAGAGAGACAGGGAATTTTCAAATCAGCAAGGGGCAACTACTGTAAGGCAAATAGCAGGAAACACAACAGGAGAGGAGAGCATCGGAGGAGCTTAGTGCGCTTCGTTCGCAGGCTGATAAGCAAGATCAAAGCTGCAAGTGTGAGAGAAAAGAGCACACCATTTTTGCACAGATAATCACAGCTGCTCTTGACTCATCTCTCTCAGCATCCCTGGGGGCACCAGGCTTCAGAGATCCATTTCCCTCCGTGCCACTCCCACACTGGATACACCTTCCTGCGGGAGACAGCTGACTGCTCTATAGCATCCTTTCCAGCCATCAGCAGAAAGGCCAGAGCTTGGTCTGTGGAAGACAATTGGAAAGGCTGGAATCGAAGGTTAAGAGATTGAAATGCTTTAGGCCAAAGCTCTAAGCAGTAAAAGAGTTTTTCCAGGCACAGAAGAAATTAGGGGACCTGCAACGTACTGCTTTCAGATCAGCACTTCTCCATAGATGTGCCTGAACTGAAACTCTCAGCCTGAATTTCATGAAGCTGTGACGAAATTCACATGTGAAACTTGCTGCCAAATCTGTTCACTGCTTAGGGCCTGTTCCATCCTTCGAAATTTAGCATTTTCAATTGTTGTCAATTATGGCCTATCATATTGCCATACCAAAAGACACTTTTTTGGTGTCCTTGTAGTTTTTTTCCCAGATATATAAACGATGCTTTAAAAGCTGACCTGGTCTCAGGTGGGTATATCTGAGTGTTAAATATCAAAAATTATTTTGGAGGAATAAGTTATAAACTCAAGATAGGCACAGATTTACAGGGGGAAAAGAGAAATGGAAAACCTTGGAGGCACTAATACAGATGTGTGTTCCCTGGATAAATTCCTAAACTGAAATCCCATGTCTCTCTCTTCTTTCTCTGTTCTGTCAAATATGGAAAGAAGAAAGCTCTTCTTTCCATATTTGACGCAAGCATCTTCAAGAATTGCAATATTTTGCTAATTTATCAGCATATATTTAAAACTCACGAGCAAAGACATGAAGTTTGGCTCAAAAACCCTGGAGAAAATACTGGAAAAATCCTGGGGTTTAATGCAGAGAGCACCGTGTCTTCTTTGGGGCAGAATTCTGCCTGCGCTGTTGATTAGCAGAGCTGTAAGTGAAGATGCCCTGCTTTGAACTGGGATGCCCTTCACCTCTTTTCTTAGAGACCAGGGTATTCCTAAACCAAACTGGCTCATCTGTTTCTACAAATAACACTTCATGAGTGTTACGATTCATCCTTCACAGCTTTTCTTCCATGTCCTTGTGCACCTCACCTTCCTCGATGTATCAGAGGTGAGGTGACCAACTCAGCTGCACACCAGTAACAAACAGGACATGGAAACAAGGGGATGGAAGAGGTATAATGTTGTTAAGAGGGATCATGATGTTATTGAAGGAATATCCTGCTTCTACATCTGTTTTTATCTTCGTGCCACTACACACTTCGTTATTTCTAACTTTGAAAGAAAAAAACCCAAGAATTCAACCTACCAGTTAAAAGCATACCAAAAAAGCATACTAAATATTTAAAAAATAACAAATCCTTCACTGGAGTGACTCAAAAATGTACTCAGTGTTGGTGGTGCTGGTGAGGTGTTCATTAAGAATTTTGTCAGGTGCACGTATTTTAGAATAGGGGTTCTACTGATGTAAACACTTAAGTCAATGAAATCTCATGTTCATGAAATAAAGCTATAATTAACGAAAGTTCAAATTCAAATGTGCAATTGCAAGAGATAGCTTAAAAAAAAAAAAGTCTGGCAAAATGCAAGCCACCCCTAACTGTATGATCAACAGGATTGCGTTAACTCACTCAGTCATGCTAATTCATCCCGTTTTATTACTAGCTCTTCATTAACACTCACACTCTGTGTAATTATGCAAATATCTCTGAAGAAAAAAAAATGTTCTTTTTAAATCTGTTTTTTAGTTCTGGGGGAAGTGTAACAACATATGTTTTTCAGATACTGAGAGGTGGTTCCACCACTAACAACATGTCATTAACTGAAACAGCTTCCTCACAGCAGCGTGGCCCAATCTTTTTGTGTACCTGAATATGACTTTGGCCTAATGCAGGTGTTCACTCTCTCCCAAGGTGGGGTTGAATCTGGTGAAATTCCTTCTATCCATAGTCATTCTGTGATATCTCATGGCTTAGGAGATACTCTGCTGTGTTTGAATTTTCAGTTTGGGGAGCTGTATTGGCTTTCTGCTAATAAATGTCTTTGCTTGTCTTTACATGCCTTTCCCTGTCTTTCTGCAGGTGCCAGGCTTGTTAGGGATGTGAAGTCAAATAAAAGAGAGAAGCAGATTTGTCATCTTCTTTTGGAGAAAGAGGAAGGTCTGATGTGCCAGACTCTTCCTGCTCTGTGCACAGATGTGGTGTTGTGTGTAAGAGGGGAAAACACTGAGTATGGCACACGTGGGGTCAAGAGGTATTGGATGATTTAAAGATGAATATTGTGTCTCCACACACTTGGTTTGAGGGATAGAGGCATTTCAGTTCCAGCTCTGAAGACCTTGAATCTGCAAGAATTTGCTGTCTCTGCGTCATGATGCTCAGGTCAGCAGTCAATACGCAGTGCAAGAGATGCAAGTGAGAGGGACAACATCAAACCTTTGTGACCCCAGGCTGCATCCATCCAAATTCTGGAGCTCAGAGTCTGCTCAAAGGTTGGGGTCCATCTTGTTAGTGAAGAGGAACAAAGTGAGACCTTAAGATGCTTTACTCCAACCTGCTTTCACTAAAGCAATCATGGTAATTTGCCCTCTGGGAAACCCCAGCCTTCTGCAACCCACTTAGATCCCACATTAGATCACAAATCATAAGGGCAGTGAACAAATCATGCACTTGTGGTTACATTTCAACACAAAGTCAGCCTTGGCATCCAAAGGTGTTCCTGGAGTTAGGTTAAAGCATTGATCCTTAAAATAAAATTTCTATTCTGTTTGTCACTTGAGACTGGCTGTGCCCATTGCTCAGCACATTCAAAACAGAACCTCGGGGGCAGCCCAAGTAATTCTGATTAATACAAAGATGAAAAAAAGTCAACATTAAATTTCATCTCCACACTTTTCTATACAAAAAGGCAAGAGAACTGAACATAATTAACTGTTCTGCTCACTGAAGAGCTGCAGGATCAGGTTCAAGTTTGACTTAATTTTTAAGGGTGGCTTGATTTTGGGGGATTTTCTTTTTCGGTAATAATGAAGACAAGGATTGAAGTCTTGGCCACAGTGAAAAGGAAAAAAAAAAAAAACAATTAAAAAAAATTTTCTGCCATGTTGTGAGGCTGTCAAGTGGAGGGAAACTTCAAGACAGGATGCCTGAATGATGGGTGTTAAGCAGACCATATCACTGAATCTAACAGCAGGCACTTCTTGGACAAAACCGGCACTTCTTGGACAAAACCAGCACTTCATGAATCTGAGGAATCTCCTCCCAGCTCTGCAGCCAGCTCTGCATATATACACATCTGAATACCCAACTGCCAAGTATGACAAATGTGACAGAAATTTGAAGTTATTTGCCTCTTGAGTTTGACTGATAGCATTATTTAGTGAATATATTTTTCACCGTGTAAGTCACTAAGGTGAAGAACTGGTTCTACTTTGGTCATGCTATTTCAGCTTCTTAGGACACCCTCATGCATAAAATACATGCTGACTCCTCCCCTGCCCCAGAAGGGCTAGTGCACAGCAGTAAATTCCAAAATAAATGAACACATTATAATAAAGACAAGATTAACATGAAATTCTACATCTCTGGGCACGTGCACTCATATACTTCATTGCTTCATGATCTCACGCCTCACGAAAAACAAACTGTTTAATTCTGATTTTTAAAGAGCAAAATCATTTGCTATATTGAAACAGCCCATTCATCACATAAAGCATTTGATTCTGTCACCTCAAGTACTTGTTAAATCACTTCCAGCTGCTACAATCAAGGGCTAGGTACTTCCAAGGTCTGACACATTCTGAGCTCTATTACACCTTTAAGTGTGATTCTTCAATCCAATTCTAGCCTTCATAATAATCAAGTGCCCACTCCACTTAACTTCAAGGCAACTAGGGAACCTGGAATTCTCCATGTATGCCTGTGTCTGATTTTCAATCAGATCTCTTCAACCCAAGACTGAAAGCTCCTGAATACCAGCTAAGTACTAAAATGGCATCATTTGCAACTTGCAGCAGTGTCATCAGTAGCACTTCCATTGTTAGGCTCCTGTTTTTCCCAGGTCCAAAGCAGTGTGTTTAGACTGAGGTTGAAATTAAATATACAAGGCAGAATGTAGCTGCAAGCATGCACAGTGTTTGCCAGATAAACAAACTCTCTCTGCTCACACAATTTTTTTACATGGGTCTTAACTAAGCTGCTGCAGGTTGCTAAATTATGATTTGTGTGCTGCAAATGAAGATGTCACACACAGAAAACACTGGAATGCAGAGGCTGGTAAGAAAGTGTGGCTCTGGCTGCTCATAGGTTGCAATATCAGCCTCAAATTCCAAAGGAAGCATCATTATACTTAGGATTTTTTTCCCGCTTCTCTTTCCTGTTTTTTAGGAAGATAATATATTATTTTCTCCTCTTCTTTCTCTCAAAGCATCAGTTCCTGTCCATCTCGTGAGAGAGGCACTCAGAGGGATTACTGCACAGCAATTCCCAAGACCCTGAAATTGTTGTTGTGACAGGAGGTGAACACAGATTGCCTGAATATCCCTGGATCCTGCATCCCTGATCCGCATCACCTGTATTTGTCTCCTTGTGCAAACCTGCAATTCGATAGCCCTCACTGTACCTTTGTTTTCTTCCAAAGCAAAACAGGAGATTCCTGTTATGATACCTTGTAAGGAACATCAAGAAAGGTGGGACAGCAACAGTTTTCCACAGAATAAGGAATCCTGCATCCCACAGAACTTCAATTTTCTCCTCTTCTGACAGAAAAGAGAAAAATCCCGCACTAGAGAACACATGATATTTAACCTTGCTTTCTCCAGTGCCAGCTAGCAAACTGCTGATATATTTATATCTTTCATAATAAAAAAATTCCCCCAAATCCTAAAATACCCCTCACAAATGCAGCAGCACAAGGCAGACCTTGCATACCTCCATTTTCTGTGGTTTCGTGTGCTGAGTTTGGGTTCTTCCCTCCAGTAAGGCACAGAGGAGGTTTAGTCTTTCTCCTGTGGTATATTCATTCCTCCAGCACTTTCAGGTATTAATTCTAATAACCTCAAGTCCCCCCTGCATTCTTTTCATGGGAGGGACACTTGTGGGACTCTGCCTACTTTCTTGAAACTTGTAGGACATAAAACTGTTCCTTTGCAGCATGGTTAAAATTAGACAATGTATTAAATTGTTGTTAGCAGGGTCAGACAGAGAAATGGGAATTCAAAAGCTCAAGTTTTTCAGAAGGCCAACTTAAACAGGGTCAATATATATCAACTTGCAGAACCATCTGTATTTGCACAAGTGTTTTTTTGTTTAGTTTGCCTGTTACCCTGCTTAGAACACCTCAGAAAGTTTTCTGTGGTTTTCCCTGAACGCATTTTTTTTAACTCTGCTTTTCAAAATATATATTTATTTCCTTGCGGCAAGATCTTCCAATCTTCCCAATGCAATTATCTTAGGAATTTAGTGGCCTAAATACTCTCGGACAAATTTAATTAAACATCAGAACCGATTACATGAAACATTTTTAAGAAAGAGGACCTTTTCCTTCATTTAAAAAGAAGAATTCCTGTACTCTTAATGAGTGGATATTCTACATGCAAGGCTGCATATACAAAGTGAGTGCACACCAGCTAAAACATAAGGTGTCAAAGAACACTACCAATATTTTTTGAACTGAAAGCTCCCTGTGTTATGTAAGAAAAGCACCCAAAATACTCTTATAAGGAAGGCACTTGAAATGAGTTGGGTATCTTTTTTGCAGACAGCTTTCAGTTAGCAGTCAGACCAATTCTGTTGCTGCTGGAAGAGGCTGCTGCCTTCGGGAGGGGCAGAAGTACACTTGGTGTCGCTTTAATCCTTTCAGGCTGGAGTCAGAAATTCCAGATGCAGCACTCCTCTCTGTTAATGGGCACTCAAAAGCTGCTCAGTGACAGTAAAGAGAAAGAGGAGCCAGGGATATGGACACCATGAAGCATAGATGAGAAGAGCTAAGGTTTGACACAGATGCATTGACTGCTGCCCTCAAAGGAAGGGGAAAAAACAAAGCAATATAGCTTTTTCTAGTCTAGTGAATGAATAAATAGAAGGTGACAGAAAGTCTTTTGGATGCTTATGAATGTCAAATACTTTTAAGTGGCTGGCTTTCCTTGTCGCTTAACATTAAAGAGTCATCTAAAAATACACTTATGCTCAGTCATTTGGTTAGGGACATAAGGCTTAGCTGACTTATAACTTCAATATCGATTAGATGAAATGGTAAGGTTGGCTTTTCTTTTAAAACAGCCCCCCTTGATAGCTGATGCATTATCTTTGTCTAGTTTTCCCACCATTTGTGTGTATTACTTAAACAGATTAAGAAATAGAATTGTAAATTAGTCCCACAAGAAACCCTTTCACACTCAAGATCTGCTGTTTGCCTTTATCATTATTATTTTTCCTTCCTCAAAAGAAGTGCTTGCACTGTATATATTCAGAAATACATTTCTCCATAAGGTTTTGCAAACCAAGCATTACAGCATTTTGCTGGTGCATGAAAACAAAACAACTTAACGAGGAAAGAAAGGACTAATCCTTCCTAACTAGAGATGTGTATTTTGCTTTCTAAGCCCAAATAGTGACTGATCAGAAAAAGAAAATCATTATTGTTTCCAATTCTCCTATCAGAAATTTCCATCCTTTCATTTGTGCTAAAATGTACATTAACTCTTTGAAGACTATTCACAGACTGAGTGAGCAGGAATAGGTGTTCCCAACAAAAATAAGAGTGAGCAAAGGCCAGAAAGTCTGTAACTGAATCAAACAGCTGGACCCCATGTCTGTGAAAGTTGGTTGGGTGGTTCACACTCTAGCTCGGTGGATGGGAAAACTCAGGAGGAACCCCAAGAGCACAGATTTTACCTCTAAGGAGTTAAAGTTTTCCTCCTTGTAACAGCGAACTGTGCTGCTGCTAATCAGGGAAAGGAATTATTTTCAACTCTTTCCCCTGTGCCAAGAAGGCATAATTCAGGTGCGCCATTCAAATCTTTCTGTCGCTGATTTTTTTATTTATATTTCCCCCTTACAAATTGCTCATTTGCATGACCAGATTATTTTCCTTTTTTCCATTCAGGCTTATCTCTACACTGTATCAACGGCTTTATACTAAAATTAGATCCCAGTGAAGAGTTAGGTTTTCAGGCAGCTGAAGGCATTTTGAAGTCACTTCAAAATAACCAAATACCAAACAGAAAACCACTAATGAACCAACTAACCAACAACAAAAATAACCATCCACCTTAAAACACCACCACTCCTGGGAAACTCATATTACTGAACGTTTCAGAGTAAGGATAGAGGTCCAAAAGGTCTTTAAGGGAATAGAGACAAAGCACAACTCCTTCTGTGGTCCTTCACAGATATATTGTTTCAGAACATTCTAGCACGACAAAAGATTAATTGCACAGCAGGATTCTGGAATGAACTCCTCACAGCCACATTACTCTTTTGCCTTTTCAATCAGTTCCATTAAAAAATAGTGGCATAAACTCGTTGGTTTCAAGTTGCTGTAATTCAGAGTTCAACTGAACTGTATTTTTAGGATTTTTAACCCTGTGCCACAGTTTCAGCTCAGCTATGGACAGAGAGAGGATGAGTAAGGAGCTCACCACAGACATGGCAGGTCTGGCTGTTTGCCATGCACATGAGAGAACTGAATGTGGGGGTGAACAGGGATGGCAAAGTCCTGCCAGCAAGTCATAGTTTTGATGAATAGTGAGGCAGCAAAGCCAAAATTAGTTGTAAATATCTGTGGAGGAATTTCATAATAGTAACATTTAAATATAATATAATAAAATAAATTAAATTCAGTGCACACGGTGAAAATAAGCCCTCCCCTCAGCTCACAGTGTGATTATATGCTAGTCATTATCCTTAAGGGACAGGATCTTGGAGTTATTTTAGCTAGTTCTGTAAATATGCCACATCAGAGATCAGCAGCGATCAAACAAGCAGACAATGTTAAGAATGAGTAGGAGAGGAACAGTAAGCAAACCAGAAAATATTGTCATTTTTGCCTCCATTCTTCACTAATAATGAGATTCCCAAACACTCATGTACAGTTCCTGGGGTCACATATGTGGATTGTGAGAAAGCAGGCACATGTTAGCAAGGCTGTGTCCAGCTCCCAAACACTGTGAAGTCACACTGCTTGTCGCTGGGGGAAAGAAGGAGTGAGAAAGCATCTCCAAGAGCCAGGCTTGTTTAATAACACAGAGACTCTTAAATGGACTCCCTCACTCCCAAACAGAAGAACATCAAGTTTTTCAGACCTTCCTCAGCACAAAGTTGTAGGAAATGCCATGTGAAAGCCACACAAAAGCCTCCTGTCCCATTTTCTGACAGATGTTCTTATTGGGTAATTAAAAACAAAGTACAAAGTGCAATACAATAGAGAGAATCAGACACTTGAGTTCAGAAATATTAATAAAAAGCTAGAACAATGCTACACAGGGTGGCCCTTCTCGAAGGAGGAATAAGAGAGTATTAAGAAAAGAAAAACGTGTTTGATTTTTGGAGCACTGGGCACTCATTACAGTAATTCTTTGCTGTGCTCAATGCATACTTTTGGCTCTTTAAGATAAATCCTATGAACTATATAACCTGTTGAAGAGAGCTAGCCCCACCAAGAGACAATGGCTTCAGCAGCACTCTGGGCAGAACAGGAGGGATGTGGACCTACCTGTGCCGCTACAGAGATGCAGGACCATGCACAAGCAACCCTTCTGGGACATTGCTTCCTGCCTTGGATCCTGGTCTGCAAAACCCAGTTAATTATGCTGTTCTCTCCTCTGTTTTCACAGAGCCCTTTGAACTGTACTGCTGAAAAGCCACTGATGAGCAAGGTATTAGAGATCAAAACCAGACTAGGACTGCAAACACAGATCCCTCATCCATGGAAGTTTTTGACTGGGACCTCAGCTTCAAGTTTTGCTCCTTTCTATTTGTTGCACTGGATGAGGGTACAAATATCCCCACCACAAGGTTCAGATACAAACCTGCAGGTGAACTTTCTGGATTCTGTCCTTATTTTGACTTTAAAGTGCATCTCAATGGCAGCCTCTTGCACATGGCACATTCTCATTGAAGTGCTTATTTTTTTTTGTGTGATACCAAGCACTTCAAAGCACACTCCCCTGTTTCTCTACTGCTCATTGGCTTCAGCAGTGAACAGCAGCTAGGTTGGGAGTATTGCATCTGACTTATAATTCCATACAACATCAAAGGGACATATGTATATTTTAAAGAATTACAGCTAGAGCTGTGCAAAACTTGCCTTACAAGCCCCAAACCTTACTAGCGTGTTTGTATCTTCACCTTTCTTTATATTATCCTTTTCATGCTCGGTGTTAGGATCACAGAAAATCTGTTGATAGAACAACTCCAATTATCCCAAATAAAACCAAGATACTTTAAAGGTTCAGATAATAAATGATGTCCTTGGTGTTTCCCAGGCACAGGGGAGACTAACTTCTTTCAGCTACAAAGGAATGCCAAATAATTGCACAAATAATACGTGCTTGAAGTTTGTCACATGCTTGGTCTCCTTCCTTTTTACTCTGTCTGATCTGTATTCCCCCAAGTTTTCTAATTCTCTCTAAATCATTTGCATGACTACTCTGCCTCCCTGAAATAATGACACAAAAGAACTCCCCACCCTGAAAAAAACAGCATCATGCAAAGCACTTCTGAAATTTTTAAACGTTCACTTGACATTTTTGAGTTTAGGGTTGCAAGTGGATGTTTATGCTGAAGTTGTTTACCCAAAGGCACTTTAGGTGCCCCCATTACTGGGTCACCATGTAGTGGCTACAGCTCTCTCAATCTTTCATGTACTCATCTTCCTAGTACCCCACGGGAAGGCAAGAAGTGCTATTATCTCTGGTTTGTAATTAGGAAAATGAAGACAAGAGAAGCAAAAAGCATGGTTTCCAAAAGTACTTCAGACCCTAAGTCATTTAACCCTGATTACGATCAATATTGTGCTGTGCTCCAGCAAGAGTGTGGCTACGCCAGCAGCCTTTTCTGTGCTGCTCCCCAGAACACGGCACAGCGCTCCTCTGGGAGCAGCCTGCATGCTGCTTTTGGAGAAGGAATCGTTAGATGTGTTTACTTGTCACTACACCTAAACCAGAGAGACCTTTGTGAGAGCAGCAAACTGCTTTCAGGCCTCGATTTGGGATGTTTGCACAGTGTCACAGCCTTCCTAGTAGCTCATGATCCTTGCACCTCGCTGGCTTTCTGCTCCAGATAAGCCTGTAAAGTGATGCTCTTAGTTTGTAAATGTCATTTAGGCTCCTGCAACAGGAGTGTTCCTGAAAATTTTACCTTTGCACAAGTACTTTTGCAATGAAGGGTGCCTGAATCTCCAAAACCCTGTCCTAACTGAAGGGCCATCCTCAGACAGACCGTGCTCATGCCTAAGTGTGCACACATGTAGCTTTGTGCAGGTATTTAATGTCACTGGGTAATCCTGCCCCTGCTTATAGCTCAAAAAATTCAGAAGGAAGTTAGAGACAAACAGCAGTGGCTTGTTTGGTGCATTTTAAAATACTGACCATTATTAAATACCAAAATTAAAATGATGATCTTGCAGTGCGTTTTAGAGTCATAGAATGGTTTGGGCTGGAAGTGACCTTAAAATTCATCTTGTTCCAACCCCCTGCCATGGGCAGGGACACCTTCCACTACACCAGGTTGCTCAGAGCCCCATCCAGCCTGGCCTTGAACGCTGTGGGGCATCCACAGCTTCACTGGACATCCTGTACCTCACTACCCTCCCTTCATCTACTTATTTACACCCATGAAATCCGTGAAGTTGATCAAACCAGTGAGACTTGAAGCATTTTTTTGCCCTTCTCTGCAATAAACAGGAAGACATTGTGATTAAAAAAAAAAAAACCTCAAGAAAAGCAATATAACATAAAACACTTCCCTCCTGCTGGTATTTTATAGATGACAAGGCATGAAATGATTGATCATACACTGTAATGACGGATAAGGACAATTGGCTGAAAGGTCAAAACTATTAAGTAAATAGTAAAAAAAAAAAAAGAAAGACAAGACAGTATATTTCTCTCTGAGGCATAGTAAGTTTAAATGGCAGGAAACCTTCATGTCATAGTCACACTGCTTCCATTTAAGCTTAAAGAGTATTGAACTGAAATATCAGCAATTAGTTAAGCATTTTTGCATGTTCTTTGACAAGGAAAATTTGAGCAGGGTTGAGATTGTTTGGATTACCTCGAATGCATATTTACATGGACAGATAGTGATAAGACAAGGAGGAGCATTGTTAAACTTAAAGAGAGATTTAGTTTGGATGTTTCAATTAAATTCTTTACTGAGGGTGGTGAGGCCCTGGCACAGGTTGCCCAGAGAAGCTGTGGCTGCCCCACCTCTGGAAGTGTTCAAAGCCAGGTTGGATGGGGCTCTGAGCAACCTGGGATAGTGGAAGGTGACCCTGCCCATGGCAGGGGGTTGGAATGGGATGATATTTAAGGTCTCTTTCAACCCAAGCCTCTGTACGATAATATTCATGGTCATAGTATGATAGCCTTATTAATTTGTGTCCCTTATTTGTGCATCTACAGAGACAAGAACAAATCCCCCCCAAAAAAAAGAAAAAGAAAAAAGATGAGTACAAACTGAATGTATTCTTATTTCAGGGCTTGTGGACCTCTCTAGATTTTATTATATTTTTTTAGTCTGGCTTTAACTTGGCACAGAGGAGAGTCCTGTGGAGGTACCGGCTACCTTCAGCAGCTGTGACCCAGTTCTCCTGGGTGTGATGCTATAGATGAAGAGACTCTGTAGAAATTCTCTGTACCCCCTAACACAGCAAGACTGAGAGCAATTTCTCACCCTACCAACTATCACACTGATTTACTTCCATTTTCTAAAAGCAAAAGCAGTTTTGATTTTGTTTATGCATTTTTTTTTGTTGTTTCTTTTTCTTTTCTTTCTTCTCTTCCTAAAGAAACCTCTGCAAACATCTCTCTCTTACACCCACAAATCACTGAACCTACTTAGCATTTCCTGAAGAGGTGCAATTTTTAATTTTTTTCATATGTGACTTTTTTTTTGTGCTAGTGCATTTGTCAACATTAGAGTAATTAGCTCAAGTTTCATCAACTAGCTGGTGCAATCTGTTCAGAAAGCAACTTGGAATGTTAAAAATCCTAATAAGCTTCTCCAGCTTCACAGTTAAAGCCTGAGGGATTTGATTTCAGTTGTGTCTAAAATCAGAGGAAGTCTTTTAGTAGATAAATCAATAGCACTAAAAACCCCAAACAAAAAAAAAATAGACTAATTAAGAATGATGCCATTAGGCAGAATTATTTTTTATGATATTAGTTAGTTTGCAGCATACTTAAAAAAAACAAGTAGTATTCTACACAGGAAAAACTGAATTAAAGCACATCTGAGATCCAAACCCACAAAAGCTTCCATCACATTTGTGAGTAACCCAACTGAAATAAAAATATTTGAACCACAAATAAGAGGTTATCAAATATCTACTCCTAATGAAATAGATATGCAATAATAAATAGTTTCTGTACTGCTCTTGGTTCTTGTTTTTCTTGGGGCTGTTTGTGTCCCAACATGCATGCATTTGTATGTTTTAAGTGCAGATAGAATAACTCAAGGGAGAAACAAGGAAAAACATGCTTTTCAAAGCATAAAAACCACTTATTGATGGGGGTTTGTCTCCACCAAAAGGCAGCACAAAAAATGGAGCCTCTGGAAAACATCTTTAACAGCTGCCTGATCAAAACCATCATTTCTAAAACACCAAAGCAATCTCTCTCCCTTAGAAGCCTTTTACTTACACAATTGAGGAGAAAAGAGGCTTGAAAAACTTTCAAGCAGAGAAGTCACTCAGGGAAACCACATGAACAGCACTGGATTGTACAGCACGAATGGTGTGGGGATAGAAACTAAGACACACAAGTGTATGATTTGTGTGGAGGGTGACTTCCCTGAGGCAGCTGTCGGGGAAAACTAGTAGGGGAAGAAAACAAGTACAAACACCAACTTGGTCACCTTCATTCAGCAAAGTCCTGCAAATCATGTGGGAAAATTCATGGCTGGTACTGTGCAATAAAACCGGGAATATGCACTTCCAGTGTGGCTCAGATTTCCTTCTCTCCCCGGTGTACTGTCCATTGCACTCTCTGACAGATAGCATGTGCTATTTTCACAGTGATAGGACCAGCAGATGAAGAGCAGAGAACTTGTCCTGAAGGAGTACAGAAATTGGAAAGGCCTAAGGAAAAGGGCAGTAACAGATGCCATGGGTATAAAATAAGAGTATTGTTCTTCAGCAGCAAAAAGAAGAAAAAAAACCCCAACCTGATAATGGCATCCTCCCCATTTGATCACTTCACAGAAATATCTTCTTCCTAAAAAGCGCCTTCTCTGAGAGATCAAATTAGGCCTTAATACATTGACTAATTAGCAGTAATGTACTAGAAATTACAACTCGCAGGGTTTTAGCTAGTACCGATTATTTCTCTAGCAAACAAAATTAAACATGCTTTTACAATCTGTTCCCTGACAATTTTCCTGGCTTTCCTTCTGTTTTGCCTCACACCAACAAAAATATGGGGCCATGTTTTGATCTTTAGGCAACACACCTGTGCACCCATCTTATGAGCACCGCTGGGCTCCAGAGCTGGGAAAGCAGGGAGGAGGTGCTTCATGTTGTAACACCGGGTGAATGCAGGCATAAATTCCGTGGCACACTTTGGTCCATGCCATGTTTGCGTGGAGTACGGATCCCATAAATCCAGTCCTCGGTGGTTATCTCATAAAGCTGAACCCGCGGCAGCCGCTTCCCGAGCCCCGCGTAGAGATGCCAGGACCATGCTGTTCTGCAGGCTGCACAGTGGTAGCATCTCACAGGCAGCCAAACTACTCTGGAGCAGCTTTAAGGTTGTTCTGGGTTAGACTGGGAACTTGGGGATCTGCCAGGGACTCTCAAACTCAGAGAGCAGGAGAAACAACTTAAGCTCTGTGTCTCCCTGTGCTGTAGGTAAGGAGTTGACCCAATGTTCCCAGCATCGTTCCCTTAAAGCTGTGCACAAGTGATGTAGTTTTATCACCCCTTTGGCTGCTGTCACACCGACTAGCAGGCCCCATAAATGGATGGGAACCTAGCAGAAGTCCTGTTGCTAAAGCAGCAGGAGGGATTACAGGGGACATCAGTGTCCCTTGGGGGAGTTCTCAGGTGCCTGGCTCGTGAGAACCATTCCTGTATCACATTGCACTAATTGGAGACTGGGGAGGGAATTTTTCTTCTCAGATCGTAGTAGTAGGTGCTGTAGAAAGGCTGTTTTGGTGTTTTTCATTGCTTTATTATTATTAGGTTTTGTTTGCATTTTTTAGCCTGATTTATTGATAATTACCTTGATCTTTCCTACTTCAGTAACAAAATGGTGGCCTTTACCACAATTGTTTTTTAAGGTTTTTGGCTGCTTTTTCTGTCTAATTCCCACTTCTTGCTCATTCCTTTGTAAACCATAAACCATAATCCGTGTCTCTCTGCTCTCTCTCCTTTCCATGTAGTTTATAGTGAGTTCAACAACTTCTTCCCCGTTTTGTGGAAATCAAGTGAGCTTTGACCACGAGTCCCAGGACTGACACTTGTTACCCAGTCTGCTGTGACACCAAGAAAAATAATGGGAGCAAGCACATGTGAGCTGAGAGGGAGCAACACTTGTTAAGGTCTGTTTGGGTTTTGCTGCTCTTTATTTTTGCAGATCTACATGAATAAGCATCTATAACTTGTTAAACCTACTTTCCTTATTACACACAGAACATCAATAAATAAATGTCAGTCCTCTAAGCAATGTTTGTTGCACGAGCTTGTTTAACATGCATTTTTCAATCTATTGTTGTGTTTTAATAAAAACTGCAGTGTATATATTACTACTTGTACTGCTCTGGCTATCTGGGTTTCCTTACACATATGGCAGTTACACAAATAACCTCATTTTCCTCCAAGCTGGTGAGCACAAATGTTATCACAGCCTCCTCAGTGTAGATCTCTGCAAGACTGAATGCATTAAATACTCTCAAAGCTCAATTTGAAATTTCCTTTTTTTATTTCAGCCCTTCGTTGTTGAATTCTGCCTATTACAGAGTACCTTGAGAGAAGTTTTATAGGATCCATAGAGAGCAGCAGTGTAAGGATGGCCACAATCCGAGAAAAGAGCAATAACTGACAAAGAAAAGGAACTAAATATTAAGGTTGGTGTTGAACAGGATGGTCCAGTCTCAGGAGTATGGTTATGCCACCCCTTCTTGCCAGGATGTGGCAAGCGGGCAATACTCAGTTGGTGCCATCTCAGGTTAGGATGTTGATCAGACTTCAAGGTTGCTTCCAGGCTTGTTTTCTGTGTTAGCAAAAGGCTGCCTCAGATGGAGATTTAGAGAGTCTCCTCATGCAGTGAAAGTCTAACGTGATAAAAAGACACTCTGATATACCATCTTGGGTGGTACAGGACATGCAGAACTGCAAATGGGGTAGGGAAGGAAGACCTGAATGGTCAGCAGCCCCTGATTACAGGGACAGCGTGCAGACAGCACAGTAGTCACAAGAAAAATTGCTCTGATTTTCACTTTTTCCAACAGCCAAACCAACTCTCTTGAAAAGAAGGCAGAGGCTGAGGGGGCTTAAAATTGTTGTTCAGTTCAGCAGGTCTGAGGATCTTAGGGACAGAGTTGCAGATACACATATTTTGCAAAAAAAAAGAAAGTTGAATGACAGTCTTAATGTTCCTTTCTAATATGATGTATCGTGACAGTAACAATCCATTTGTAGTCTTTTGAAGTGATACAGTGTTCTATATTTCAAACAAGATGAAGTTGTTGACAAAACAAATCTTCCAACAGTTAAAGTGCTACGGCTTTTAAGGTACCATAAAGTGTTGGGGAGTTTTTTCCCACGTAAGCAAAGGTTTTTTGCTTTTTTGAATACTTCATCATCTATCAGAAGATAGCCAAGAAGATTGGATATCCATCTGCTGTTAATTTTTAATTTCCACTGTAATAAGCTCACCATTATAATAATAAAACTACTATACGGTAATTTAGCAGTGGTCACAAAGAACAATGGATTTTCAGCTGTTAGTGTAGGCAGAAGCTAAATCTGATATGCAGGTAAGCAGCATAACCAGACAAACAGCACACACGTTTCTGAGCTGCTGTTTGATTAAAATAAATAAATAAATAAAATCAGAAACCCTTAATAAACTCCTTCAAATTTGAGTTCGCCAGCCAAGGCTACTCCTGATATACAAACAGATCTCACCAGGGTGAAAAGAACTAATTCAACAAAGAAGAATGTGGTGTGTTATCAGACATATCTGGTGATCTTCTAGTTGAAGTGACTCGTAAAACAGAGAACAGCTGGTTTTTACATGATTTTTTTTGCTTGCCTGCCTGGAAACAACAACAAACAGAGTATTTTACTTGAAGTAATGTTTGGCACCCTCACCCCAAGATCAGAACTCTCCAAATTCCCGGAATGCTACCCCTGATTTATATCACTGTGCTGCGTGCTATCTGTGGGCCTCCCAGGTTCTGAGTGCTGCCAGGGTCTACCTTGCTCCCAGTATGAATCAGAGCAGCCTCAGAGAGAAGTTGCTTTCCAGGCTGCTCTGAGAGGGGAAAGAAATCAATTCTTAGCTGTGCCATTGGCTCTGTGCCAGCGGAGGACACCCCATAGATATTTTCAATCAAAAAGCTTGCATCCTCATGGCAGCACAAAATGTCTAGGGTAAAAAACAAATTGGGCCCTCTGGTTCCTCCCCTTTAGAGATACAGATGTGAATCCAAGCCTGTTTATCAGCTCCAAATATACCTAAACTTTGAAGAAAGTTTGGATCTATAGCTGTATTTTATAACATGAGCCCATTCCTGCTCCTGACATATCTTGCTGTGCCTGTGATTAGGAAAGGTTATGTCTGTGAATCATGGCTTGAGGAAATGTGTAGTACACCTGTGTACAAGAGTAAACTAAATTCAGTTTGCTATTTATCTACTGTATTTATCTCAGTTAAGTAAACTTCGAGTTTGTCAAGATTTCCTGCTGGAAATTCTCATGATAATACGAGTATAATTGCCTTTTTATTGCCACAGACATCTGCTACAGTTTTCAAACAAAGAAAATACTGTGGTGGGGTTTTTTTTTCCCCTCCCCGGGCTTTCTCTATAATAAGACCCTCTCTTATTTTGTGTGTGATAGATTACAAATCCAGCTGAGGGGCAGCAGAAATCAACCAGCCAACCCTTTCTCCTCCAGACCTTCTTACCCTCCACCGTGAGGACAAGAAATAAAAAACTGTACAATAAAGACTGCAGCCCACTAAATGAGAAGTCTGCACACCGGGATGCAGAAGAGACCAAACAGTTCCCTCCCACTCTCCTAATTCTTCTTCTAAGGGTCTTGAATACTTTCAAAAAGCCTGTGTCAAAGGCAATGTGGCCAACAAGCATTTATGTTAAGTCCCTGGCCCTTTTTTATTCTACAGACAAGTCCCTAAGGTGTCCTCCTGCCATTTGAGCAGATCAGTGTGAAAGTACATGGACACTTCAGGCAAGGCTGAAGGGCTCATATCCCCCTGTCACCTGGGCCCACAAGAGAACTTGTGCTCTCCTCCCCACTGAGGGAGAACAGGGGGATCACAGCTTTGCACTTATTGATTTTGATACATTTTGGTATGAGAACTAAGGAAATTGAAATAAATAAAGTAATTTAAATAAATCTGGTGCAGTACCAAGGAAGGCAAATACTGTCCTTCAGCTAAAAGGCACTCCAGAAATGTTTTGGGAAAATGTGCGTGATGCCCATTAGAATCTGCCCTTACTTGATAGATTTCAGTTCCTTAAAGGATGAAGAGGAAAGAGGATCCTCAACTTTCACTCACAGAGATATTTCTAGAGAGACCTGCAGTGCAGATATTCAGAAAAGCCTGTCTCTTGCTGCAGGGCACCAGCTGCCTTAGCTCATCACCTCAGGATCATAAGCTAACTTGTCAAACCACCTGCCCTTGAACTGACTGAGAAATATCAGAGCAATCACCCACCATCTGGAGATGGGCAGGAGCTGGGTGCTGGTGAATTATACAGCTTGGAAAGAGAAAACCGGGTGAGCAGTGAGAAGACAATCTACAGAGGAGGCCACGGCACAGAGACTGAACCAGAGACCAAAGAGATGCATCGTTTAATCAGTTTTTGGTCCCAGTCTTACACGATCACCTGGACCTCTGAAGAAGTGCTGTCACAGAATATTGGCCTCCCACATGCAGATGTCAGTTCACATAAATAGCTGCATGCACCCTGAAGTGTGGTGTGGCCTGACAACTGTGTGTTACTGGGAACAGCCTCACCCCATGGTTTGCTCAGTCACTGCAGGAAGAAGTAATATCAAGGTACTGCTGCAGTTTGGCACGAGTGCTATCCCCCCTATTTCAACAGGGTAGGCTACAAAGTGCTAACTTAGAAATTATAAGGTCCTCCAGCTGTAGTGGAGGATTTTCAGCCGTATCCAGAAGGAGGAGGAACACACAGCAGCAGTTCCACTCTGTAATTATCTATAGGTTCAGCACAACAGGGGAACTTTCTTTTTTTTTTTTTAAACACAAAAACCCCCAAAACAGAAATCAGATCTTCAAACTAGGAGACAAAAACTGGATTTTGAACTTCTGGTGTCCACATGGATGCTTAATAAATGAGGCAAACTTAATAGCCTCACCATTAGCTGAAAGGAATTCAGAAAGACATTTCCAGACACATGGTGGACAAAAGCAAAGTGGCCAGCTTTCAGTTACCTGAGGTCACACAGCAAGGAGGCCAGGAGCAAGGAGTGGGCCTTGTTTGTATCCAAACACTTTCAGAAGGTGACAAAGAAATAGAGACCAGGCTTCCCTGTCCTAGCCAGCTTGATGTCTGCAGTTACAGCAATGGAAGGACCTGTATTCACAGCAAATGGGAAAGGAGAGTGGCACAAGACAAGTAGGGAGGTGTTTGGGTTGCTTCAGACATTGTCTCTCAAATTCCAGATTCACAGTGCTTGCTGGAAAGTTGGGTCCTCCAAAAATATACAAGCAAAATTTTCATTTGTGAGTCAAGCTTGCTTTGTTGAATAGTTTGTTGAATGATGAATACACCACAGAACAGAAAGGCTTGCATTATGAGATGTCCAGTGCCCTCACACAGAACAGCTAGGCTGTCGACCATGGCTATTCTGATATCCGCCCCATTTTTTGATGGGTATTGAGATAATCTTGCAATGAGCGACAACACACCTTGAGACACTCAGATGCATGCCTAAAGTACACTCAAAACCTTGCTCAGCTTCTTCAGGGACTGTGCTGGTTGATGCAGGGCTACGAAGACCACGGCACAAGAGGATCAGGTGTGGCATTTTCACTGCAGTGTTGTGTGTGACGAGAACAAGGAGATTGACATTCACCTGCTAGAAAAAGCCTGAGTTTCCAAACATGAGACATGCCACTGAGATGCACATCTGTGGAAATGAAGTAAGCACAGGCCCTAGAATATGGTGGGCTACACACTTGTAGTGCAGCGCAGCCCTTGTTTAACAGAAGGCCAATGGGTTATTCTTGTAAAGAGTTTCAAACTACTGGATCACAAAAAATGTCCAGAAATCTTTGTAAAACGCCACATGGAATTTTGCTGAAAGTATTTCAGTGTGTAGTTAGAAATATGCTGTGGAAAAGTATAATTCCCCCTCTCCCCCAGCCCCAGCATCTTCAAATTCACAAGAAACTTCCCTGACAATGAGCTCCAGCTGGAGTCTGATACATGGGAAGGCAAAGATCTGATCCTGCAGTCAGACAGAAAATTCAGGCACATAAGTAAAAGAATGTAATAACTTGTATTCTTTTCCATTTTCGTGTCTTACTATCTGTTCTGTTCCTCATGTGGTGAAGTGTTAATGATTAAAGGAACTTTTTATAGATGATTCAATTTATTTGCCTTAACATGTAGCATATTTAAAATGAGATTGTCAGAAAGACAGCAGAAGGACAAAATCTTCAGAGGCACTCAAATCTCAAATCCCTCAAACTTATCACTGTGTTCTCAAGGCAAAGCTCAGGGTACAGGTACAGTGGCACAGAAGATCATCTTTTGTTATGATAGAGATCCCGGGTAAAGTCTGTTTAGGTGAATTATATCACTGTTAAGTTCATGTTATGTGTATTAATTGTGTTAAAATATATACAAAGACCAAAGCTCAGCACTTAACTTTCATAATGTAAGGTTTTTCCTCCAACTTTTCATTAGAAAGAATGCTTAAATAAACACATTGAATATCTAGTGACTCAAAATGGTGTAATGTTCAGATGAATAATCATTAAAAATCTGGAAGCACACCACTTCTATTAACACTGCACAGAGGAAGAAAACTTAAGTGAAGTTTTCATATATTCTGGGTTTAAATCAAATATATTCCCAATGATAAGAATCATTCTTATAGTCAGCTACCAGGGACAGCAAGATAAGTTAGACAGCTAGCTGGTAGCATAATTATGCTCCAATATAAAAATATAACCATTCTCTTTGCTTTGTTAATAGCTCTGGAAATTTGAACCAACTCAGTAAAAAGCAAAAAGGGTATTTGGCTGTCTGAAAGTCATCACACAGCACTCTTGTGTAATGCTTACTTTGAATAAAGGGTTGACACTGTGTTAGAACATGACACACCAGTCACAATTCTTGAAAGGACAGAAGTGGTTTTTAAATCAGAAGTGAATGTGTGTTTAAGTCACTTTTAAAGACATTCCTTACTGCTGTCCTTACGAGTGGCATGACTGTTTCCAAGTCACTGCGGCCTCATTAGGGATGTGACCTCTGGGCAATTTCACCAAATTAAGAACAGAAATCCAGGGGACGGCCAAGGGTCCCTGATACAGATGCAAGATTTTCCACTCAAACAAATAAAAAAAATTAAAGGCGCTTTAAAAAAAAATGAATCACAACAGCTATGAGTGGACCCTGCTGTTCCTTTCCACTTGGATTTTTTCATTTGTTTGATGAAGAGAACACATATCTCCACGCCCATGACCACATCAGAAACAGGGACCTGGGTTTTGCAGAGCCTGTGGGGATCCAGTGCCAGGAAGGAAGCAAAATCCATCAGCATGGAGAACCTAATTCTTGTATGTTCTCCTGTACTGCCATGAGTCTCTTCCCCTTGAAGAATTAGTTCTACTTTTCAGATTAAGGAAATTCTTCATAAAATGGGGNCTCAAGTTTTCCTTTTCTTTGAGATTAGAAGAAATGATCATTACCACAATTCCCTGTGCACTTTTCCAGAAAAAGGTGGTGGAACACTGAAAAATAAGCTTGAACGCTTAAATCAGTACAAGTTTGGCTTTACATGAGGGGGAAATAGAATGTACAAATTGAAGGGCTTCATAAGAGATAATCTCACTTCTGGACTGCCACACAGCAAGCCCTACCTGCTTATTTCCCACCCACTCAGCTCTGCCAGTGCAACTCGCTAGGGCTACAGTTGAAACCATCTCCATGGAAAAACAAAACAAAACCCCCCAAACCACATCTTCCTTTTCTTGCCCATCACTGCAGTCCTATTCAGAGCAAAAAACAAAACCAAAAGAGTCTCCTGACCCTTTCCCCCCAAAGCATAATAGTAATAAAATCACACAGTAAGGTATTAATTAAAAATCACAGATTTGAACAGATACCTGGTTGCTTAGCTATCCCTTTTGACAGTAATAATTTTAATCAATTCCTTATAAACAACCTTATCAATCATTGTTTCCCCCTGCTGTCCCTCTACTCCCCCAAGTAGCAAAATTCAACATCCTTTTCTTTGTATGGACGGAATCTCTTTTTAGGAACATTTATATTAGAGGACTGGATTGAGGGTGGTTGCATAACTTCTAGCACAGTGAAGTTCTGAACTAGGACTGGAATTACTGATATCACTGAAATTCTCCTATTCCTAATAATAATAAATTGAAAATGACTGCTTGGCTTATCTCTGTAAGTAATGGGATCACATTAAGACAAGTGCACTGAAGATAAATATTGGATATAAACTCCTGACAGGGAGACATCTTAGAATGAGAGATGGGACGAAGTTCTTTTCCTTGAATTACATTGATTTAGAACAAGGGAAGAAAGAGCAGAAGTTGTAACACTAGAGAAAGCACTGGACTGGCCAAAAGCACAAGGGGAATGGTGAAGAGGAAAGGAACACCATAACCTAGATAACTTACACTATAAGCCTGCAGCAACTGAAAATAAGTATTGTCCTAAAATCTTGTGTGATCCTAACTAGAACAGTGTTATTGAAATTTTTGGTTGGAAAGAAAAAATTAGGAAAGCAAAAAACTTTAGGACAAGTATTTGTTAACAATTGATCCAGACTGCCTTTATGGTTGAATTTAGACCTTCATGAACAGGACCTACCTCTGATACAAAATTTTAATATTCTTGTAGGGTGCATCTGTAGTTCCTGGTACAGGACTTCTCTAAATTAAAGGAAAAGGGCATAGATTAGTTTATTTGTTTCAACACAGAGCCCAACAATTGCAAGAGAAAGTCCCTTGCTTGTATGAAGATGGAGGTTAAATTTTTTTAACATCCACCTTAGAGCTGGAGGATGGAGCACCCAGTACTGTGATGAGCAGGTCAGGACTCCTCTACACGCTGGCATTACCCCACAAGGTAAGGAATGCTAAAAATGACATTGTTTACTGATCAGCTGGCAACTGCTCTGTAGTAAGCAAAGAGAGAAAAGAAAAAGGGAAGAAGAGAACAGAAAAAGGGAAGAAGAGAAAAGAAAAAGGGAAGAAGTCTTGTGGCAGGAGCTTAACTGCACGCTCCAAATCACCTAAGAAATCCCCTCCATCTTTTGTAGTGGTCACCTTGACCAGGACCTGCTTCTACAAACAAACAAACATTTTCCAACCCAAAGAAACACATCCAATCAGATGCCACGTAGCAAAGCCCATATGGATATCTAGGAATAGATATGTGGGTATCTCCTTACCTCTGCCAGGGCTCTGCTGCAGGGGTGGCTTCCTGAAGCAGGAGAGCACCAAGACAAATTTGTTGAAGCTGCATGGCTGCAGCAGGGTGAGGGAATTTCACTGTCGGGCTGCTTTTCTCTGTTAATGACTAATGACAGCTCCCAGGGCCTGCGGCCAGCCTCCCCTTCCAAATCTTTTTAAAAAAGCAATTAATTGTCCCAATGTCTCGCTGTGTTTTGCATAGCTACCTGCTCTCAATAAATAAAACTCTACAGGGACTTGGTGTTTTTCTAGTGCTGGAGCAGCCCTCTGACAACTGGGGAAGTGGGAGCTGGCTCCTGCCGAGGCCGGGATTCTCACAGCAGCTCCAGGGGGGATTGGAAAACTCAAAAGCAGTAATGACCCAAGGTTCCAGCTCTCCCAGGCTGAGCAAGGCTAAGCCTGGCCTTCCAAGTATATTTACGTTGCCTATGGACACCTCGCTGTGCTGACCCTGCAGGGCACAGCCGTTTTCAGAACATCTCAGAGCAAAGGAGCTCTCAAATCTGGTTTTAACACAGTCAACAGGCAAGCAAGTTCAGGCCTCAAACCCAGTAATGTCTGGGCTTCACCTTTGGTGTAAACATGCCCTCCCATGGCCAGAGAGGAGTTTGGAGAACCCAGCTGCCTAACCTTTGGGTGGGTGAGGCAAGCAACCCTGAAACCATGCCTGCTTTTTATCCTTGAATTTCTGAAGTGCTGAGCTCATTTTGGCTTCCCCTCGAGCCAGGAAGACCCCCCGAGGATGCCCTGCATTCCTGGAGGGCACAGTGGCTGCCCAGGTGTGAAAGGAAAGATACTGGGGGAATGTTTGCAGATACCCATTTTTCACACCCTTCAAATCGTCTGGTCCCGCACCCCAAGGACCTCTCCTGCTGGTACTCTGCCAGTAAAAACTTCCAGTGCTTGATACATTTTATCAGAGATTATCAGCAGAGCAGTGGATGACAGCCTGTTGTAGTGATCTTTTTACTCCTTTTCCCTAGGAACAAATCCAGGATCACCGAAAATTAGTTTATTCCAGACTCACAAATAAATGCCTGCCACTCTATAGCGACTACAGTGCTGCTATCACCAATCAGCTGGGTCACAGATAAACAGGGAGCATAAGTGTGTGTATAAATTCCATTTCTGTCTTCCTTCATCATAAATAAGATCATTGCCAATATTATCTGTGAGAGCAAACCTGTATCAAGGGTTATTCACACAGTTATCACTGTAAAACAACGCAACAAATCTAGATTTCTAACTTGAGCCTGGTCAGAACAGAATAATGCAGCTGAAAGAACATCCAGACAGTATGGCTCTGCCCATTACCTATAGATAAAAAAACCTCTTTGGCAGAGGAGATGTTTACAACTGCCCTAATCAGAAGCTTCTCACACATTTTTATTCCACCCTGCACCTTCTGTTGTAAATCAGGCTTTAAAAAGCAGATAGCAGCACTGTGATCTCGTGTCAAGAGTGAGAGATGTTTGTTTAATGGGCCTTTAAATTGTTTGTTTTAGAAAATACACATACCACTGCCAACACGATAACTCCCCACCATATTTTTAACTTGCTCTGTCTTTATGCAATAACAAAAAAAAAAAAGAAAAAGAAAAAAAAAAGAAAAAAGGAGATAGAAAAAAATCGGTATAAATAACAATAACCTTTGCTTGTTTGCATTTTTCCAAACCACTCCTTTCTGGTTTCTTTGTAGACAGCTTGTGGCTGAAATCAGGTTTTGAAATACACCCTCCTCAACGATTCCAGAAAAATAAGAAACCGCTGATTGTGTGACTCTGAGCTGAATGGTCACTCTCTTTCACAGAGGAGTGTTAGTGCATCTTTGAGGGGCAAATGAAAATCAGAGGCCATGGAGCACATAAATATCTCTCAAGGATCTGATTCTAGAACACATCTAGGAGGCTTAGGCACTTGGGGTTTGCAATTCACTTCTTTCAGGGCTTCTTTGAGAAACTCAGCTCTTTTGTTTTTAATAATTACTTGACATCTGTTGTTTAAAGCACAACAAATTATCTTGCTCAACAAGTGTGTGTCTCGAACCCTTTATAGATCTGATGAAATATAGTTTATTATGTACATGTATAATTTTTCAGAGGTCTTTTTTGCCATCTTATTGTGTAGACTGCTGCAAATATCAAAGAGTCCAAGTAGCTTTTGTTTTCCTTATCAGGTGACAACTGAACTGAAGATAGGTTTTTAGATTTTCAAAATGTTTGCATATTTTTCCCCTGTTGGGTCCACTTTGCAGGTCTCAAACATATGAAAGCTTTAAATATAATTTGTTCCTAATGGCAGAACAACTTGTTTTCTATTTTTATTTCCTGTGGATACATCTATGCAAATTTGCTCCAGTAACAACAAATTATTTCAGGTCATAAAAACACTGAGCAGGGAGATAGAAAAAACAGTTGGTTCTGAGGGTCTGCTGCACCTCCTAGTTTTCCTTAAAAGATACAAAATTATAGTGCTGATTAACTTAATAAGCTCGGCTAATTACAGAAAGTTCCAGAAGACCTTGGAGAGCCAGAAATTCCCTAAAACTAACAGCAGGTGATGCTATTTATACTTTGTTTTTATAAATTACAAAATTATTTAGAAAATAAGTGTGTCTTGAGTGATAATAAACTGATTAAACATAAATTGAATGGAAGAAGCAAACACCCCTCCCTCCCTGATCCATAATTAAGGTTTCTGGTTTCAAAAGATTGAGAAGGTTGAACTAGTAAACAAAACCTGGACTGAAAAGGCAAGAAATTACAGAGAGCCTAAGCTTTCTGTACTTGTAGCCCCAAAAGCACACGAATGGGATAGAATTTGTATTTTGCACAAGGGAAGAATTGCAGAGAAGGGCTCCGAGCACAACAGGATTACTAGCAGTGTTTTAAAGAGTACCAGAAGGAAACAGAAGGCTCTCCAGGAGAGGAAGAAGGTATTTATTGGAAAGAAAGCTACGTGCATAGCTGACAATGCGAGAGCAACCAGAGTCCAACAGACTGCAAAGTAATGAAAATAAATCGTAAATGATTCTTCACTCATATGAATCCAAAAGGAAAAGCTGCTGCTATGTAAAGAAGGAGGAGGAGAGACTGAAAAAAAAAACAAAAAAACCAACCAAACAGGTAGGGATTTTCATAAGATAAACTTGGTTTTTCAATAAGAGTCATGTTGGCAAACCTGGTGCCAAAGGTGGGATAGCTAAAAAAGAAAAAGTGGTAAACTTATATAGAGCTGAAGCAGGAGAAAAACCGGGGAGCTGGATGCACTCATGTTAAAACACCCGCTAATGTCTGCCTAATGTTATATAAAAAACGAGGACAGGAAGTCACAAATTATTTCTTGATGCTTCAAAGGAAGATCTAAGTTCAGGCAGCATGATACACCGGTAGCAACTCTGGCATCATACCTGCACTTAAAGACTGGGGGAGAAGAGAGCAGCTCTTTTCCCTCAGTGCATCACCTGACCTGACTAGTACAGAAAGCTTCAGGAAAGAAATCCGCGGTAGAAAATGTTGACAAGAGAATTGCAAAATAAGCAAATAGTGACATAAGTAGAGAGTAAGATAAAATGCAACACAGGTTTGCTAAAGGTAGGAGTTGACAAACTTGACATCCTCCTTTGATACAATTTTCTAGACAAGGGCAACACAGCAGATCTATTTGGTATTGAGAAAAGCACTGGATTTTGCGTTACACATGGCATTTCTAGTTAAAAGGGAGGGGATGAGGATTAGAGCTGTATAGTTAGTAGCTATACAGCTAGTCCTACACAGAGACAAGAGTTAGCAGGGCTGGCAGGTCTAAGTGCCAAGCCAGAGGGATGTTTGAGAACACTTTGTCAATGGCTGACCTTGCAACAACCTTTATTTTCATTCAATACCCTGATACACAGTAAAGAGGCCTGGTGAAATTTCCCAAGAATCACGTATTTTAGAAAATATTGTCAATATACAGGAGGATCCAAACACTGCAGGGCTACATCTGCATTAATATTTTCATTTGGAGCAGTTACTCTCCCTGTAAGCAAACATTTGGAAGAGTCAGTCCAGTTGTTGGTGGGGTTTTTACTATTCAGGACCAGGCTAGGGCTAGAATGAGTTCCTCTCCCCTTTCACTGTCCAAAAGCTTGGAACACAAGGGCCCTCAGCACAATGAGACAGAAGCAGATTTGCTGGGTGGAACAGCTTGTGCTATTTGCTGATGCAGATATAGCACCGGTATCCTCGAGGACTTCAGTCACAGAAAAGATGTGTAATGTACACAGTTCGAGGTCATACATCTAAGATTAAGAAAAAACTCTTCATATTTGGAAATGCCAGAGGGGAAAAGAGGTTACTGCTTCATCAGAAGATGATTTTGAAACAGAAATGTGATACATTAGGTGTGCCTGTGAGGAGAGGGAATGCCGGAGCACACTAGCCCAGAGTAACCCACACTTGCTCATTGGCTTGCCTGAATTTATCTCCCATGTTTGGGCTACCACATCCTCTGTTTCAGAGCCTCTCTGTCCCACTGCAACTCTCAGCCACCTCTTCCAAGCAGGACCGAATGAAGAGGTGAATAGCAGTTCGGTTCCTGGCAGGGTGCACCCAGCAGCCCTAACCCAACAGGGACCAGTACTTGCCCTCTTGGAGGAGTGGGGAGAGGGGCACTGCCACTGCTCTGGTGCAGTGCTACTTGCTCCAGCCTCCTGGGGCAGATGCCAGAGCTGCAGGAGGCTCAGCTTTTCCCACTGAATGCCCGTGTGCGGAGCTTGGCAGCTCTGCTTCACACAGAGGGGACACCACCCAGGGCTGCTCAGGAGCAGGGCACACGTGCGGGCTGCCCCTCACTCCACTCCCCAGCTGGTCATCCTCCTGGTCAGCCTGAAGTGCTGCTGAGGAGAGCAAACCCTGTTTTCAGGTTATTTTCCTTAAGAAAAGGGGTTCAGGACTGCCTCCAACCCTCAGCAGGGAGATGCTTGTGAAATTTCCTGGTTCAGAGAGGCTGACACCTGCTGCCTTCCACCTGAGACCCAGTCTGGGCATCTGGGAGCAGCCAACAGCCCACACTACAGCTCAGAGATAGAGTCTGGGTTAAAACACACACTCACTCTGCCAGCATAGAATCTACAACACCGATGTGGTGACAAACTGAGAAAGTGCTGCTGTGGCCGTACCCCATCAGAGGTAAGCAGACAAGAAGTGGAAGGCAGCTAAATGTAGTGCAGAATTAAAAGGGGTCAGCATAGGCAGCCTCCCCAGACTCCCTCCCCTGCCTTTGCCTCTGAGCTAGTGGTCCTACTCCATTGGCAGAGGGAGCTTCTGTTTATCTGGGGTCCCTGGAGTCAGTGCAAAAAGACACCCATCTAGAGCCAGTATTATGACCCATTCAAATTTACCTGGTAAATTTTTGCTTTTTTAGGTACGCACGAAAGTTATTTAAGAAGGAGTCATTTTGATTCTTCAGTGGAGAATTTTTCAGGGTGGAAACCTCCCTGAAATCCTCTCTGAATCATGGAATATTAACCTACTTAAGCTACATTATGCTCAAAAGCTATGGTGCTGGATGACATGGAAAGTCCAGAGGGAGCTAGATCAATCAGAAATTAAGACTTCCAGATGCCATTTTATAAATTAATGATTTGGTTTCCCATTTGTACAAGTGCTGATGTAAACAACAATTCTCAGAAACCTCCTAGTACAGTAAAAACCAAAGGGCCCAGCAGCATATTTTAGTGTTACAGTAGTTCAATAAGTGCATTTATTGCAGTTCCTTGGGGGGTTGTGCAATATGTATCATAGACAAAAATATGTTTTATGGGCCAAATCCTGCTCTCAAACTTCATTAGAGGCTTTAAACTGGCATAATGGAAAATGAACATGCTTCCTCTGAGATCTCCAAATCTCTTTTGAACTAAGGACAAAAATAGGAACTAAAAATATTTACCATCTGGAAGGCACATATAGTCTACAAAAAAAAAAAAAAAGATGCAAAGTAGCCACCTACTCATTAGAATTGATTACCTTTTCTAGATATAAAAAGCCATCCACCCAAGTTTTCTTCTTTTGGCACACTCTCCCATAAGTTAAAATTGTGACAATAATCAGATGAGTGTTGACCCTTACTTTTTTGCTGAAATCTCACCTAGCTGATTTATCTTTATTAAAAGGGAAAGAGCTGTTTGTTCTAATTGTACTAGAAATCAATAATTTTGTTGTTTGGGAGCTCATTCTAAGGAAAGGCACAGGCACCACCCCATCTGAAATTTTGGTTGTCACTCCTTATGTGCTCAAGTGTCTGGATACAGGTATCTGATTGGCCCTGCTATATTGCTGTAAAGGGATCGAGCTGGCTAGAAAAGCCCTTAAAAATAAAATAAATAGTTTAAAAGAAAAAAATGAGAAGGATAAAGACGTTCCCAGCTCGTGTCAGCACTGCAGGATCAGCCAGCTGAAGTGCAAAAACAAGTTCACTGATAAAACGTTGTGTTATGTCCATGTGCACTCAACATCTAAATAAAAATTTTGGGCTGAAGTTCTACAAACAATCTCTTCCTCTGAAATTTCTTCCCACTTTAGTGTCACCTGAGAGCTAAGGGCCTTTGTAGCAAACTCCGATTTCCAAAGGTAGGGCGAAGTATACTAAAGAATTTTTTTTTTGCCTTTCTGATAAAATGCCTTTGTAACAATATTGTGGGAGCATTCAGTTACTCCCTATGCTTATAGTCTAAAAAACACAGTTTAGAAATCACAGAGCTCTTAGAAATAAATGTGGTTGTTTCAGTTACTTATCACAGTCATTCAAAAGGTTTTAAAAATACATGCTTCATGTTGCTTAATATGTTTAAGACCACAGTGAAGGGGGAAAAAAAAGTGTATCCCAGTTTCCCAGGAAAAATAATTGCCAAAGCTGAGGGGTCAGTTTCTTCCCCTCCAGGCTTGCAACAAATCAAAGGCTTTGCTTGAGAAATGGCTATGGATAACTAGGGAAATAACTAGGAAATAACTAAGAAGCTATTTTACTATGTCTACGAGAATCCAGTTATAAACCTATTACCAAAAGAAATAATCTGTCCCTGCACCCTAAAACTGAGCTGTCTGTTCTCTATTTTGAATGAATTAGGCCAATCCCAGACTGAAGGAACTATGTGTTGCCATCTGTAAAACAGGGGCTCAAACTCAGCTGCAGTGAATTCTGGTAAAAGTGAGCCAATCCTCCTGTCTTGTCCCAGGGTAGAGATTTAGTGGAATGAAAATGCTGCATTCTTTCTTCCCTGCTTGAGACAAAGTATCTGGGAGAAAGTGACTTTTGTGCTCTCTCTGAGGAATGAGGGGAAATGGGAGACTGTGTTTGGGAAGGTTAGGAAGAGCACAAGTCTACTGAATGGCCATCTTACATTTAGGATAATTATTTCCATTACTGGTTAAACCACTGCTACTTGCAGGTCTCCTGAAGAGGAATGGTTGCTCCATTAGGCTCACTTCCACAGACACTGCTTACAGAGCATTACACAGAGACTGATATTAAATAAATCACAAGCAATCTGGAGGAAGGAAATTCAGTGAAACAGACACCATACTGACCAGAAGATCTGCAGGGCTTGTTATGGCCAGCACACATTTCTACTTGGGGGCACCAGTTGGAGTCAAGCAAGAATCAACAGCGTGACATTTACTCAGTGAAAAAATAAATGCAATAATCTCAGCACATCGGAAAGTGCGTCCACACAAACACATGAGCACATCAATCCTGTCTTGGCAAGCGCTGGAACACCTGGCACTGGAGGATCTTCTGCAGAGACAGAGATGAAGAGAGGCAGAGCAGTAAATACTGTTGTCAGCTCCTGAGGCAGATCATATCTGCAGTACTTTAGAGCATCGTATGGAAACAGGTTTGAAGGAACAAGATATCAGCTAAGGATAGACCTCAACTCTAAGTAAGGTTCAACCGATGGACAGCTACCCAATGGTATCCCGGTTCCAGTGGAAAATTTCACGGATGAACCTGAAATAAACAGCAGGGTTGGGTCAGTACTGAGTTTCTTCCTGTTGCTTCCTCAAATATGATAATGGAGCACCCCCATTTCCCAAGGAGATTGGAACAACTAATGAAGAAGTTCAGAGACACCACCTGTCCTGTGTCTTACTGAGCTGAAGGCAGTCCTGGTTTATGGTCTGGGTATAGTCCAGAATCTACCCCTTAAATTGCCCCAAGTGTAGGTAACTTGTTTTGTTTCAATGGAATTTTGCGGGATTAGAAGACGATTTTGGTTTCTTCTGTAGACAGACTTCAATTTATACCATCCTCTGAAAGCTAGTTTAACACTGTAAACTGTTTTGATATTATCCTTTGCATTAAAGAACTAAGAACGTGATCCAAAGATGAAAAAAATATATTTTCCTGACCCACCCCTCTTCAAGTGTTTATTATTTCAGTTTCCTGTAAGCTTTGCTACGATAAATCCCAAGGTCAGACCTTCAGGACTACATGAGATTTAGACTGGAACACCGTTTTTCTCTCTGCATCCAAATTCTCATGCTCACAAAACAGCCAAAGCACTTTGGCTAGAACTTTTCAGCTCCACATGAAGGCACCAAATGAATTACAGTACACACTGTATTCAATAACAGTGAGTACTTCAAAGCTTCCTAATAACTAGGGCATGAATGTAAAATGTGTTTCTCTGCACATCTAAGAGTTTTCCCCTTTCTCATCATGTTCTTTGAAAAGGTGGCTTTATTCAGATTTTTGTGACTGTTCTTGTTCTACAAAAGCACTTTTAGGATTTTATTGAGGTTTACATACACCAGTGTTCAAGACGAAAGCCTTTCATGTCAATTATTAATAACAAAATCTTTCATCTGTCTATTTAAAAAAATAAAAACATGATCCTTTTTTTCCTCATTTTGATGTTTAATTTAGAATGAAAATCAAACTCTTTAAAAAAGTTTTTCTCACTATCACAAGGGAAACTATGATGTTTTTAAGAATTCTCTCTATGAAGATAATGCCTACTAAAAATAAAACGGAAAATAATAAAATAAAAGGCTTAATCCTTTTTCAAAAAATGTTGAGCATACTTGATGATTTCAACAGGAGTGGAAATGAAGTCAGGATCTCATGGAATCAGAACACAAAGTTCTGTTTCTACTGATGTATTTGGGGATAATCAGTTAATTGGCTTCGAAAGCCACTCAAAAGGGACTTCAAGAGCTGTAAGAAATGGAAATATTCCTGATTTAAAGAAAACCCTCTCTAGTTTGACATCTATATAGCAAGACCATGGACTATCCCAGTATTACCACAGAGCATGAGGCCTTGTGCTGTGGTGACCCCGAGTCCTGGTGCCCTTGCCCTGTTGCAGTGTAGTTGCTCACTGGCAGGCAGCTAAGCCTGTAGGACAAGCAATTAAAGTCACTGGTGCTCTGCAAGAGTCATTTCATAGCCCTTAGTGGAGCACTGCTGCCCAGGCCCCTGTTCAGGGCCTGTGTCTGTCACATTTCATGGCATTTTAAAATTCGAATGGCAAGTGGATTCTATTTCATTCATTTTTACTTCTGGAGCGCTAACTACCACAGAAAAATTCTGCTTCCTCGAAACGGTCATCAGGTGTCACTTTAAACAGACTTCCCTTAAAAATTTCAGAGAGATTTACCAAATTTCACAGTTAGGGTTTGAAATGAAATGATTTTGTTTGAGACAGCAGTGCTTGCAGTTCTTGAATTTAATTTTAAAAAGGTCTTGCCCTTCTAATCACATTTATATTTCAATTAATACTCAATATTTCTAGCCTGATTTCCTGTTTCTAAGACATTTCACCACTGAATTTCGAGCTACTGGTGGATGTTCCTCTGAGTACTTTCCTACAGCCCCACCACAATGCAAGTGCTACAAAAGTCAGGTGGCTACACACCTTGTCTTGATGTTGTCTCTCCCATCAGGTCTAGGAATCACACTTATTAGGGTGTCCTGTTTGCAATAAAAACAGAAAAGGATACCAGCATGCATCTTGGAACTCATATTTATGAAATATGACTAGATTTATTTTTTTAAAGGAAACAGCACATAAAATAACCCAAATATACTTTTTCTGCAACTTTTTTGCCCTCTATGCAATGTAGCTGCACTTCAGAGTAGTTCTACACTGCTTTCTCAGTATAAAATTGATAATACTGAGATCGTGTTCTCTAGGAGCTCCTATGACAATTAAAGCTGAATTTATTTCATGGCCTTCACAAAAAAAAGAAACCCAAACAAACTCAAGCCTCTAAAAAGTTTGGAATCCATTCCAAAATACTCTTCAAAAAGCCATGGGAGCAAGTTCATATTATGCATTTGACAATGCAGAGAGAGGAAAGATAAAAGCAGCATGAGCTGGTGCTTAGGTCGAATGACAGGGATTAAAATATTTGAACAGCCATTTCAGCCTCAGTACTGATTAATCATATCATCTCTGACACATTGCAGCCACACTGTGCCTTAGTTGTACCTTCTGTATATTGAGGACAACAACATTCACCCCCGTCTCTGAAGAGGTTTAAAAGTTTTGTGCACAGAACACCAGGTAGCTATAAATAATTATAATGGGTTTTGGTTATCAGAAAATTAAGGGGCTCCCTTCACACATGACTGATGGGTGCTTTGGGAGGAAAATGAAGTGTTTGGGCATAATTTTACCTTTTGTTGCCTTTTCTGCCTTTAATTATTGCTTTTCATCGTTCTGATTAGGTTAGTGCCAATTTGGAAATCTTAGCCATACTCTTAAGTGAAATAAACCACTCACCTTTTTATTTGACAGCACTGAAGCTCTCTCATTGTACATGGAGGTGCATTAATTACCTATTCTTACTTCCCTGCCTTCCCTCCTGCCACACAAATGAAGAGGCTAATCCTGTTTTACTCGTCATGAGTGATAGTAAAGGTGTGATTCATTTGCTCTGATTTAGTCACCATCTGCCCAGGGTCTGAGGCAGGTACCCTCAGTTCCCTTTACTATCAGGTATCAGCAGAGAAACAGGTATCTCCACAGAGCAATTTATCTTATCCCGAGATGGGGGTGTCTAAAATAGGTCAGAAAAATCACACTCTGGAGATGTCTATTGCATTTCTGGGAGCATTAAGGGAGCCTGAGGTGACTGGCTCAGACTTGGGTGCATAACTTTAAGACATCCCATGCAGAATATCCACAAGAGCTGCTAAAATGATCCCATGCTGGTATAATAGTCCTCACTGTAGGCTGATACAATCTAAATGGGACGGGCATCTCATAGCACAGATAAAGTCTGGCATGGACAGTCATATTAGTGACTGTGAATTTGATGCCTGACATTAATCAGGAGATAATAGTGAGATTGTAGCTTTGAGAGCCATCAGATGAACTCGACCCAGTCATCATTAATCAAACACGCCTTGCTTTCACATCCCATACTTTGGGGCCTCCATGCGTGAGGCAGCGCTGCTAAAATGTGCAAGTGAGCATCTCTTTTTCTGGAACAGCAAGTTCCTTATTGCTAATAATAGTAAATTAGTTACTATTGATTCTCAAACACCATGGTTATCCCAGTCTAATCATTGACCTTCCTGCAAGGTAGGAAGGTTCCCTATTAAAGGGAATCAATTTTAAATTTGGGGCCTCGCTAAAAAAAAAAAACCAAAAACCAACAAAAAACCAACAAATTAAAAAATAGGATACTTAAGGTTTGTCATGATTGCTCAGAAGATTGATTAGAGGTACTTTTGACAAAGTTGTAAAGGTGTAGGAAGATTTATTTTGCCGCATAAATCTAAACACGAGACCCAGCTCTCCCAGGTGTGTGGATGATCATCACCGCAGCCACCACTGCAACGCAGGTGCCTCTCAGGGGGCTGTGGTACATGTTATAGGGCACTCTGCAACAGCACGTAACAGCTTAGGACAAGAATTAGCTAAACATATTGAGCTGCTGACACTCCTTCCCAAGAAACTTTGCTTTCCATGCTATTAGCACAGAGGCCTCAAGTGAGAAGGTAAATTAACAAAGAAACTGCCAACAAAATCGAAAAAGAAAGAAAAAGAAGTGGTGCTTCTGTATGTAACAGCCTACTGGTACCTCCAGAAAGCTGTCTGTATCTGTCCCTCCCTTGAGTTTTTCTCTCCTGCAATCTTGCTGCCATCCTAATCACTTTTGAATATTACAGTTGCTTCCTTTACTGTTTTACCAAATCCCAGCTCTTCAGACTTCAGGTGTTGGAGGTACTGAACATAAATTATGCTCTGCCCTGGGAAGGGACTCTACTCCCAGCAGCACAGATTTTCTTTCTTTAGAAATCTGCCTTGAGTTAATTCAATGTGACACCATCACCCTCCTCCCCAGCAAACAAACAATTGCCCTGTTTTGAACTCATGCAACTTTTTGCTTGTTATTTCCTCATCTCTTATTTTCAACTGACTCTTAGTCTTAGCAGCTGTCCCATGTAACCTCATCCATAATTTTTCATGCCAACATGAACATCAGAAAAGGAAACATTTTTTCCTCTCCCAGAAAAGCCTTTCAAGGGGCCTTGCCCTTCAAAATCACTACAGTTCTTGAAAATTTGACTTTATATCTTTTCCCCTTTGAGAGAATAGGTTCCCCATTAGGTATAAAAAAGCTGAAATACAAAAAAAATTTGGAGAACTCACAAAAGTGAAGACACCACAGGAACCAACAGCCCATCTGCTAAGGAACTATTTAAGCTACAGTTGCCCCCCTGATCCGAGGCTTAGTCTGAAAGTGGGGTGGGGTCGAGGAAACAGGCAGACTTAAAAAAAAATGCCTTTTTAAGAAGCTGTTACTTGTCTGCATGAAATGACATAAACTGTTGAGCTCTTCTATTGACAGCCTTGGTCTTTGTTTATATAATTTCTCTGTCAACAGCATTTTGTGTTTTGTGATAACATGCACAACAGGGATCCTGTGTAGAAACACCCATATCTGAACCCTCTATATTTTCAGCAGGAATCAATATTAATCATATTTTTTTAGCCAGCATTTTATTCAAAGGATCCCCAACATTCAGGAAACGTTACCCAAACAACAGCAACAGGCCACTGTTCTTCTTGTTTACAAGAAACAAAATGGTTAATAGACTTACAGTAAAATATATATCTGTCAATTAGGCTCAGAATTCCCAAATTCAAATGGGTATCTGTGTATAGATACTTGGTAGGCAGTTGTACAAATGCTTCATTTGCACACCCACATCTTAATTTACTGTTACTCTGTTTATTAGGTTTAGCTCCACAGGCACATCTTTGTCTTAGAGACAGCAATAATCTTCAATTTAAATTTTAAACCAGTAAAATTGGACTAGAAAGAGGGTACCGAGGAATAAAATGACTTCTACAGATTTGTTTCTCGGGCCAGTATTGGAACTGGGAATAACATCAAATTCTCCTGATGCCTGGTCTAGCGTTATTAACATAGACCCAACTTTATTTTAAATCAAAGTTGCTGGAAAACAGAGCAGCACCAAGTCTAAAATGTGCGTGTCTCGTCTGAATGCAAATTTGCAGTCAGATTTTTGGCTTTGGATAGCCATCATATAGCACCATACAGATTTTCCCGTGTTTGCTGTATACAAATGATAATTTTGATAACTGGAAAATGCCAGTCTCTTGCCTGAGTCTTAGGGAATCAAACTGAACTGAGTACAGAAGCACAAAGGCTACAACCTGCATCAAAGGTATAATCATCCTGACTAGTGGAATAAAAACAATTTAGGTCACACCACAGAAGTACTCAAAAATCAACACTGCCCTGAATGTAAAATGAGACTGAAACCAATAGTTAGCCTGAACTTTGTTCACAAATTCAAATTGCCAACAGCAGCAAGGCCAGCTCTCGCTGTTTTCTTTGGGACTGTTGTGATATTTGTTGTTCTTCTTAAAGTCCTGGCACCTGTGGTCAAGGGATTAGGTGTTGATCTCTGCTTTCTTCTGAAATAAAAGTAACTTTTTCAAGTTTGAGGAAATGCTTTTAAGTGTTGCCTGTGCATGGTGGGCTATGGACTAGTTCTTCCCGTGCTCCAGAGCAGCCAGACCCAAAGCAGCTCTGAAGCAGAAGGAACACAGTGAGAGTGCTGTTAGTAACTCCTGTGGAGGTGTATGGGCTCGAGCTCTCTACTGTTAGGATTTTTGGAAAGCTGTTTGCTTGTGCTCTGCTGGTGTAAAGAATAGGCAGAGCAAATTCACATTTACCTCTTCAGGCAAAAAGATAGAGAGACTGAATGAAAAAAATTACCTCAACCCCATATTTGCCCTAGGATTTGCTCCCATAACATGATTTTCTTGCCAGGTGAGATGTATGTGGGATGCAGGATGTTTCTGTAGCCTGAGAGGTTGTGAAAACACACTTGCATATGAGAAAGCTTTCCAGTGCTGTTCTTTCCATGTCCTGCTCCAAGAGGACTTTAAAAATAGTGTACAGGATATGGTTCAGTGTTTGGTCTTGCAGTTTCAATCCACCCACACTTCTAGTGGGGCTAAAATAGTCACTTTTCTAAAACTAAGCAGTTTTTGGGAAGAGAAAGAAGAAGATTTTGGCTGTCATTTGATAGGCACTCTAATCAGGTGCTGTTTATAAGCAATATGAATAACAGACAAGAAAAGAATATTCTTTGTGAGCAGTCACGTGCAAAATTTGCTATTACTGTTAATTTTGCAAGGATTGGCTACTAAAATAAAAAAAAAATTACAGAAATCAAAGACTGGAGATGGCCAGTGGGAAGAAGAACAAACATCTTCACATATTTTCTGTTTTGCCTGGTGTTTTCCTGGAAGGGCCCATCTGAATCAGAATAGTATTAATTGTTATGCTTCTAGAGTGAAGAAGTGTGAATTTTCCTATTCAGTGTATGAATGAACAGGGTTCATTATAGAATTCAGTGTGTGTGAACAGGGCTTCCCCTTACCCAGCCAACACTTCTTGTTTCTGTTCTTGTTCCAATCCCTCTTTTAAAAAAAAAAAGATTTTAAAAGGGAGAAACAGAAGTCAAGGATACAAATTCTAAATATTTGTTTGATTGTGCTATTTGTGACTTTCACTTCCTCTCACAAAAAACGTGACACCAGTGAAATTGTGCTGGGTTTCCATCTTTGTAAGTGCAGCACCAATTCCTGCGTGAATGAATAACGCGTGTGAAACGTGATCCACGCTGCAAAGCTTTCCTCCAAGGTATTCCTGTTCAAGGGTTTATTGTCAGTGCAGTCCTAGCTCCCAAAGTTCAAATTCCAACTTTCCAAGTGCTTGGAAGAACCACGATATTTACCAACACCTTTAAATTTCACATTTCCATATACATCTGCATCCCGGCACATAAAGAAATATTCCAAACACTTCATGCTTTTATAGCTGTTTCTTCCAAACGAAATAATGAAATAAACCAGGCAACGTACAGAGTAGATTACAGAGGAGATTTTACCTGCTGCTCTGAGGCCAGATGTGAGTACAACCAACACTGGGACAGCACATTTCTAATTTTGCTGAAACCCAAGACTAGAAATTAAATGAGAGTTTCCATTCAGAGAAAGCAGACTTCTTTTAAGCGCATGAAGGGAAGATGTATGAGGTAAGAAAAGTGTATTTAGGTATTGTCTGCCTTGATTAAACGATCTCTTTTAGTTTTTCAAAGGAGTAGGAAACTATCTGGCTTGAATTCTCAGCAAGTTGGGCTTACAAATGTTACTGAAGTGTAATAGCTCCCCCTGCCAGGTTTAGATTCCAAGCTACATTTCATATGTGTGTACATACCTTCACACACACTCCAGAAATAAATTAACACCTATGTTAGCATTTGCTGCCACTGCTTTAGTCTTCAATGATTATTGAAGAAAAAAAAGGCGAAAAGAATAAAAATATATGCACTTTATACCTAACGTGTATTAAAGTAGTTTTGTAAAACTTTCAAAGAAGTAGACATTAATATTAATTTGAATTCAGTGTGGGCAGGAGAAATGTAAAATTATGCCAAGCATTAAGGGAGAAATAAACTAAAATTTTACAAAATTTCAATTTTGCTTTAATTTACTGTTAACTTTTCAGTCTTCTATCAAATTAACCTATTTTTTAATCTCAGACGCTTGATTTCATGAAAGATAATTTCATCTTTGCTGGCAAGCTTTGACCAAACTCTTTTTGTTGCACCATGTTCAGTCCATTTTTGGCTTTGGCAAAGCTGGTGACAAAAGTTCAGAGCTAACAACCTTAACCTTCAGAAACATACACTTATGACTGATGCCAAGAAACCCTCACAGGATGATTCTGAAAGTCAAGCTATTCAATTAAAGTTGTACCTGAACAGGTAGAACTCAAATCTTTCACAAAGCCCCCAGTTTTAAAAACACTCAACAACTCCATGGACACATGAAAATATCTACATACATGTCTATATCTACAGAGGAGATATGATGGTTGTGATTAGGCTGAAGCCTTGAAAATCTGAATGTCAAAATATGTAGTAGTAGTAATAANGCTTATTCAAGAAAAAAAATTCTTTTGCCATCCTCTGTTTCCTCTTTCTTCTCATCCCCACCCTGGTTTATGCATTAATTTAGACCCAGCAAATTTTTTGATAATCTTGCAGTTAATTTACAAGGAGTCAGTAAGGCACCCTTCACCTTTAATGCAAATTACCAGTGTATGTGATTAATGAATTTTTTATTGCTGGCTGTTTACTATAGTTAGTTCAAAATATTGAGGAACTGTAAATTAGGTCCCATGGAAATCGTGGACTTGCTTAGGAAAACGTAGTCATAATGTAGTGAAAAATTGTTCTTCAGCTTTTCTTTCTCAGCTGCTGCTATTTGAGATCACCTATTTTCAAAACTGGGACAGAAGATTTTCCAGTGAGTTCACCACGTCCTTAAATTTAATATCAGGTTCTGGAAGGAGTTGGACCATGCCATAAGAACAAAAGGCGAGGTGTGACGTGGTAGCTGTGGGAATCAAAAAGGCGCTTGCTGAAAAAGAATTCCTCCAGGAAACACCAGTTATGACTTTAAGAGGGAAGGCACTGGCAGCGCCAAGTAAGGCTGGTGGTGGAGTCTCTTTTCCCCCTCTGTAAAGTATGTTAGAACAGTAAGTGTTTATATGGAACTAAAAGACCGCTTTGATCTCACCGTAGTGATGGAGTTGACAACAGCAGTAAACAGTTGCGGAGTCTATCTGTCATGATTTGAGATGCTGAGCTTTAGGAATACACAAGAGGAGATAAAATTGAGATGAAGATAAATGTGCTTATTTCCTTATGGCTATTCCATTTCACTGTCATTAGCACGGGAATTCTCAGGCACAGAAAGCACCACATTCAGGAAAAGTCATTCAACAGACATCTATTTTTCAAGACTGCCTATTGCTAAATGAGAAAGACAAGGGTATACTTCAAATTTTTTTACCCATTGTTTCACCATTACTCCTCTCACCACTTTTAAGGAGGAAAAATAAGGAACAAATTCCTATCATTTAATGCTTTGATATCAAACCAATGGACACTTCTTAGGATGTGATCAACTCCAAGCTCATATCCTGTGCTGCTGACAACTGTAATAGTATCAGTGTGGATCCCAGGAAAAGCTGCAGGAAATTGAAGCTAAGGAATTTTTGCAGCTTGAAGTCTTGTGTCCTTTATAAGTGAAATGGTTTTTTTGATGCCCGTTTGTATGAAATCAAAGACAAGGCTCCTGTTCAAGACTGATCTACAAATAGGGATATATATTTGCCACCAGCAACTTGAGAAGTGAATACTTGGTTTGAGAGACACCAAATAAATACAGGACCTTGGCAAAATAAAGTTTGACAGGCAATATTCCAGACTCTCTACATCTTTAGTCACTTTTCAACATCTCACGTTTCCCTTCTAGGGGCTGGATTCAGGAATCTATCTAGTAGGAGGCAAACTCCATAAGAAGAAAGTGAAATCAGAAAATTAATCACACATCTATCATTTCCCTATTAGGCGCTTTTTCTTTCATAAAAGCATTACAAAGACAGAAAGTAAAACAATACATGTTGATTTTTGGGAGACTACGAGTCAAGAATAGAGAAAAACCATCTAAGCTTTCATGCCAGGTGGACAAAATGCATAATAATTTTCATATTGTAATGGTCTGCTTTCACCATGAGAAGACTTTAAGTCTCTTTTGTATGATTAAGGCACACAGGTCTTAAAATAGAGAAAATTGAAATGGTCAAGAGGTGACCAGGAAGAATAAGTACACAGGGAAAGGACACAGCATTTCTGCCCATGTCTCAAAGATTTCAATATGGTTTGATTTGAGTTTATATCTGTTACTAAGCACAGAAAATTTTGTAAATGCATAATTAGCATGTCCATTTGACAGCCTACATGATCTGCCAGTACATCTGAGGGAAAAGATCAAAGCAAGGAATTCACAGACTTGTGAATGCAACTATGAAGTTATTGTATGATGTTTTTCAGCTTAACTACAAATTCTACTTGTATGTAAAAATGTCATTTACATTTTTGCAGAAGTTCTTCTAAATTAACTTTCATTATTTATTAATTTAACCTGATGGTGTCTTATAATTAGAACTGCTGAGAGACTGACTACAGTATGGCACTTCCCTATAACTAGAACTGCATTGTTCATGATTGTAGAAGTTTTTGATACACTCACTCACACCTCTGGTTGCTTGAGGAATGAAGAGGGCGGAAAGAGCTAAAGACCCTGAAAATATGGGCACATGTAAATACACATAACCATAATGTTACAAATCTAGGCTAAAAGTAGTTTATTTTAGGTGATTTAGATGGCAAATAGTTATTCTGATATGGAAAGAAGCAGTAGGAAAGTGAATGGTAGCCCAGAAGTTGTTAAATTATACATACATAGGGGTTCCTTGGACGTCTGGTTATATAGCTACATATATGCATTTCAATATAGGAATAGTGACAAATGATAGTTGCATACCATAATAATAATTAGTTTTATTTACAGTGGTAGGAATTATCTCAACTTTATATTGGAATTACAAAGACATAGATCTGTTCACTGACTTTGCCCTCAGTTCTTTCAGCCAAAGAGTGACAGAACCAGAAATGACTCCATTCTCTTTTAAAAGGAAGATAAATCGTGGAATAAGGACATAATCAAACTATAGGTTTAATTGATTCCCTTCATTTCCTATCAGAAATATTGCATTGTGCATCTGAGTCTATAATGAGCCCAGCCAAGACAAAAGAAAGATGCTCTGTTCTCACTGACCTCCCTGGCCACGGCAAATCCCTGAGGTGCAAGGCAGGGAGTCAGGGAGAGCAACTGAAGTTTTCCAAGAGAGCTAAAACACCGGGACGGCAAAGCAGCAAAGCCTTCCACTTTCCAGATGGAGCATTGTTAATATTCCGGATTTGTGGCACTGCGCTATTTTGAAACAAATAAAACAAAGTAATAAAAAAACGAAGTTCATTTGCCATATGGCTGCTTATCTCTCTGTGCTACAGCTCAGAGATAAGTAATGTATGGTCTCTCAATATGGCACATCCACGCGCTCCTCCCAGGTGCATACGATGTAGCACACCTGGATTAACGCAAGCCAAACTCCCTTTGATTGCATTGAACATGTGGCATCGTGGCTTAAGGGATTTCCTCCTTCAGTTGAAGTTTAAGATACGTTTGACAGCCAGGAGAGGAAAAGATACATTTAGGACTGAAAGGAAAAGTGAAGGGGGAAGAAGCAGGTGGATGGAAAGGCAGGAAAGAAAACGTGGTTGGTTGTTCAGCATTTTCTATGTGAAATTAGTGCTCGGGGATGATAGGATTCTGACAGCCCAAAAAAACCAAGATTTGCCAAAAGGGAGAGTGAAACACGAGCAGCAGCATCCCTGGCTCACCACCATCAGGAGATTTGAGCAGATACAAATTTGAGGGGATACAAATCTCTGGTACTCACCAGAGAATGACCAGAAATGGCAAGACTTCCAGTGCACCTCACACACTTACAGGTGTGTCCAGGGAGAGAGTGCTGCCGGCGTTACAGGCATCTCATGGCATTTGACAGTAGAAATAAATAGCATATATAAACATATTTATAATATTTAAAAAGCAATATCTAGCTAATGTTAACTCACTCCCCAGAACTTTCCTTTGCAGCATAGGGCAGACACAGTATGCTGGCCTTTCTGCCCTCTCCTCTCTTATCTCGGCAGGTGCACCATAAACTTTTTTTAAAAATTAAAAATAAAAGAAACTTGCCAAGGATCTTAAGATCATGTGTTACTTAATTTTCCTGAATTTGTCAAGGCAAGCATATCAAAGGAATGCCAGCCCTGCCACAACCACAGGCAATTCACAAGTTTAGAGCATCTGGGTCTGAGTGTCTGCTGTAGGAGAGCATAGGTGTGCACTCTCCACACTGCTGCAGCAGGATAAAAGCATGGCTGAGGGTGCCAGTGTTACATTACAGGTCATTTTATCCTTGCAGTAGGACAGTTCAAATCTGGAACAGGTGGCTCAGAGAAGCTACTCCGTTCCTTTTACCTTCTTTGGTCCTGATTTGTGGTTTTCTCTCTTATTTCTAGGACATGACTGAAGTTTGGAGTAGAAACACTACATCACTGCACGTAGACACAAAAGTATACTGGGGGGCAGTACCACTCCCAGTCTCACAGCTCAGTGATGACCGTATACTGTTGATGAAAAACAAAAATAAAAAAAATACTGAGAAGCTCACCCTCAAAGCAATTATTATTCCCACACTTTCCCCTGACTGTTCATTTAGGACAGTCATTTAAGAAAACCACTGACAACATAAAGTATCATTTAAATGACTTTGCAACCAACAATATTCCAACCAAAGGCCTGGAACAAGGAAATAAGGATGTGGTGCCCGTAGAAAACCAAAAATATCTTTTTGTTTGTTTGTTTTGCTTTGCTTTAATTGAGATGAGACCTCAGAGTTCCTGCAGGTTTTGCTGTGCCAGAAGTTCGGAGTAGGCATCGAGAGTAACTTGAGGGGAAAAAGTATTGTAGCTCATCCATTTTAATTCTGGATAACAAGGCAAAACTTATCTCCTGATGGCTCTCTAGCTATTCTGATGATAGGAACCTCAGTACAAAGCACTTACGCATGCACTTAATTTTAAACCCAGCAGTAATCCTGATTGAATCAAGACGTCTACCTTTGTGCTTAAAGTAAAGCATGTGCTTAAGTACCTTTTTGTACAGGGGCCTTAATTACATTATGTGTGTGAGAGGATATGATAATTTTAGTTGGCTTTCCCAAGAGAGCCTTTAGTTAATAAAATAACTAGGTTTAATACTCCACAGAGTCATATGGGAACAGAATTGTGCTCCTCCTTCTGAAGCCCAGCACAGGGTAGACTGTAATTTAATTGTTGGAAGCACAGAAAGTGCTGAAATGCTGTATGTCTTAATATTGTACTGCAAGAGCATGTTTGTTTCTATTATGGAGCACCTTGGGAAACCACTGTGCAATGCTACCACTGGTTATTCATAACTACGTTTGGATTTACTGATGTTCAGCTCCAGACTTTAGCTGTTTTACTAGATTAGGTAAGGCGGAAAAAAAGTTCAATTAACAGGAACTTTTTTAAAGAGAAGGAATAAAAACAAAAGCAAAAATAAAACCCGTGTTCTTTTCCAACAGAATCACCTGCTTCAGTGAGGAAAATTCAGCACAATAAAGAGAAGACCAAAATAAAAGGAGGACAGATCTGTTTGCAAACAGATTATACTTATGCAGGCCTTATTATGATTGTTCTACGATATCGTTTTGTGTGAAAAGGAATGTGTAAGCTGAGCCTGTGAAGTGCAGGGCTATGAGAGACAGTGGTGAGCAGAGGAAGGACAGGTACGCTCACTGCGGTTCCTCACACATCGTATCGAGGTGTTCATTTCAACCTTTGATCCTCCACAACTCCTCACCAAAATGTTTCCTGCAGAACCAGCTGCTCCCAGATGTGGTTGTAGGCAACACTTCAAGGCAGTAGTTTGGGCTGGGCAACTGCAGGCAGGTGGAACCCAAGAGCCAGGTTTTCACCTGAGCCTCACACTGCACAATTTACTCTGGCAGCTACGGAGTCCAGGAGAGATTTTTTCCCTGTTTGTTGGGTATATTTCAAGTGGTTGTATGTTTGGAACACGAGTCTTTGTATGACATTGTATAGCAATGAGCTTTGCACAGCACTGAGCAGTGCAGCTGCTCAAAAGTGGTTTCCCATGGTGGCTACTGACTTCAGAAGGTGCAAACTGCAGTAACTCTTGTGAAATAACTGAAGCAAAGCCGAGTCATGTCAGACCAGGTTCTGACCATTTTTCATCACTGTATTTTTCTGCAGCAGCAAAGTTGGTTTTGCCTAAATGGCAAAGAGCAACAATTTCTACCAGTTGGCTAATACATACTGTGCTTTTATGCCATGGACAGGTTTCATGTTATGTTAGTTTGACAGCATCACAGTGTGCTTGTGCTTAAAGAACAGTCCTCAGCTGGGAAAAGAACAAAAATATTTTGAATTAACATTAGAAAGACACTGAAATAAAAATAAAATAAAAATAAATAAGAAGGCAATATTATATTACTTTTTTACAATTTTTTTTAAATGGAAAAACGATCTTTTACCTCAATGTAGAGATTGAGATTTTAGCCCACTGTTGGAATTTAGGATATGTAGTAATTTAGCATTAAGTTTTACAAAGCTAAAGATTAAAAAATTATCCATTAGAAGTGTTAACTAGAAGTGGCTTCCAAGAAATTTCTACTCAGTTCTCCCTTGGATTGATTAGCAAAAGGGATTTATGGAGCTAACTACAACTTTATGCACCCAGCTTGCACAGTTTAACTCCTCATGGTCTACGGCCAGATGCCACCTCTTGGCCATCAGCCTGTCTGTAGTTCTGCAGCATCAGATACTCCACACATTTCCTAATGCCTGGAATGCAGTGATCCTGTTACACCCCCTTCTCATCGATGGAGGAATGAATTAACAGCAGTGACGTATCTGTGGGGTTTTTCACAGAAAACCCAGTCGCTGTGACAACTCGCAGGTGTGCAGCGTGAGCGAAGGTCTGCAGTCCCTTCCTGGACTGCAGAGTAATAGAGAAATTACTGTTTTAATAGCTACATGTTCAGGAGTGTCCTCCCCAAGTGTGGGCAAAGAAAGCTGGCTGCTTTTCCAATCCCGTGTTAATAGTTGTGTGGGTATACAAGCCCTCACTCAGGATTTTAGGGGAGAGGTTGGATAAAACGGGCCTGGGTGTTAGGAAACTGCAGTTAAAAAAGTGATTTTCAATAATGTTACTATTTACAGGCTTAACCTTGCTTCCATCTGAGTCAGCAGCAGACATCCAATGATTTCAATACTGGAGGCTAAAGCACTCAATACCTTTCAAACTATAAGGTCAGAACCCAAATTCGTGATGTATAGACCCCCAGCCAGCAAGGCAAAGAGGGGAAGGAATGAAGGTCTCTAACATGTATGTTCAGAAATTTGAGACCTCGATTCATCAGAATGAAATTTCCATTTGAATATGTATAAATTTCTAAGTGATAGAGGAACTAAGCTGGCAAAGTACATATATATTAGTCTAAACTCAGATTAATTTCAGATCTGTGTAACAAACAGCATCCGACTTCAATCACTTGCATAGTTAAAGTATTTGAATGGCTTAAACTTAGCCATATGCTTAAATCTCTAATGAACAGAGACCAGACTGCTTTTTTAAAAAACATCTTACATTTAACATTTGCCTAAATACCGATTTAGGCTCCAGGACTTAAATCTATGGAATAATTTTAATTTAGAAAGACAGAGGTAAAAAGGGGGAGGAAGTTCTTTCCTCCTTCTGAGATGGAAAATCAGACAGAAAGGGACTCTGATATTCCATATAACACCCCATCCCATCCTTCCCCCTCTATTTTCACTGCAAATAGACGTTCACTTACTGCCATTCACTTCACAGGAATCAACTAATTTGAAAACTGCTCTTACATCTCCCCTCAGTTTTCTGATCTTCAGACTAAACAAGCCCAGTCCTCTCAAATTTGCTTGTAAGACATTTTTCTATAGGACTTTGATCATATTTGTCATTTTGCTGTGGACTGCTCCTGCTTTCTTCATATCTCTCTTAAAATGTGGTAACTTGAACAGGAGATCAGAGTTGAGGGCTTTACCAGAAAACTGAAAATATAACTTGCTGTGATTTATATGTGACGCTTCTTTTTATACGTGGTGGTATAAGTGGTTAAAATTATGAATTTATGTACAGATTATTTTCCCTTATAACCCCAAAATAATTTCTGGCAAATCTGTTGTTCCCTCCCTCATCTTATATTTGGGCAGAAGCCATGAGTTTGGTCAGAGAGAATAAAATTAAGCGTATCTGCTTGGCCTGTGCATTATTTAACCACCTTTTATTTTTCTAGACTATGATTCTAATTTGCTAAGACTGTTTTGAATTCTGATCTTCAGGATGCTTGAGACTTGTCCCGATTGGATATAATCCACAGAAAATTAATAAACATGCTCAATTCCACCCTTCGTTACTAAAAACAGGGAATATCAAACCCAGGAGAAGTCAGAGTGTGACTCCTCCTTTTCTGCATTGCTCCAGTGTAACAGAAACCCATTTAGATTTAGAACAGGTTTTTTTCTTTTAATTCAGTTTTCTAACGTGATGTGCTTACAACACTTGCCCATTTTGCATTTTCCTGGTTTATTTATGGTAACATCTTTCAAATCATGTCAGAATCAGATGGTGACTCACAACCACTTCATTCCATGAATCCTGTTACCCTGCCATTGAAGGAAAAGTGATTGGTTTGACAGCTTAGCCTGATGTATCTGTCAGTTGTTACTTATCACTTTTACATCCTTTGCTTACAGGTGAGTTGAGTATTGCTCCTTATCTATTTGGCCTAGAATTTCTTTATCTGCAATTCTCCCCTGTTTAAAAATCAGATACTACATTCCCCCATTTCCTGTATTCTAGATTTCCAATCATTCTCTCATTTTCCTAGTCACCCAGCACATACATTATATTTTCTATTATTTCGGCACATCCAGAAATAATAGAAAAAGTCCATATTTTTCGAAGAAATCTCTAATTTATTCTTTGCTTATATTAATTTCATTTCTTTGCGGTGGGGAACTGAATTGTTTATTCTTTTAAGTGAAGAATAGAGAAAAAAACCCCTTGGGAATTCAACATCATCTTTATCATCTTTTGTGTAATCCAGTAGCTAATAAGGGAGATAATGGGGGATTCTACTTGGCAGAATCAAAATTAGCAGAATAGATCCAAAACATCTCCCAACACAATGTAACCAAAGACATGGGGTTTAGTTTAATATTTTTCCTATAATGTATGGGCACACACCTATATAAATATATATATATTTTTTTTTTTTTTAATTGTGTAATGAGAAACTGAAAAATCAAATTAGCAGGAAGATGAAATAGCTTGAAAGTTATTTCAGAATCAGCTTTCAACATCTGTAAAATTATTAAAATCTTTGGAAAAATCTACCTTATACTTTTTTCATTGAGCTGAAAAAACAGTAATTATAGTTCTGTGCCATGTTGTTCCCAATATATTATAACAAATATTTTACATTTGTTTTTTCACTTTCTCGTTTATTGAGCCATATGCAAAAGTGAATTTAACATGATGCAGAAACATCAGATAGGAAAGGTTTCCCTTTGAATTTGGTGGTAGAAATTTATACACAGTTCATTGATCGTTTCTCTACATTAGTGTGTATATTGCAATTTTTTAGTATATTTTATGAACAAAATAAGAAGGCATATAAAATGTTGGAGTAAATCTGGTGACATGGTAGGGCTTTTACTTTTTCAGCCTGATGAGCAGAGAAGAAGAGAGGTTAAGGAACAGGAGGAAAAGGATCCATAATAGTCATCTGACACCCGGGAAGTTTTAAAATTGCCAAAGGTAAAAACCAAATAACCATGACTGTAACTTTGCAGTATCACCCTAAGTTTCCTGGCCCACTTAAGACTGCACCCTGGAAACGAGGAGTTCATAAATGTTAAATTAGACAGACTTTGCTCTGTGATGCCAGCCATGGCTGTGACCTAAAGCAAGAATATAGAATGCCTTTCAGTTAGAGAGTCTGTCACTCTCATTCCCTTTGATGCTGTTCCTTCACTTTCAGGAAGAGAGCACAGGGAGTTAAGGTTTGTGGCCTGCTCCCCTGTTGTCCCTCGCTTTGCAGGCACTAGAAATCCAGATGAAACCTCGAGCTGCACAAGCAGCACACACACAAAACCCCCTTCACTTTCATCAGTAACTTTTTCCTTTATGAAAGTTTCCATCAGAGAGCCGGTGAGCCTTATTATACAGTCACCCAGCTCTGGTTACCACACAGTCATTCAAAATGAAGCATTATAGAAACCCCCACAAAAGGTTCCTTCATGTGCACGCACTCTCGCCGAGGTCCTTTCTTCCTCCCCCTTTGAGGTGCAGCAGAAGTGAGTGAGTCTCTGCGGGTGCTCTGGCTCCTGCACATCACAGGGGCTCTGTGGCTCCTCGTAACCTTCCCGGTTATCTTTACTCTGGTGACAGCATCCCTACACAGCCAGGGAAGGCTGAGTCAGCAGCCCAGGCCTACCCTCCCTTTGTTAGAAACTTGTCCATAAACATTAGCTGTAGGCCTATGTTCCAGCAAGCTTCTCTCTCTGACAAAATTACACACATTTATCGCATCCCTGGAGTTTTGGGATGTGGGACAAAGCTTGTGGCCTCTCCTCTAACCAAAAATAGTGAAAGTAAGAACAGGAAACTGGACTTGGGTCTGGTCAGAACTGCCTGAAACACATGCAGCCCCAAGGAGAGAGGGAGGTGGTTCACACCCTTCTGTTCCTCACTGATTGTAACACAGCTGGGCCAGAGTTAGCATACCAAGGACATATCAAAGCTGATTTCTTCTCAAATCAGCATAAGACTGCAGACTTGTTTTGTTTCGTGCTTGCATCCTGATCAGACTGCTATGTTGTCTGTTCTTGAGGAAGGGTTCCAAGAGCGACAGCATTGGTTTTTGGGACTGATGGGAATCTCCTCAACAGGTTTAGAGCACATGGCAAAATGTCTGGAGCTCAGTCTGTGCTAATGTCCCTACTGCTGCTTCTGCTTCGAGGAAGCAACTGGAGACGAATTACTGGTCTTAACTTCCTAATTAAGGAAGAGCTGGAGGGAATACATCATGGGCAGTATGGGGAAAAAAATGAAGAAAAGGAATTTTTTTCTGGTTTATGCTTCAAATGATTCATGACTTGCAATACATCATATGCAGTCCTGGTTCAACAAGAGTCTGAGGCAAGTGTATTGCTTTAACTTGTAACCTTTTCTGAAAACTGCTGGAAAATTGAGAAGCATTTCATTTCAAAAATGAAAGACTCAGTGAGAAGTTAGACCCGAGAGGAACTATGCTTGTTCTACTGTTTTCAACACTTGCTAGAGATACTATTTTCACGTTAGTCTTTTGCAGCTGATCCCCTTTAGTGGGACTAAGGATTGATGTGTCTATCAGTTCAGAAACACGTCTTGTTTCACCATGACTTTAACAAGCCTGTGAGATCTAATAAAATTTGTAGGGATGCAGAACTCGCAAACGAAACTGATGTAACCTACCCTTAGCCTTGGTCAACTCCATGTCCACCTGAATAAATGACATGATCTAAGGGTCCATCAAACATAGTAACATCTGTATCGCATTGTTCATCGAACAACACCCCTATAACTGAAATAATGTTTTCCTTCTCTTCTGTTGTCATAATTTCTACGAAACAGATAGTTTCCTGAAGAAGGCTTCCATTCAGCACCCCTACCTTCCTACTTCCTCCCTGAAAAAGTAACAAGAAATATTTATGACATGCAAAAAGGTTTCCATTTCTGAGGATATGAAATATGTTCAAGTTCTTGTAAGAAATAGAGCATTACACTTGGGTTTTCATTTAAATATGATTTCTGAAAACTAATAAAAAAATTAGAAATGTTGGTGCACAGAAAGATGACAAGTGAGAAAAAAATGCATATAAAAATATCCACAGGATAGCATGGGGAACTAAATTGGGGAAAATTACTTTTGCTTTGGAAAGAGAATTATGTAGGCAAGGCAATTTTATTAACACGGTTGGATAAAATATAAAGGGTTTTCCTAATCTCAGAGACTTCAAAAGAGACTTTTTTTTGAGACAATATTAATATCAAAGCCAGTTGTCACCATTATTAAAATGTTCTTTGCTCTTCATTAGTCACAAATGATCCCCTCGACTCACAAAAAGGTACTCGGTAAATTAAAAGCTTTTATGTAACACTCCAACAAAAGTTGAATGACTCCAGAGTTAAAAGGCAACTCTTGTGTCTGTCAATATTCAAAGTGGTACCCAATTTTTTCCTTTTGTAAAGTAGCAATTTCCTTAGGGTATTTATTCATTTATAGATCTATTAAGAGACTGATGAGGAATGGACGATTAATGAAAAGCTTTGTCGTTCTGAGTTCTCACAAGCAGTCATTAAAGGCCTGATTTTGCATTGTGGGCAGCCTGCTAGTGCCATGTAAAATCCCTCTGGAGGATAAACAGGTCTATCCATCTCCAGGGCTGAGCGGAGCCTGGATTTGTGTCTGTGTGAGGGCAGAGTGGTAATTCCTCGCGCTGGGTACTTTTCCTAACGCACTATGTCCAAGCACTTCAAAAGAGTTTGTTTGCTGATCGCGTTAGCCAGAACACAGCTCATCCCTCCAGTGGGCTGCATTGTGTGACTCTTAATCGCTGTTTAATTGCAGTCTCACACTGCTGAACTTAATGGGAGCTCCTCGCCCACTTGCATGGCGAAAGACTGGAGGATAGGATTACGGGATTTTCTTAATGTAGACTCAGAAATACCACACATGATGCGGGGAAGTCACCGGGATTTGCCCACCACTGGATTTATGCGGTTGCTTAGAGTTTTCTTTCCACTGAGCCGTGTATGTCTCTCTGAGGCTGGGATGTGGGGACTGAGGATCCACTGTTGATTTTCACTTTCAGATAACCCTGTTGGTGGTACCATTTGTCTCCTGTGTCTTTGCCTTGTGGGAAGGTTGGTGCTGGAATGGTGGTGGCAGGACTGAGAACCGGATTTCCAGGATTTTATGCCTGCCCTGATACTGATTTGCCTTGTGCCTTAGTTATTTCACTTTTCCCCTTTGTGCTTCAACTTTTCTATTTATAAAATGGGAAAAGAAACGGAGGGCTAAGGCTGAATTAATACCTTTAGATTGTAATAGAAAGGTAATATAGTAGTACAAAGTATTAATTATTATATTATCTCTCTCTTTTTAATGGATTTATATTTAATTCAGTTACAGAGAGACGCTTTGTTCGCATAATAACATTTTCTACTGCCTTTGAGGCTCATAGGAGCAAGCTTGTGGGAAGGAAACTGGTAAGTGTTTGAATTTAAAAATGCTGCTGGTTTCCGTGTATTTAAAATGCTGTTGAAGTCAGGACGATTTAAATGTGTGAGATTTCAAATGTCTCATTGACACACATCGCAAATTCCTTCATTGCCTGAGGGAGCTACAGAAAAAGGAAAAGTTGGAGCCTTTTAGTTTCACAGTTAAGGCAGCTTTTTTTAAAGTGAGTTAATGATGGAGCATTTGCCTGTGCAGTTGTAACAGAGCAATCTGTCACTGTGAGAAGACTCCTGGGGTGACTACCAAGACATGTTAACTAGCAATGGTACCTCCATTGTACATGACCCGTTGCTCGCCCTGGTGTTGCAATATATTCCAGCCAGATTCCTGAGTGAGAAATGGGAACAGATTCGTGTTTTGAGCAGAGGCACGGGCCCAACTCAGCTTGTAAAAGCTGAGGGTAAAGGAACTCTGCTGAGGGAAGCAAGCTGAGGGTCTGACCAATGTTCTTTATCTGTTCTTGCCCTCAGCGTTCAGAGGCGCATCTGTTGTGTTTGTCACGGAGCTGGCTCCTCTCGCGGTCCCCTCGTCGCACACCCCGCCAGGCGCTGCGCGCGGGACATATTGTAAGTGCACACTCATTGATCTTTACTCCCTCTGATGACAGATACAAATCTGCTGCCGCTGCACCTTATGTTAATGTTCAAATGAAAACGAATAGTACGCACTGAGGCACACCAGGTTGCACTTTACCTGCCTGTAGACATTTATTTGGGAATACGATGCTGAAACCAGCCTTCTGGGCCCATCTCCATTTCTCAGCTCCAGAACAGCGTGAGATTTTCAGGTGTGTGAATTCCCCTACGTTAGAACTTGTTTTCTTGGCAAAGGAACCAAGGTCTCTGGGCTGGAAAAAGCAACAAAAATTCTTGCCCTGGGCATAGGACAGTCAGGACCATTGTTTACTCCTGTGGTTTGTTTCAAGGTCACATTTTGTGTTAAACGAGACTGGAACAGTCCTTCAGTTATGCTGGATAGAACACAATTGGCTTGGACTCTCCCATTCATGTCATCCATGATGATGGAGTATCAAACTGGATGCACTGGACATTTGTAAGAGAATAAAAAGACAAAGTGAAACAAAAGAACTGGTTTCCTACCTTTCCACCCTCATTTTGTGTGTGATGCAATTGTTAATGGAATATGGCTGGAAGAAACATGTCTCAAAAAATATGCAGTGATATTTCGTGTGAAAGTCTCTGTAACAGTCAACAACCAAATCCTCCATTTCATTCTCCAAAGCCATATTTTCAGCTGATGTCTATGTCCAAATGAAAATGTGAAAATACGAGTAAACCAAATCCAGTATATCTCATATATTCCTCCAGCTCCCAGAAGATAACATATTCCATATATCTAATATCTTTTTTCTGTTTTAGGAACTGAAACTCTGGAATTACAGCAGGTGATTGTGAATAATGTTTGAAATGAGAGACCCAATGCCTGGGAACTCTTTCAGTGAAGGAAAGAATTTCTTTTTCCTGATGTCCAACTGAACCTTTCCTGGCGCGGCCTGAGGCTATTTCTAGTCCTGCTGGAAATGTGAGGATGTAGTCTAGTCCCTGCAAACTGAAACTCAGTCTCTGTAGATTCCTTGTGGGACCACTCCTATATTTCTGTCACAATCCCCTTCCTGGAAAGAGATTTTCTTTTCATGTCACCCTGCTCTGCACCCAAAGAAATTATTTGTTCCATTATTTGTATAGAAATTAATAAAATCTCATTCTGTCTGGAATTTTGCCCCACATCCTCTACAGATACCAACCTCAACAAATTCTTTTTCTTTCTGCCCCAGTCTGAAGAGTCTGTTCTAAGCTTCTTTGTCTGTGTCATCCAACTTCCCCAGTTCTTCCCCATGAAATGATGATGTTGTCCCATCCTGCCCTCAGATAAGCTCTTCTTTGTGTGTTCTACCGCAGATTCTCCATCCACTCTGTGTCCTCTGCCTCAGTTTCTTTGTGGCTCAACAGGAGACAGCATGTGCTGTGGCTGACCTGGTACGTTGGGCACCCTGACTGATTGATTTGCCAGGTAGCTGAGATGAAAGAGCAGGTATGACTGCTTTTTTCCCTCAAGGGAATAATTAAAAATCATTCTCTTCTACCAGCATTTGTGGAAAATACCAAGTGTCAGAAGACGTGAAGGAGCTACGATCCCTATCCGGTCTAAGATTTGACTGAATTTGCCTCCTAGGTGTGACTGACAGGCAGATCAAGCTATTTTTATTTTTAACTAGGTTCCTAAGAAAAAATATCAAGCTGTAGCATGTTTTAGTCAAACAGACTCTAAAGAGACAATCAAGAAACTTCATCATTTTGCCTCAATTTTTTTACACCATCCTTAATCTGTCGTATCTAATTGCACTCTATGTGTTCTGATACAGAGCTGGTAGAGGGTATTTCTTTTTGTAAGACTAGGAATTAATGGGCCCTGAACACTGCTGGGACTTCCAGATGTCACTGTAGTAAAACTAGGTAAAGGTAACCTTATGGAAAGTTTCTCTGAGCTGTAGCACATTCCCACACCTGCAGGGAATAAAGGTACTAAAGGCACATTACAAAACTACCCCGAATGTAGAATCATGGAATCTCCTGAGTTGGAAGGAACTCACAAGGATCATCAAAGCCCCGCTCCTGGCCTTGCACAGAACACCCCGAGAACCACACCCTATTCTTGCACTCCATCAGGTGTGGTGCCGTGACCATTTCCCTGGGGAGCCTCTTCCAATGACCAGTCACCATCTGGGTGAGGGGCCTTTTCCTGATATCCAGCCTAAACCTCCCCTGACTCAGCTCCATGCTGTTTCCTCAAGTCCTGTCACTGGTCACAAGCGAAGAGCTCAGTGACTGCCTCTCCTCTTCCCTCACAAGGAAGCTGTAGACAGCAGTGAGGTCTCCCCTGAGTCTCTTCTGGATGGAAAGAAGAATCTGGAATGGAAGGAAAAGCAATATTGCAGGGATACCTGTGCTGCCTCGATCTTCAGTTTTCCCAGTTCTCTTATCACTCTGGATCCGCACATTACCTGGCTATTAGGCTTTGCTTAACTAGAGAAATCATCCATGCTTTTGCAAGAGCAGAGACACTTAGTGCCTGTTCACACACCGCTTGGTGCAGGCTATCTTGTGTTCTAATGAACATATCACAGCAATAGCTCAGAGCTCCCCATATTTCCAAAAAGCATATGTTAAACAGTGTAAGCAAAGAGAAACCGTAACAGGCTTCACTTGTCCTAACAGTCCATCTGTTTCCTACTCCCCACTGAGCCCATCTCTTTTCCTGGTTCCCTTTCAGGTGCGCTCTTACCTTATGTAACGCGCTTTTTATTGGAGATTCATGCTGTGACCCTGTCAGAATTGCTACAGCAGGGGTGACCTCGGTAATGACTGTCCACAGCCTGCCAAGCTAAGCTGGTCAGTGTTAGCTGATTAAACTTTTAACAACATCCCCTGTGCGATAAAGGGCAAAATGACAACTTTGCCCATCGTCAAGGTGTCTGTATAATAAACTAATTAGTAAACCACACAGTCTGTGGAGCTTTTAATGAGTGCTATCGTCTGGCCTCTGTAATAAAAACCCAGTCTGCCCCCTTTTGGGATTCAATTAAGGCACAGACTGTCATATGCTTGGCCTGGCTGATCAATGAATCCATTCCGACCTTTGTCGGAGCTGTTTGCAAGGTCACTGGCAGTAGTGAGGGAAGCCAGCCTGGTGGTGGGGAGACAAACCCAACAGCACCCGACAGGCACCAGTATCAGCTGCTAACGTCCTCCAGGTCCTTTGACATCAGCAGAAGTTTCTCTCACACAAAGGTTAGCTGAAAGAGAGTGTGGCAATATGCATATATATAAAATTTAAATATATGGATACCAGTCCTTCTGAACAGAAAGGTTTCCCTTTTATTTAAAAGTTCATTAATTCCTTCACGTCTGCATATACCTAGACACCTGTGGGGTTTTTAAGCACCAAAATATGCTATCAAATGTTTGCTCTCTAAACTGTGTTTATTGCTGTGATCCAGATACAGAAACAAAACAAACACAATAGAGTAGCCCTAGATTATACAAAACAGCCCCCTTTTCAGGTCCTTGCATACAAATAATGCTTATCACTATACAATTCCAGAAGGGGTTTATAACCGCTGAAATAATTTTTATGCTCCATTGCAATATGTAATAACATTTTAATTTTACAGACAGGAAAATTTCTGTAAAAAAAAAAAAAAAAAATTGTCAGACAGGCAATGACCCAATGAGATAACCAGGCACCTCAGTGAAGGCATCTTTGAAAGTAAAAGTTTCAGGTTTCAGTCCTTTCACCTCTGACTTCCATCCTCAGGAGGGTAAACAGGAATCAGGGGACTGTAGAGTGAAGACAAGACCTTCATTATCCTCTGTCCTGACCAGTGGCTAAGTACCTGAGCTCTAGGCAAGCTCTGTCCACAGCCACACTGCCACCCCCGTGGAGCTAATGATGCACTTGGTTTTTATTACTGATGTAGGAGCAGTCTGGAACCTCCAGACCTCCCAAACATCGCTTCCTACATCCAGAAAGAAAGCCCTGCCTTAGGTGATATGGCAGGGCCATTGGAGGTTGTGTCCTACTGTGAAATGTGTCTGCAATCAGAAGAGCAAAAACTGGATGGGGTTTATGAATTCATTCTGCGCAGGTGAGAACACTAACCTCCAAACAGTGGACTTTCTCTTCTGTCCTCTTCTTTTTTCCTTTGAATTGAACAATCTCTCTATATTATTGAACAATATATAAAGTAGTATTTTCTAGCCTGGGGAATAAGGAGGTGTCTGAAAGGTGATTTTTAACTGCTGCGATGCAAAGAAAGGAAAAAATATCTGGTCTCAATTGTGCTGCTGATTCAGAAACTGAGCAATCTCTGTAGGCATAACCCATGTGAGTTCATAGCAAGAGACCAAGTTCTGTTGGTCTTTAAATACCAAAAAAGCAGAAACACAAGGTGATTAGAGTGATACAGTAGTGATGCCTAGTATTTGCATTCCTGCTATTTGCATTCCATTAGAGGTGGAAAACAAGAGAAATGCAGAACTTTGCCTTTTCTAATGTAGGCAAAATAGCACTTATCTGCTCACCCTTGACTATCAGTTACAGCAAGCAGACAGTTTACTTAGTTATCAAAAAAAAAAGTCTATTAAGTATATATGTAGATATATTTTAAATTATTCTTCATTATCACTACTCCAGTGACTCCATCCTATGCCTCTCTGAGTGTCTTCCATTTTTTTCTGGCACTTCTGCATTACTTATTGTGATTCCTACCTATGCCTCAGTTGCCACCATGTTCCTCTCTTACCAGAGCCATTCCGAGTCACAAAACCCTGCTGGCATTTAAGACACGATTTTCTGTACACCGACACCTTTCAGAGCAAGCTGCTAACCCCAGCTCTCTGCTAGGGCCCCCCCACTTTGCTGCAGCTCGTGGGTATTCTGCATTATTCCTTCAGCTCAAACAGCTTTGTGCCTCAAAACCACAAAGGAAAAGGTGCTCACAGCCCAGGATGGCGCGTGACGCAGACAGCAGGTGAAGCTATCACTAAAGGAACAGAATTCTGCATTTCTCAGGGAAGTTCAAGCAGTTATTTTTGCTGCGGCCAGCCTTGCTCTTCCACACCAGCCTTTAAGGCACCAGCAGGAGGTTTTTGGATCTGGTAGGCGTCACTCTGCTTTCCCCTTTCCAAATGCAGCTACAGCAATTAGTTTCAGAGTTTAGCCTGTTAAGATGATTGAGAGTCAAGGAGTCGCTCGAAGGGGAGATTTATAAAAGAAAAGAAGAGAAAGCAAACATCAACTTACCAAAAATAAAACTGAGAATAGTTTGTTTGTGGTTTTTTTTCCATTTTGGAATTCAAGTAGGAAAAATGAACACTTAATTAAATGTTTTGATTTTTTTTTTTACCCTCTCTGGGTAATTCAACATTTAAACCAGGAATATTATATCAAGGTATTTTTTATTAAAACTAACAGAGTCAAATCTGAATTTAGATTTCAGTGCCTCTGATTGAAGAGAGACCAGCCTATATATGTCCCTGTGAATTTTTCACAGAAAATGTGCATTTTAGTACTGTCTTCTGCTGTTTCTGAGATGGCCATAGGGCACTGGAATACATTTCTTTCTGCTGTATAATCTTTTCAAGCAATAATCTGTGACTGAGGGTAACATATTTTGATAGTTCTAATTATGTTGCTCTGTGCTGTTGAATTAACCCTCAGATCTTTAAGACAGGTTATAAGTTGTGCCTATATGGTCTTACCAACCTCAAGACTCTCTAGATATATATAGATATATATATATATATATAGGTGTAGGAGTAGGTTATATACATATAGAGAAAAACTTCGAAATTTTGCAAAGAGAAAAACAGTGGAAAAAAAAATACATAGATGTAAAACAAAGTTATGATTAAGAAATTTTTTCATTAAAGTATAGCTTAAAACATTCTCTGTGTTATTCTCTCTTTCATTCTGCACCAAGAATTTAAAACTTTGAGAAAATAAACTACATAAAATAATTAGTGTTTCATTGCATAATTTCTGAGGTTCCCAGCTGTCCCTTTACATCAGCTGCTCATTTACAGCCCTAAACTTAGCACTTAGATGCTATCAACCTAATTCTTACCAAATGAACAAAGCTGTTTTGAAAATTTACTGGCCCAGACCCCACATGCAAATCTCGTAGCTTTACTAGGGATGTTACTGCATGTAATCTAATTAGCTCTTGTCTGCGGTGAAATTTACTGTTCCTTGGGTTTGCTGATGGCTGGAACACTACTCAGATTAATATGCAAGAAGACATCATGGAGTTCAGAGGTTTGTGCCTCCCCTAAAAGTCAGGCACAGACTTTGAGCAGTTTGACTTTTTGGCCGATGGAATTACCATGAACACTCGCCTGCAGCCTGGCTGCACCCACTGCCAGAGATGGGAAGAAGGTGCTGTGAATGCAGGTTTTCATTGTATTCGATCATTATTCACTGTGGATCTTTCCTCCCCAGCCCCATGAAAACCAGCCCTTCTTCCCAGCTGTAGTAAGTGGCAGATGACCGAATAATATAAAATTTCTAGCTACCCTTTTCACTCACCTTGCAGAATAATGGAAAATACTTTAGGAAAACTCTCTGAAGATGCATACTAAAGATCAAGACAGTAAAAAATAAATATCCCATAAGCGAAATCTTTCTTTTTTTATGCTTTACAGAGGCATTTTGCATCAGCCCTTTAGCAGCCGTGGCTGTGCAAGATGTGGTGTATCCACAAGGGTGCTCTCTGCACAGAATACAGCTGGGACAGGCAAAGTAGGTCCAATTACACTTGATCACTAGCACGGGAGACGTGATGTAGGAAGGAGGCATGGCAGAGCATCCTGACTCGAGAGAAGGCAAAACATCTTAGCTAAATATAGATTAGATGAAGTCTTGAAGCTGCTCCAGCTTTTGGGAAGGGCTGGAGAGGTCTGGCTGGCGCTGAGACCGCTCAGAGACTGCCTGGTCCTGGTGTGCCATGAAGGTCCTGGGGACAAGCGGCACCTGACTGTCATTGCAGTGACTGGAAGCTCATCTGGTCATGCACAATGTACTAACCTTCCTTTTTCAGTGCTCTGTTCTTGGACAGACATGCACTTTAAAGAGTTAACGTTTGATAATGGTCCCTTTAGGTAGAAACCGAACCAAGCATTCCTGTGAATATTCATAACTATTACTAATTTCACCTGAGTTTGTTAATTTGGCACCTGAGTGGTGCTCTAGTTCAGAAGTAGCCATGAGAGTTGCCCATGAATTTTATCTGTCAGAAGGTTGGTGAATGGATAAATTATGAGTGTGTCAACACAAAGATTTTGCTGCATTTCTTTTCCTTTAAATGAATACCGTGTAGTATTTGGTATGAAAGGCTCACTGGAACACTCTAGCTAGGTAAAAGGCAAAAAAAAAAAAAGGAGTCAGAAAAGTATAAAAGAATTAGAACTTTAACAAACTCTTCACTCTAGTATTTAAAAAAAGCTCTGAAAGAAGGCTGCTCACATGGATTTACTGATAAAATCAGGAAGCTGAACTTTTTCTCATGTCAGCTACTGCTTCTTTACAAGAAAGCTTCAGATTTTGCTGCTTGGGTTTCAGTATGAAGGGAACGCTTATAAGAGATTAATTTCTTAATCAAGGTTTTATATACAATTCTGATTTAGCATTCTTGAAATTTCACCAATCATGGTTAAATTATATTCATCAGTCTTCTTTTTAGCTCCTTCAAAATAACTCTAAGTACAAGAGGCAGTGAATTTCCAAATCTTCAAGAATAAAGGACTGCTGCAAAAGATTTGAGCTCTGATTTTCAGTGGTTTTATCAACTGGAGTACTAGCAGTTGCCTTTCTGTTGTAAAGGGAAATGCCTTATAGAAATTGACCGTTTTAACTTCATACCACCTCAACAGATCATATCGCTGTCACCCTTTTAAAACGGAGATACTAAGAGTAGGTTTTTCATGGGTTTGACAACGTTTTTGCTACTTCCGTGCTAAGGCGTTGGAGGCTTGATTTTAAAAAGTACAGAACATCAGCTCCAGCACAAATCTGCAGTTTCAAGAAGCTGCTCAGTGACCATGGAAAAATCATGACCTGCAGGCGCCCTTCAAAGATGGCCTTAGTGACTTTCTCGAAGCCAGCTAGTGAGATATAATTACTGCTGAAACAAGAGTTTGTGACACTGAAGGGTTTTTTAATGCTATTATGTATTTGTATTGTGATAAAATTGAAAAACGCTATAAAGAGTAGGTCACCTCCCAAAGACTTTTTCTTACTGTTGTCCTAGTTTTCCCTAACATTTTTCCTCCTGCATTTAGAGCATTATGGCACTCGTGGCGGTGTGAGATCCACAGCACACAGGAAGATGTTTGCCCAGAAATCTAGGTTTTGCAGGAGGATTTATATCCCTTTTGACCCTTTGCAAGGGGTTCCAAGCTGATCCATCGGTGCACTGTGATCTAAGACAGCATTTGAGGACACACTTAACTTACAGGGAGCTTGAAACTGTATTTAAAATCAAATACCTTGCACTCAAACGTGTTTTTAAGTGCTTACTCCAGAATTCAGGTGCTGGTGTGTAAATTTGGTTAATGCATTATCTAAAACCATCACAGATATATATCTAGGTACTCTTCTAGATAAGGGAAGAAAGGCATTGTAGAATACCCACACCACAGAAAAAAAGTGTTTTTCTAAGACAAAATCACACAGATTTTTTTTTTTTTTTGTCATGAGCAGAAGGGTAAGAACATTTCCTTCAGCAAGGCTTAGCAATCCCACTGGCATCGCAAGGCAAAAGGTGCAGATCCAGGAAAGCATGCAGAGTGTGCTACATTCCATGAAACTCCTTCCTGAAGGTTTTCCCAAATCGGGGCCTCGAGGAGGACGTTTCCTTTTCCTGCATCTGAAATGACCGGCAGACTTTTCAAGCATTCTTTCCCACCTAGTGTTTAACCACTCTCACTCTCTTCTGAGCTTGCTCACAAAGCCTTTATCTTATTTGTCAATGTTTGATATTAAAATAAAAAAAGGTATTAATCTCTGCAGTGACCTTTCTGCTTTATTTCTCCTGGAAGGGGATGCTGCATCTTTTGTAGGTAACTTCAAGGCAAGACATTATGCGGCATTCAAACTTATGGCTTTTATCCAGTTAATCATTGTGCATTACCTACTTTCATCAATGTTCAGAAACTTAATTCCAGGATTACTCATTCCCCCAAAAACCCAAATAAGAAAATCAGAAGAATAGACCCAAACAATAGAACTTTTATACCAGGATAATTAGAAAAGGAACCTATTACCCAGGATTATAATTACTGACTAACATATTAAATGACCTTTAACATTTACCTTAAGCCCCAGATTTCTAGAAAACCAGAAAGGTTATGAATGCCATATTAGTAATCTTTAATCTTTATTACTGCTGTGGACAGAATTTTAATGATTTTTAAATAGGCAGCGGTCACTAACATATCCCTATTAAAATAAAAAAAATCTCATAAAAAATTAAATGGATTAAGACTTCAAATGTACCATCATCAAAAGTATTATCTAATTATGGAGTTCAGTGAACAGGCCAAGTGAAATGGTTGGTAATATTAGTTACTTACCACATGGGAATGCCCGGGATTTATGCACAAATAGATTCTGCTTCTGTTGCAACATAGTAATTAAGAATTTGTCAGGGAAATTTGACCCTCTAGGGTAGATATTACTTTGTAAAATAAGAATGGCAGAGCACTAGTCTCCTTGCTGCACATAATTTAACTTGATTATTTATACATCAAAGGGAGTCTGCAGTGACTGCAGTATAATATTTAAGTAGAGGGATATTAGAGAAAGAAGCATCTAGTGAAATCTTTTTCCCAAATCTCCGTGAGAAAATAGAGGAAATTTTCATAAAGCATTTCATTTTGCATATAAATTGGTGCCTAGATTGTGCCTGTGAATTTACTGCTGTCAAATTTAATTTTTCTTTAATTCTTCAGGCCCAGATGTGAAAAGCTCTGTGTGCAGGCTGCAATTTTCAATGCTTACAGGTAGCACCCGGATCGATAATGTGTCTTTATGAGAAATTACCGTTAATGTTATTGAGTATGCATTTTGCTTTATAGGATAATAAGGTAATATGAAATGTCAATTCATTCATTAGGAGAAAGCTAAGTGCTTAAATGAAATGGGTGACAGGTCTGAAAAAAGATGTAGTTGTGGGCAGGAAGTCAAGAATGGATTTTTAATGGCCTAATACCAAAAGGTTTTTACCACTTATTTGCATTTGCTTCCTATAAACAATATTAACTTTAAAATAAAAGTGCTTGAATATTTAAATTGCAGTAAGTGATTCCACTTGAAGAGGCTATTTGGAAATGCTGCATTTCTGGGAAACTCTTTGCCTGGCCTTTTTGAAGACCACAACGTGAACTCATTTGGTATAAAAATTAAAACAAAACTCATTTAAATTGACAGGCATAAAGTGAGCATATTGTGAGCATGGCCAAAAAGCTAGAGGTTAGTATGTGAAAAACAAGCACACAAAAAAGTGTTTTAGCTCTTTGTTCAAAGTAGTGTTCTCCCAGCTCAGTACAGTAAAAATAAAAGGTATTGAAAATAAGTTAAAAAGAGTTTGTCAAGAGAAAAAAATCCAAGCTAAACCCAGGTCCCATTGTTATTGTTCAAAAGAAGACTGCAGCCTCCTCAGAGTACAATACAAAAAGAAACAAGAAAAAAAAAAAAACCAACAAAAAAGAGTTATTGGTTGAAAGTCTGTTCATAGAGTAAGAAATTAATTGATTTCTAGATACATTCAGTGTCTGAAACCGTGACCACACGAAAGAAAGTCAGACTTTTTACAAAACCTCACTAGGTTCTTTTTTTCCCACAAGTCCTACCTTACTTTTCTGAGATTTACAGTTTTCAGCGAGTTGTTTGCCCTCTTTTTTTTCTGCGCTGGATCCCCCGCACATGATCCCTGGGGCACAAGCTGTGCCAGGGGACGCTGCCATCCTGATCCTGCATGGGCTGGAGTCTGGGGGAGATTTATCCCTCCCCACGGGGCCAGGCCCAGAGCCTTCAGGTGTCGCTGTAGTGCCCGGGATGGAGAGATGCAGCACACACAAATCCAGCGAGAAAATGGAGTGAGCTTTACTATTTACAACTTCTGCTTATATGCTATAACTCCATAAGGTGATTGGTCAGTGGTCACCTGCTGGGGTGATTGGCTGAAGTCCTACAAGGCCTATTTCAAAATATTTTCTGCCTTGTACCCAAACAGAGTAGAAAAACACCAAATGTCCAGATACCATTTACAAGAACCATCTTATTGTCTTCATAGCTTGCGTGAGAAAGGAGAGATTCTTGCAGAATATTTCAAGAAGCTGGGAAAACCTTCTGCTAGCAGCTTTTCAGTATCCACATTCAGGAGATGACCTGTGTGCCTGGAAGCAGAGCTGGCTTCGCCCGGAGCCGTACTCTCTGTTAGAGACACGGCCCCATTCCCTGCTCCTGCCCGCCATGGAAAGCCTCCAGCAGCCACAGCCCCCTTCAAACTTCTGACGAAGCACTGCCAAGTTTTGTCCAACTAATGTGAGTTATCAGGATGGAACACAAGAGGTGACAAGGAAGCAATTCACAAGCGTACCCAGGGAAAAGCACGTCCAGGTTCTCCAGTTTTCCTCACTCCCACTGCAAAGTGTTATTCCAGTTACAGGAGCAACTGAACGTTATCAATATTACAGGAATAGCTTCATGCTAAAGTTTCCAAAGCTGGTCTTTTTCCTACAGAGATATGGGGACCTGGCTTCCATTAAAAGGATGGCATTCTCTTCAGTTAGATCAGAATTCAGAATTCCTCAACAAACGATTTTCCTAAAGTTTTCATTTTGTCTTTGATGAACTTGACATTTTTGCTCTTCAGCAGTAAATAAGACACTTTATTTACTATCAACACCTTAATACAGCAGTTTGAAAGCAGACAGCTCTATCTTTTTTTCCTTTTGAATAGCTAACATTGTAAAAACAAAGGACAGATACCAGAAAAAGCTTTAAGTTTTATTTTTATTTCTACTTTAACTTGGCAATGGCTGCTTTGCCTAAACTTTTTTTTTTTTTACTTTTATGTAGGGCTCTTTTTATTTTTTTTTCCCTTGACCTTCAACATCTCAAACTACAAAGAGAGGACTTTCTCTAATGCTGTTTGAATATACTGTATTTTTCTTTTAAGGAGCCTTCCACTGATTTTTATCCTTCAGGGATCAATGGTTTCCTCAGTTCCATAATCTGACAAGCTATAGTAAAAGCAAAAGGCCCCCACTTCCAGAGCCATAAGTGTTAACGTGAGATGGCAACGGATGTATTTTCACACTGAACTCACAACAGCCTAAGGAGAGCTTTAAAGTATCTTAGCCTAAGTCTCTCTCTTTGGGAGGACTGAGATACGGGAGGAACTTTAGTATTATTGTTAATCTGTATTACAAAAGCACCTAACAGCCTCTGCTGAGTTCAGGGCCCCATTAAAAGCAAGGATGGATAAAGCTGGTTCAAATGTGTGTTCATATCAGCATAACCTATGAATGCCTTTGCTTTCTGGTAGCGTCTGACTCTTTTCCACAAAACTCTTGTTAAGTTGGGAAAGGGGGAAAGAGAAGGAGAATGGAAATACTGATTCACTACTAAATTAAGCACTGCTCATTTTGCTGCTACAGTTACTTGGAAGAAACAAAATTTATTGCTGTAATGCAGCACAGTAACTTGACTTCTAAGGGACTTTTTGATCAAAATAATCTACATATCATCACATAGTTCTCAGAATGACTCCTTCTCCAGTGTCTCCCTGTGGGGCTTTGCATAGAGCACCAATACTCCCTTCAGCTCAATCACATATTATACAGAGAGCTAACTTTTAAATTTTCCTCGGTACTTCAGCACTGTTTACTTTTTCTCACTGGCATCCAAACACCTCAACATGTCGCCAAACATTCCTTCAGATTGAGAAACCAGGCAGGAGGTGAACCTGGAGCAGCATCCCACACAGGGACCATGAAAAGGGAGGATGGATCGGTGAGCTGAGATGTGGTGGAGCAGGAAGTTGCCTTCCAGCACTGGTCCTTCTACAAAAGAGGCTCAGTAACCTGGCTGGTGAGTCTCTGGGTGCTGTTCTCTGAGGGAGAGCAGCCATCAGCTGCCATAATTCACTTTATGCTGCCACGGGTACAAGTAAGGGAAGTGGAGATGGGCCCCTGTCACAGCTTGCTCTGGCACTATCGTACTGCCTCTGGAATGTGCTGACTTCGAAAATCAGAGTGGCATCACAGGGACATTGATATTTTAACAGTCCTTTGATATATGCCAGCGTTCACACCGGGATGGAAAAACTGAGGCAGTGCTGTCACCATTTCTGATGTGCATGGAATAGACACTGGAGTAGAACAACTACTTCCTAGGGTTTGATGTAGAACAGTTAATGGGATTCAGAGGGAAGATAACAGAATACATTCACAATGAGTCATATATTTATGTCCATATTACGTAGACCATAACAACATATTGCAACCAGATTGTGACGGGTTTAATTTACATATATGTTTCTAACTCCTGTCTTCAGTTCTCAAACTGCATGGGAGCTCTAGGCAATCAAATTCTACTTCTAGCATCAAAGTATATGTAAGTCCTTGGCTGGGAGTGGCAATCCTGGCAAAAATGAAAATCCATATGACCAGCAGACACTCTGTATTTTCTTACTTTAAAAAAGAATTTCACTACCTCCCCACGTGTCTCATGTGGACATACAGGCACTCCTCTTGATTTCTTTGAGCTTGCTTACTCTGTTACCACTCTTCCGAGAGCATCATCCTCTGCTGCAGCCAGGGCTCTGACATTCCAGCTCACTCCAGGCTGTTGTGGAGACCTCGTGCATTCTCCTTCCCACTGCAATTTTGAATCAAACCATTCCTGGGCTATGGTTTATATGTCACATCCAAACAGTGCTGCTCTGAAAAACACAGTTATCTTCTAGCAGTCAAGTAGTCCCACTGAAATAAAGGAAGTTGAGAGACTGAGTCAAATCCTATTAATCTCCCCTGGTATTTATTTACTCCAAGGAGTTTTGGATCAGGCTTTTGACATACATCATCTTCTATACATTGTCTATAGCTCAAACATATTTGCAGCCAATTACCAACAGCAACGATTGCAGAGGTTACTGATGATCTATGAGTGCAGTGGGATAATCACTGAGATAAGACATTCCTCTCATCACAGACATCTGGGTAGTATTGCTACATTGCTACCGTTAAAGTGGTTGTGCAAGTGATTTCTCTTAATAATCTAGTAAGTGCTTTGGGATCTTTCTGAATAAATGGATTTCTAGAGCACATGCTTTCCTCTTATTGTTACTGATCTGTCTCAGTACTGTCACACAGAAATAGGGGTTCTCTGTGTTTATTTGGTTTTGAAATAATATATAATCAGTACAGCTATAGATCTCAATCCTGTCATGGGAAGCAAAGCTCTATCTGTTAAAATGTATTAGCCAAATGTATGCAGACAAATGGATCCAACAGCACCTCACCACAGACAACAAATTCCTCCTGTCCTTTAAGAATGTAGGGGGGAGGTGTGATTTTTTGATATTGTTGTCATTGTTTTTATAAAAAAACACCTAATCTCACATACAATATGTCATGAAAGTTCCTCTCTCTCATTTGCACAGGCAGTTACTCAGTCTTTTTGTATATTCACCTGTTTGGAAATTGGATGCAGTTTCACACATTCTTTCCCTAAAATGAGGCCCACATTAAACATATTTTCCCTAAACTGTTATTATCTCCTATGTGTAGTTAACAGAAAACAATGCAGCTAGTTTGAGTATAATTATCCATAATTTGTTGAGCACTGATGGCATCCGTCATTCTTCCGGCAGAAGCAAACTTGATTCCCACACCGAAAAGCTTATCAACAAAGTCAAGAAAATTTACAACTGATATTAAAAATACAAGCACTACATAACTCCCCAAAAATGCCTGTCGTGAGTTTTGACTGATATTTGGCCTAATTTCCTAATTTAGGCCAAACAAGCCTCACGTGCTAGAGGAATTCAAATTCGGATCCTGACTTTAGTCTATAATGGCATTTAAAATCTGTGAAGCCTGGGAGTTTCACTGAGCAGGAAGAAGCCTGTCAAGATAACTCCATGTTCAGTGCACGCTGAAAATTTTGAGATAGCAGTACTTATTTTTCCCTTGTTTTTAAAACCAGAGGTAGGGATGATACAAATATGCAGCCTTACTCTTTTCTGCACTTGTAGCTCTATATCTATACAGCCACTTAACATCTTGTGTTCATGTTGCAAGTCACATAGAGATTTTTTTTGGTGGGGTATTGTATAGTTCTGGCCCCAGAGAAGTCTTCAGCAATGACTTGAACTTCCAAGCACTGTCATAATGCAAATAAATGCACAGAGAAAAGAGAAATCTGCAAGTGTAAGAGGCAACATATAAAGGTCATTAAAAGAAAAAGAGACTTTTCAAATTTAGTGTAAATTTTCAGTCTATTCCAAGATTTCTCCTTTCTGGTTTAGTACCTCCGTGGCTTCAGGAATCCCAAAAGGTGCAAAATGTTGTTTAAAGCCTGTATAAAACAAGGAATATGAAACGCTGTAAAAGACCCATAGATGTGGCACTTGGGATCCTGGTTTGGTGGCGGTCTTGCCAGTGCTGGGTCAGTGGTTGGACATGATGACCTTTGAGGTCTTTTCTAAATGACTCCATGATTCTGTGCACAGCTGTGGGTTTCTCACACCCAGTTTTTGTGTGTGCATATTTGCTAGGTTTGTGCTTTTCCAGGGATTCATAAATGGCAAAATGAAGCTGTTTGTAAAGAGACCATAAAGACAAAGGTTATCAGCACCTAACTTACCACAGAAGAAAAAAGAGTATGAACTACAGAGTTAACCTAAAAACCCAGGAAAGTCTCCTTCACTTCAGGGAGGAAATAAACAGAAAGTTCTCATCACATTCGTACCCTCTGAAGGACACTGAAATCTCTCTGACAAAAGCATAGATTACTTTTGCTGTCTAAATATTTTCACTTTTACTCTTGCACTTAAAAAGCTGAGATTTCGTCCTTTCAAACAAGCCCCTCATGGAATGAGACAATGGAAATTAACAGACAGGAAAGAGGTGAAGGAAAGACAATACCTCGACTAAGACAAAAAGTTCATATTGGCTCAACTATTTTTTAAAACAGCTTCTCATCTGCATGAACTAACAGAATTTATTAGTGTCAGTAAACAGTAGTTGCTGCCTTAATAATTGGTGAACCAGCAAGTCTGTAAGGCATCCAAGTCCTCTCCCAGTCTCCATCTTAACAAAATCTTAGTTAGATTAATGATAATGCCTGGGGATTCTGAGCTAAGCTTCATTCAGTCTTGCAAAATTTAAATTCAGTGTGCAGTTCAGTGGGAAATAAGTTTGCAAGATGTCACAACAGTTTTCAGTTCATGTTTCAAGAAACAAGGAGCAAAAGGTAGAAGGTGAAAAATGCATAATACAGTCTCTCTTTTGCCCAACAAAAATGTGAGAATTTGAGACAGCTGTTAGTAGTCTCAAACAATTTCGTGAGCAGGCCTTGTGGGGTCTGACTCTTGAACAACCAAGAAGGCACACGGATCATTTTCAGTGTCATTTTCTCAGTTACTTTGGCTAGAAGGAATGGTTTCTTGATGCTGAGAGGTTTTCTGTGTATTACTCTGGAGTGTCTACTTTTGGAGATGGACAGGGCTCAGAAACATCAATAAAATATGAAATAGATGTTTTTCCCTACCTCCTTAATTCTGCATCCCTCAAAGCATCATTCAGGTTTTAGGTGAAGGGTTGAGTCATGTCCCCTCCATCAACATTTTTGTAGATTTGTTTTCATGCTTCTGCAAACCGTTTCTCTTTCCATCACACCAGAAATCAATCACAGGGTTGGGAGAGTTGAAAATATGCTGCTCCTTAAAAGAAAGAACTGTGTGGCTGGAAAGTAATTATACTGAGAAAGCTGTTCTGGGTGGACAAAGCCAGCCAGATTGCTTAAGAGTGTGACAAAATGCTAAATTGATCCAAGCTGTCTAGAGACAGTTTAGAATTTCTTCTTGGGATGTTCTGTTTCAAGACCTTATTACTGTAACTTCTCGGTGACTGTATGTCACAATCATGAGTTACTCCATTTCAATGCGTATTTATTTTCTGTTAATGTTATAACTTGGGAAATTCAAAAGGATGGAAAGGGTACTTGGTTCTATCCCTAAATGTCAACCATGTAAGTGCTTTGACTTTTATTTTCTATTTGCTTTGGTCAGTGTAAATTTCTATGGGTTTTGCTGGTTGGGGGAAGGGGATTTGGAGATGTGCAGTTCTTGGTTATTAATATTTGACTTTGTTAGTGCTATCTGTTTACCGTATGGCTTCTGGAAAAAGATAGGAAATATTAGCTGGTGAGTCCTTAAAATGCACAATGTGTGGGCACACTCCTGCACATTCTTTGCACCGCTGCTGCATTTCACCTGTGATTGACCATGCAGGGGGTTTGATATTGTTTTTGGATGCTACTTTGCTTTTACTTCATTATTTCACTCTTTTTACTTCTAATGCGTTTGGATGGTCAAGTTTGAGTGAATTCCATATGCTTTATACAGGCTGGGGTTTTTTTTTTCCTTGTTTCTGGAATAGAAAAGATGAAGGCTGTTTTTAGCCTCTGTTTACACTCACAAAGCTGGATCCTGCACATAAATGAGTTTTTATACAAATGCCTGGGATTTTATACAAATCCCATTCCTCTTTCACTTAGAACGAGTTACAAGACAGCTGTCTCCAAAAGCAGAAAAGGCTGTTGTTAAGAAAGCAATAATAGGCCAGGCTTAAGATCCTTAGCTGGGGCTCTTTTATTTTGGGACTTTTACCAAAGGCTGAGGGGGACCCAAAGAAAATATCAAATATTTGCTAATATTGAGGGCCTAGTACTCATACTTGGCAGGGTATGAAATTCGTTTCTATAGGAAATCACCTTATTTTACAGAAAATTGAAGCTGTGTGAAGGCTTTTTTTTTCCTTTTCTTTTCTCCAAACTGTACATGAAAACTTTTGGGGGTTGGAGGTGATGGCATATTGTACTGTGAAAAATTGGTTTATGCTCAAGTGCCTTTTGCGGTCACAACACGATTCCTCACCTCTTCTTGCATGAAAAGGCAGGAGTCAGAGGGCACTTCTCCTCTGGGCTTTTTCCTGAGATCATTTATGCTTCCAAAGCCAGATCCAGGTCCCATCCGACGGAGCAGGACTGTCACAGCCCGGGAGCTGTCCTGCAGCGTATTTCCAAACAAGCCATTTCCCTTGTTTTCTTTATTTTTCCCTCTGAAAAAAAGCGATTAAAAAGGAAGAAGACGTCTATGTCAGTGAGATTCACTGAAATTCACCGAAATGCCGCCGAGACTTTGATTATTCCGCAGCTACTGAGGAGGTTCTGCGGCGCTCTGTGCAATTGTGCTGGGAAGCCACTGGGTGTCAGCAGGAATGTGAAAGCAAGGCAGGGACACCGGCTTTCCATGAAATACAGCACTTCACACTGCATTCGTAAGGATTCCGGAAAGGAACTCCTGGCAGAACTTTCGCAGCTTGGAACAAGAGTGGCGAAGTGGCTCCCAAGTAAGTCAGCTCAGCCTCAAGAGCAAGGCTCTCTTAGTGGTCCCTCCTCATCCTCCAGCTGAGAGCTGATTGTTAGGAGAATGTTTGAGGGCCAGTTTTTAACACCAGGCAGTGAGCTCAACCCAGTGCCTCAGCCAGCTAGCAGGACTGCTCAGGCTCAGAGCAAAATCATCACCGGCAAGGCACAAAATCCTTTTAGCTCATCTGCTTTTCCTAGAGGAACACGGGGCTGGTTTGTTCTTACTGTTAAACCAAAGTTTTGCACGGCTTTCACTGATTTTTTACGTGCATTTCAACAGCACCCACGGACCATGCTCTGTTCTAAGTAAAAGCTGCTCTGTTCCTGTAAAAGCTGTTATACCACTACAGAGTAATCCTCTGTTAATTTGGACCTCAACCCCCCTAAAACTCGGTGCTTTTGGGATCCCAAAAAGAAAAAAGCAAAATTATTAGGGTCTAAAACTCTTCTTGCCTGCTCACTGTTATTGATAAAATGGTCTGGCTGGTTGTGAGAGACAAAAACTGAGACAGGCAACACACTCCAAACAGTAAATTCAAAATGAACTCAGTTGGTTTTGAAACATGAGCATTTATAACATTTTGTGGACATATTTTTATGGGTCCCAGTGTATGTCGTCTTTAAATCAGTAATGGAAAGAGTAGAATGAAATAAAGAAGCAGCAGCCACAGACACTTTCGTTTCTTTTGAAGGAGAAGCTGGTCTACATCAGGAAAATTTTGAATATTTTTCTCTAGAGAGTTCTAGACTCACTACTGCTAAGTAACACCTGAAGATCAGAACCCTGTGAAAGGCAAAGTGTCTTGAAACTGTGCAATCTTCAGTGAGAATGGAGAGCACCCCTCTTCTTGCACAATTAGGTGTTTACCCTCATAGGTGTTCTCCATGGATTTCTCTGTAAATAACACAGGGATGCTGCCAGAGTGGATGGCTGCTGAAAAAGGGCTGGTCCCCTTAAGAAGCAGGGCTTTCAAACTAGTGGAAATTAACTCATGTGACACTCCGTGGAGTGGCCTGATTTAAATAACTATACTTTATTCATAATGAACGGAATGCACCGATTTACTCTCTCTTTTCCCTCTCCTCCTTTTTCACTGCCCTTTTAAGGTGCAGAAGGTCGTTTTAATTCCACTCAGAATTACTTCTCTACAAATGTTGGTAATTCTGACAAAAGCATCACACTTTACTGTAAAGGCACCCAGTGAGCAACACTATGAAGGTTACAGGAGAGCATCAGCTATAGCTCTGTTGTTTTCATTTGCATACAAATTGTCAGCCAGAAGCAAACATTTTCATACACTGAGTTATATAAAACCTGCTTTTTTGGACTGAATTTTAATTTTATTTTTATCCACAAGAATTTCTAAAGAAGTAACTGTTTTGTTTTAGTCTTTTTTAAATATCTAAACTCAGGGTAATTTCTCCAAATGACAGATATTTTGTAATTGTTTTGTAAGTTCTTTATAATGCAGAATTTGAGGTCTAGCAATCAGAGAATTAGACTCCATTATTACAGGTGGTCTGGAAATGAAGACACTCTTTGGGCCACAATTGCAGAAACATACTTATGACAAGAGAAAAACCAAACATACATGAAGACAGCAGGTGGGAAAGTGAAGGAAAAGCATAAGAAGTGGGGTTTTTTTTGCATAACAGACTCTTTATCACTTGTGCTGAAACTCTCAAATGACAAAGTAGCCAGTGGGGATTTTAGAGGTACTGGAGGAGACTCAGGTTTTACTTGGGAGCTTAACAGATATGTCTGTGAAGCTGCTTCTGTTTCTTCCAGACTGCAGAGGAGAGACCACAAGCTGCATTCCTTCCCCTCCTACCTGCGAGCTTCGCTTGTACACCCCTGGCAGTGAGCAGCAAACACTAACAACAACCGATACGAAAGAACAGAGGGCATGGAACAACCCGAGTTATAACTCACCCACTTCCTCCCTCTCCAGTGTTATACCTCAGTGTGGTGCTATACCTCTAAGAAATTCTCACAAAAGCTCTCCTCTTCCCCATGAGATAACAGGAAATGGGATGTGCCTGGTTCCTAAGCCACCTGGCACCCACGGTGGTGATAGGCTTCCAACTCACCTGGGGGCAGCCGGCACTTTTAGGGGATCAGTAACACCCTGCTGCTGTGTAAAGTGGCAGACTGAGGTGCCTGCCAAAGCTGGAAACCAAGAGCTTGGACCTGGGGATGCAGGCATTAGACATTAAGGGTCTTGTGGCAGGAGGCTGTTATGAGGTTGCACGTGGACTACGTATTGTGCACGGCAATGGCATTTTGCTACTGCTATTTTCCCCCAATAAAAGTTAGTTACCCATAAAGGAACAAAACCAAACTGTAGTGTTACACAAATGACTTTCCAAATATTTATCAGCGTTTAACCTGTGACAAATGGTCAGCAAAGTTTAATGTTGTATTGCCTTCTTTTAGCTTCAATTCTAATAAAAATATCAGTGAAGTACTAATTTAAGTGGTTTTAAAAGCTTGGAGCATTTTGACATTGTACATTTTATTTTCTTTGCTCTTGGACTGTGAAAGATTAGGCACATCTGCATTAAATAGATAAAATTTTGCTTGGAGAGATTTTATTGTGGTTCTTTTTTCTATTTGTTCTTCCTGGGGACGACATTCTCATCTGGCATAAATTGGCAGAGCTCTCTGTTTATGGAGCAGAGCTGTGCTGGTCTACAGAAATTCAAAATAAGGCCTAGAAATCTGATAGCTACCAAAAACCTGGATCTGTTGGATGTTTCTCAGCAAGGTATGTGTATATGTACACTCATTTTCTCCTTTTCTCACTCTTCGAGGTTACCAGGTTATTTCAACTCGCATGTTGCTGCTATCCAACTCACCTAATTAACTGATTTCTTTTATGATATCCGGAAAGTTTGTCCCACTTGCTCACAATGCTCCCAAAGACTTCCCTTTTAGTGTGGCATGCTGACTCCAGTGTCTATCCAAACAGGCCAGGATGAATCTACTTAAAGAATAAACTGTTTTAGTGTTTGACGGTCTATGGAGCTCAGCTGTTGCAGGTAGCTGTCTCAAATGAGTGTGTCTGTGTGCACGGAAAATCCAGGATCTTATTTACAGCACTGTGTAACCTGAACGTGCTCATGGGCTGACCATGACAACATTTGGAAGCTGGGAGAAACCAGTCATTAAGATGGACTTGTTACAGATTGCTCTGAAAAGCTTCTTTAACCCGAAGATTGTCAGCTCTGAGCTAAGCCCCAGCAGAAATGTCGTTTTTAGGATCACATAATTGGTTGATCAAGTTTTTTAAAAGGGTGCCACGTAGATTTCACTTCGTGGAAGATGCTTCCCTGTAGCTTTGAGTGGGATCCATTTAACCAGTAACTGTAACAGCTGCTGACATCTAGATCTGATATAACCACTTAGACTCCTTTTATACTCACTGGAGTGATTTGAGGATGCAAAGATTGGAAATGTCTAAAACAGGTCAGATGAGTTATGAGCTACATTTGCCTATTCTTCTTTATCGAGTAGAAAGGGCACTGAGGATGGCTGGATGAGGTGTAAAAGTTTATGCTGTGGCTATCTAAGTCTACATGAGGTGAATCTCACACTCACTGCCTTAAAAAAACTCATCAAAATAACATTTCAGGAGTGTCCTTAACACTGAGCGTGAGCAAACGTGCGGCTCTGAACAGCATCTGTGTTTGCTCAACTTTTCATTTCAATTTGAGCACTCCAGTACATCATCAGCTGAACAAAATAAAAGATTGGCTATGCAAAGAGGTATATTTTGCGGAAACACTCTAGGATTCTTGGAAAACAGAAATCTGGACTGATGAAATGAAAAAATTCATTACATTTAAGATACAGTTCTTAAGGCATCTTATGAAAGGAAGAGGCTTCTTTTTTTGGTAGGTATTAGAGGGACTGGAAGGAAACACATCCACTGCATCCACATGATGTGACAAGGAACTGTGTGGACCTACCTTCTCAATCTCATTTGAAAAAACCAGGAGGGAGGTCCTGTGGAGCTATGAACAGGCTCATGAGTGAAGTACCAAACTGCGAGGAAAAAGTGGCACAGACCCCATTCTCTCCCTTGGCCACTTCTACGTACATGAACTGGAAGTTGCTACAAAATCAGAAAGGCTGCAGTCCCACCAGCTGTTGTGCAAGGAATGATTGAATTTCCGGTCTTTTGACAGGGACACAACTCTCCAAGAGCACTCTCAGTACACAGACACCAGCATGTGAAAAGCATGACACAAATACCTGTCTCACGGAGTAAAAAGGCGTGTTATCTGACTCTGAAGTGAATTCCTAGCTATGAAAATGTGAAGGGAGAGGGGAGAAGAAGGTCACTATGTAGTAAAAGACAAACATATCTGATGCATGCAATCAAGCAGGGCCCGTAAATTAATTTTCAGCTCTAAAAATTGACTATCTCCTGGGGAAATTCTATTATCGAAAAACAAGATATATTCCAATTAGGAGAGAGGTCATATAGAGGGCAGGATAGAAAAGAGAAAAGGAAGAAGACAAGAAAAAACTTTACATATTAGAGCTCTAAAGGTATGACCGTCACTAAATGGGACAAAGGGGAGGAGGCTGTTAGGAACCTTAATTTGAAATGCCCTTGATTTCTGTCATTTTAAGTTAAAGCCTGCATATTTTAACACAGTGGTGCCTAACAGTATTCTGGCACATTGTGTGTACTGCTACCTGCTGTGGATCTGGACCTTGGATCACTGCTCTGTCTCTCAGCATGACATGAAACACTAAGGGGTACATTTTCAAAGCAGTAAGTGGGGATTTCACTGCATGATTCCCACCGAAGTCAATGTAAGATATGTAGCTGAAGCCCCGTGCAATGATTTGAATACTTCCCATCTCACTTCTTAGAACTGCCAAAAACCATTTCTGGTACTAGAATTTTCCAGGGACTGCTGTTTGACTTCAAACTTTTACTTTGTAAATTTTGGGCTTTGGTAGGTTTTTGGAAGTAACCAAATATTGTTAGCATCTGTTTTCTGTAGGTCTTGTCAGCTGACCAGCTCATTGTGAAATCTGTTAATTGTTAGTGGAGAGAATAGGTGTCCATAGAACACTTCACTCTTTGCTTAACAAAATCTATACAAACGATGCACATTTTGGTACCAAGTTGCCTGTGAAGTTTGTTTTGCAAGATATTATAGTATTTTGGGTCACAGAATACTACTAAAACTTCAGTGCTAATCTGAGACTTGCTAAACATCTGCGAAGAGGAATTATTATTTATCATGCAGCCCCTACTTCCACCCCAGAATGCAATTTTTAGTTTTTCAGAGCTTATTTTTTCCCCTTAGAAAATCAGATATTCTGAAATAAATAAATTTTATATTTCAGCAAATATAAATTAAAATTCAGTCTATCAACTAAGTGAGAAGCTGTCATCATCTCTGAGTAATGGTAAAAATATTGAGCAGGTAAGGGCAAAGCAGGAGGGTGAGGGTTTGCAAAGGAAGGAAAAATAATTTTTATGTATCTCACTGATGCAAAATTAAAGACGTTAATATGTTCAGATAAAGAGAACTACAGGATCACTGGAGCAGACTCCACAGAGAGCTGGTACATGGAGTGACACTAATGTAAACCTTAATTTTTACATGGAAAATAATAAAATTACTGTCTATATTGGATACAGGTAACATGCTGAGTGAGCTGAGGGATTTCCTTCCCTTTAGACTGGAACACAAGAGCAATGTGGCTTTCAGACAGAGGTGGGAAGCCTTTCCTACCAGTAGAGTGCTGTAGACAAGGTCGTGGCTCAAGGCAGGACTGCTGTGGCTTGTTCTGCTTGTTCCGCTTTAAGCTGGTTTAATTTCCTGCTTTCACTGCTGAACCCAGCTTAATAACAAAAGCAAGACACTAGCGAATGTTGATGACAATTTTGGGAGGCATGAGCAGCACGGAACAAGATTAGAACCACATCTAGAATGAAAAAAAAGAGCAAGTGGAGGTCTGAGGCTTTTAGAAGCCAAAAAAACCCCAGTTGTTCTTCACGCTCTGCCCTGAACATGACAAAGAGAAGGAAGAGAGACCACGAACCACAAACGTGAGGCAGCAACAAGGCAGGGAAATCCAGGCATTTGAGCTGGAAAGGTGATTAATGACACCGTGCGAGCGTGCAACACCTGGTGAGACCTGAAATGCTGTGTATAATTCAGGTCATCCTGGTACAAGAAATATGAATGTAAATTGGAACTGATGGAACAAAGTACCAGTAGGCTGGTCAGGAGAAGGGAGACCCCAGCTCGTAGGAGGAAGTTAAAAATGCTCCAAGAAGCTGTGTGTCTGTGCTCCAAGCTGCTCTGCAGCACAGCAGCCACGACTTAGGACAGTGCTGGAAGCAAGCTTAGCATGTCCTAAGGGATAAGGATGGGTACAATAGGCTGAGCTTGTTATAGTAGCTGGATACTTTTCAATTAGCTTGACATGTGAGAACAGAAGTTCCCCAAAATCTTGAACTTTGCTTGTCTAACACCGTGGGTAAAGGATTTGAATGTTTTTATAGGTATAATAAAGGGATGAATATCAAAGAGCTAGAGGAGCTAAAATTCGTAAGATTCAGCGTATTCTGGTGAGAGGTAAAAAAAAAAAAAAAGGTTACTAACTGCTCCTGGAAAACCTTCAGCTGAAAAATTATGAGAATCTTTCTAAACACTGGTAGGAGCTGCTGAAACAGGTTCCAGTAAGAGTAGTGGAGTGCAACTAACTTGACAAGCTTAAGAAATTGAGTATCCACTCCCAAATGACTTTGTGATGCATCTGAAAAAGATTCTATAAACAAATACCTGGAGAACAAGCTGGTCAAACACGGTCCTACATAGGTGTGAAAAGCCAAAAATATTTTTCTCCAATTTAAATAAATTTTACTTTTTATATACCTTATGTTTTGTTAAAATCAATCAAACCAACAAGCAACCTACGAAAAGTGGAAGCCCTCTTTAGTTTTATCTCAGATGAAAGTGTCTGACGGGCAGTTTGTTTCCAGGAAACCAGCATTTGAACAATGGAAGGTATTCCACCAGAGAGTGTTGACAAACTCTGGTTTCCTGGCAGTAGATGTAATGCTAATTCCTACAGCTATTTTGAAACAAATATGCTGAAGGGAGTGATGGGAAAAAGCAGCAGATGTTAAGTCTACACTTGCAGTCTCCGCAGCAAAGAAAAATCTTGTAAGGAGGGTCAATTCTTACACGTTGCAACTGCAAAACAGTCTGTTACCCTTATTCAGGGAAGGAAGGAATGATCCCTGATCAAAGCACGGAACAAGGGTCAGATTCAGCAGCAGCAGAAGGCAGACACCTTAGTCACTCTTCTACGTATCCGGCTGGCAGGACCTGTCCCGTTACTCATTTTCTGAGCACTCCTGCTAGATTGGCTCCATTCTTCTGCTAAATGGGTTCACTGATTAGAGCATTCATATGGGAAATGTGGGTTCAATTCTTTTCTCTCGCCGAGCATAAACAAGCCTGCATCTTCCAGGGGCAAACTCCAACCATTATGCTAACAGGTATTCGGGAATTATGATCTCGCTCAGTCCTTCTTGTTGAAGCTTTGCGTGGAATAATAAACATACATTAGACCAAGGAGGAAAATGATCCGTGAGTAAGACTTTGTAGCCAACGGGGAGCAGACTTGCATCAGTCTATGTGCAGCTACACACGTGTGTAGGTCTGTAGTCACGCTGTGATAAGTATTTCCTAGGGCAGGGAGTAGCCCTCGGGTTTCTCCACTTCCCAACAGGCCCCACTGCCAGTAGAGAACAGAGAGGTGCCAATCCTTGTGTTTTCCATCCCCCCCACCTTTCTGTTACCTTTACTTCGTATTCATGGCAGGCTGAGTGGGATGGACAGGGCCAGTGAGAGATTCACCCAGCAGCACAAGTCCGGCTGGAATGTTCGTGCAGAGTCACAGGTTCACATTCTTTTTTTTTTTTTTACAAAGCAGGAATTGAAACCCAGATCTTTCACTGCCCAGGTTAAGTCCTCTGGGCATTTGTCAGTGTGATGGAAGGAAAGAGGCAGAAGTGGTTTTTTCCTTCACCACGTGTTGTGAGGTGGGATGGACATGGGTATCGAACTCAACAAGACTCAGGGTTGGTCACGGCGTGGCAGAGGATCAGGGTTTGACACTCCTATATCCACTGCTGTTTGAGGAGGTTACTTGGGATGACCCAGCTTTCTTTACACTTATATAGACTTTTCTGGACCCAAGTTTTAAGACCCAATTGCCCTCATCTTAAGCAGCCTGCAGTCCAGTTGGGGTTGTACATCCCAGCAAGCAGGTGTTTGAGGCTGAGGGTGCAGGAAACAACAAGCCTTGTGATCTGTTATGAATTTAGCTCTTAATGAGGGCTGTAGATCTAGTCCTAGGCACATATCCCATTTTGAAAATGTTCTAAGAGATTGAATAATAAGTCAGTAGTTATCAGTTAATTACCGAATTGTGAAAAATGTCAGAGCAGATGAAGAAATACTCACACAAAACCAATGTATTCACCTCAACAACTACATTTGCCTGATAATGCAGTTCAAAATTATTTATTTACACTCATATTTGCACTGCAGAGCAATAATAAATGTTGTGAAGTATTTTTTTATAAAGAATCAATCTTGTTACATTTTGCAAAAAGTCAAGAAGTTGCAATAACGTGAGGCCTTCCAAAATACTGTAGCTGCTATTAAATATTTGCTGAGAAATGGTAAAGAAACCATTGTTTTTTATGTCAGTTTTATGGGATATGTGGATAGGTAAAATGCAACTTAGTGAGCTTTTACTGTACTGCTTACTGATTCCGGGCATATAATTCACAGGATCCGAGGATGGATTTGCATATGTTTGTCTTATTACATAAACTGAACAGAGATTTCTTGTAGATATCAAACAAAACCTGCTTGAAATATATTCCTATGGCTGCCAAAAGGGGGTTTGTAATGTGCTGCTAGATTAAACTTGTCAGTGGTAAACAAAATTCAAGAAAACCCCAACGAATACGCAGAAAAGAGATTTGAAGGTGCACTCCTCCCTCGGTTATAATTACATTTTACTGTTTTGTGGGCTTGCTGATGGATATTTTCTTAGCAGCTGGTTCAGGGAGACCTGCCCTGACGATCCTCTCTGACTTGCAGCGTGACCAAACACTTTATCAAATCAGGACAGACGGCCTGGGATGTGAACTTGTCAACAGGAAGAAAATGCAGGAGGACAGTGTATCTCTGCTGCGGCAGTACTGCAGCAAGAACACTTGACAACGGGCAGAGAATCTTTTCCCACCTCAGCTTTGTAAGGCATAGCTGAGAGCCATCTCTCCATGACATACTGTGTTCTGGCACAGAGACAATAACAGGTAAGGCTTCAAAGAGGTGTTGTGATTTCATTCACTGAATTTAAAGAAGCGAGGAGAGAAAGCCCTCAGATTGGGAAGAGGAAGAATGAGCAGGAGTTAACTGCGATGTTAGGATCTTTTTATGCAGTGAGGTAAGAGGCTGGAGTTACCCACAAATCACACCACTTTGAGAAACATGGGATTTGTCACCACTGATCAGACAAGTATTCTAACTTCTGCCTCCACCTGTGACCAATACCTGATGCAGGGATAAAAAAGCCCCACAGTACATTTAACTCAACTAAGCAGAGGCAAACAATTGAACCTAGCTGTTACAGCCCAGAATGTGAAACCAGAATTCCTTTATTTATCTACACTGCCAGAGTAACATTGGTTGAGTGCAATATGACATTTTTTCATATCCAACCCTTCCTGTTGAAGTCGGTGGGAATGTTGAGTGCACATGAACTGCAATGATCATAAAATTAGTCAGACTTATTAAAAATCCACTCACAACATTTAAAACTCCATGACCATCTGTTGAAATACATTCCACACGCCAGCTAGGGAAAACTGAATTAAAAGACCCTCAATTAAAATCAAAACCAAAAATCCAGTCCTTAGTAATTCCAGTCAGAGAACTGAAATTTTAAGCTCAGCCACAGTAGCAGGAGGTACGGCTGGCAAGTGGGATGAAAGAGTAGAGATCAGGAGACACAAGAAAATCCGATGCTTAAGTATCATTTCAAAGAACACTTCTTTCAGCAACAGGTCATCATAAATAGCCTCTGAACCATCCTTCTTCCCACCATTACCACACACTGTCCCTCCTAAATGGTCATGCAACTGTTTGGGTTTCATTTGGATTTATTTATAGGCTGAAGAATCCTCTGACCCAGTTAAGAAGTAGTGTGTGTTTCTTGTTGGTTGTTTAGCGAACAACCGTGTGGACAAACAGGAGCCTCTGCTGTGCTCCCACACCAACCATTACAAAGCTGTGCTGTGCTTCCTCTGTAGTGGAGGGTCAGCTTCAGTTTGGGGTGTCAGAGGCTGCTGCACCTCTGTCCCCAATGCAGGTGCCAATCAGCTTTTCTGTTAGTTGTTTATATCTCTATATTACTTGTTTATGTTACTGTATTAGGCTTTTTTCCTGATGGTTATGCATAATTATTTGATTAAATCTCTTCAGCAAATAATTTTTTTTAATAAAATATGGAACAAAAAGAGCTTACCTTTGTGGCTCTGAGAGGCCAGCTCTATGAATGTGCTACCAGGTGAGTTAGCATCTGGGATACTTTTGTTTCCTGAGGAGATTCCTGCAAAAAGAAATGTGCTTATCACCTGAAGGCTTCTAAATAAACCAATACAAGGAATCACATATACCAGCCAGGTGAATTGATTATCTTCATCCATAAGAATAATTTTTTGCTGTCCTTACCATAACCTCCAAATTCCACAGACGCCGAGTACAGGAATTTCCTTTAGAACAATCTACAATTGTTGTTACACATTAGGACATGGTAGATTGAATCTGAAACACTTGTATGCCCCAAAGCTCTGCTCCCTGAGGTATGTCAAAATCTCTATTTAAAATATTTATCCTTATAACACCTACAGAAGCCAGGAAGGCACAGTTATGGGTATGTACAGTCGGGAAACTGGGATAGGTAAGGTTAGCTCCAAGGAAAACGTTTGTTCTTCCGAGGTAGAGAGTGAGTGCAGGAGTTCACAAATCCTCCGTAGATTCCAGTTTGGCATGTGAGAAACTCTAGGAAGCCGTGGTTTGACTGTCTTTTTTAGCTGGACTAATTTTTACTTACACTACTGAAGTTTTGTTATTGACTTAAACAAAGCTGTCTCCTCTTTGCTGAGCTGAAATTGTCAGCTCAAGTGAGCATCCGCTATCAAGGAAATCCACCGAGGATCACTGATCACAAGGCCCAAGGAGCACCTTCCAATCTGTATGCACCAAGAATCCCTGACCCATACTGACAGTACTGAGCGTAGGAGACAGGACCTCATCATCTATGACTAGAAAATCTGGTCAGAAATGTTGGGAGGCTTGTCACCATCACTTTTTTTTTTTAGTGTCTCAGTGACTGAATAATTATCTAGAAGTTGTAAAAACTGGAGTTTTCTGCATCAGCTCAAGAAAATTCGAACCCACATCACCCACATCCCGTTACAAAATGAAATGTAAATATCTCATGTTCATGCACTGTGGACTGGAGTTCTCTTACTGTGTGTTCCTGGGCTATTCAGAGGTGAGTCCTTGGAGGTCTCTGGTACTACCAGGTTCTGGGAACTCTCTTTCTGGTGAGGGTCATACCCCAGAGGTAGGAAGGGAGGTATCTCAGCTTTGTTTTTGATTCCCAACAAAATTCTCTCACTTGTTAAGTGACCGTTTTGTGCAAAATGCATAAACACTCACTAGATTGAAGCAAGGGTTCATCAGTCTGCTAAATAATATTGGAAAACAAAAATCCAGTAAAAGTTAAATTGTCAATCCGTTAATGAAAAAAAGCTAAGGGTATATGATACCTCTTCATGCCACGGATACTTTCACTGTGAAATAAGATTGATGTCAGCATAAACTAGTGTGAACAATACACTTTGATTCAGGTAGGATGGTGAGAAACTTACTTATCCATTTTCAGAAAGATTTTTGTGTAATTGTTTGTACTTTTGTGATAGTCTTAAATATCTATGGAAGCTTACCATATTTGTAGAAAATTCTGTTCTAGGAACATAACTGTTATTGCACCTGTGGCTGAAAGGAGTAAATTTCAAAGACCGGAGTAGGATATTATGAAAAATCAAAGTTCTAGATGTTGTTGCCAGGAATAGAGAGTTAAAGCACAGGATAGATATCTGCTGTGGAGTGGAATACCTCGTGACACAATTAATATTTGTTGCACTTTAAAAGAAGGTTAAAAAAATTCATAAGATTCTAACTGCAGTAAGTTAAAATAAGAATAATTCCACTTTAAAATGAATGAATTTTCCCAATTACATTTTTTTTTTCCCTGTGGGAAAATTATGTTTTCAACAAGATGAATCTTTGGGCATTATTTTTGTCAGTACCAAAAATGCAGTTTTTCTTACCAGGTGAAAATACTGATCTTTACTACCACAGACCTTCAGGGGAGCTCTAGTCCATGTCATGTTTTCTGTCACCCCAAAGACTGGTGGTCACTGTCTTTTCCCATCACGTGTAACAATATGGAATTCTTATTAAGATGCATTACCTAAGAAGGGAATGTGGACATCACAGCAAATATTGTCTAGCAAGAAAGTTGGACTCTCAATTAGAAGTGCTGGAAAGGAATTCTACTGTGAGGGACTGCAGTGCCATTTCTAAATAAAAATATTCTGATTTTAGTCAGTATGTTTAATTTTCATTAGCTAAAAACAAAGCAGACAAACCCTTCTGGGCAAGTGTCAACAATCTGTATGTTTTTATTTTCATGAGCTAAAAACAAAGCAAACCAACAAAACCTTTCTGGACAAGTGTTAACAATCTGTATGCACTTGTTTATTTTCACTGAAATTTTCTATGAAGTTATAATTTGACCAACTCTTTGCGTACTTGAAGCCCAATAGAAAAATCAGTGTTTGGGTTCCTTCTAGATATGTACATATTAATAAATTCAATTCAAAGTTCCTCTGGTTGAAAAGGGTGATAAGAAATAGGTGAGTGAATATACCGAAGTAATGGAAATAGATATTTCATCTGAAGTAAAATTTAAGCATTGTGTGGGATCGTTATGTAACAAGATAGAAAGGACTGAGGCTTTTTTGCAACTGAAGAAAATGAGCTTTGCAGGTTCTCCAAGGTCAAATTAGCTATTGGATGACAGGTTCTTTATGGAAGTGGGGAAGAAGCAGATTAACACAACACTGATGTATCTGCAAACGAGGCACTTTGGTGCCACCATTGTGACGGAATGTTGTGATGTCATCTAAGTCCTCACTTAACCTGAGCAGCCCACAAGTTACATCCACAATGCAAACCATGAGGAACTGCTTAGGGGCAGGCCTATGGAACTTCAGCACACAGCGTAAAAAATGCTGGCAATAAGGCAACGGCTCCCAGGAGGGAAACGGCAAGGAACACGCATTCAAGAACTCCTCCACAGCTTTCACTTACATATTTGGCTTTTCTGGGCTGATATCAAGAGATGCCCTGCACTCGACGGCACTTTCTGGAATCCTCAAGAAGGTACTTCTGTGTTCTCATGGGATTATTGGCATCCACAGAGGGCGTGAGGAGAACTTTTATCAAAGTGCAGCAGGGATGCAGCCCAGGGACACTTTAAGGAGACAGTGAGGCTACATAAGCAATTAAAGAAGGTTTTTAGGAGGGCTTGACAGATTGCAGTCTGGTGGCACTACTGTTACTTTCTCTGTTTCAAGCTGGCTCGATCTGATTAACAACAAAGGACTGGAACAGCACAAAGCCAACACTGAAATATGTCTGAGAAACCACAGAGTTTTATGAAATTTCTTTGTTTTTCCAGGGGCAAAATAAAAAGAAAAAAAAAGAAAAAAAAAGAAAAAAAGAAATGTTTTACAGAGTTAAGTGAAGCACAAAGTCATAGTTCACCTGTCCCTGTAGGGTGGGCTAGCTGAGATCAGCAGCCTGGACTCTACTCCATGGTAAGCAATATCGCCAGAGTGCTTTCCATTAAAATAAGGTCTATCCTCATCAAATGCTGCAAGATATCATGGCATCAATGGTATATCCCATGTAAGGGATCTTGAAGTACCATTGTCATGGGAAGCAGCCAAATGGGGCACATAAAACCTTTCTACTAATAGGGCATACTTTGTGCAACAGTAAGAGAAGTTTTTGTGTTTGTCAGACTAGCAATTAGAATTTAACAAATACTTTATTTGTAGACTGAATTTCTTTTTTACAGGGAATAACTAAAAAATATTGAGCCTGGTGTTGTCTTAATGGAATCCAATTTTAAGGTAGAACACTTAATCCAAGTTGCATGCATTATGAAAGAAGTCAAATAAAAATACATGGTACTCCAAGGTATGTAAAACAAGAAAAATTACAAGACAACTTGCATATGCATCTTTGTCTGCAAAGTCAAGTCTGAACCTGCTCCTAGCACAAGAAACTGAAGTTCTGTCATTAAATTCAAGGAGCATGGATATAACCCCTTTAGATCTTACAGTCAACATGTATATTTTAATAGATATAAATTCACACCATCCACTGGTTAGAAATCACCTTTTCTCTGTATAGATTTACTGTCTGATGCTGATCAACTTTATATAGATGAAAACCAATGACCTAGAAGCAGAAGAGCTTTACCAGTTTAATATTTCCTCGGGCTACTTGCAGTAACTACTAAAGTAGAAAACAAACAGATAACAAGAAATACAAGATCAAGAAACTGATTAAATAGGGCAATATGTTTGTCTTTAAGCAGGCTCAGCAACCTCCTAGGAATAACTAAGCAGATTCTCCCTTTGGGAAAAGTGGAGAACACCACATCCAATTCGTGACAAGAGCCACAGGAGAGGAAGAGATTTGAAATATCAAATATAAGAGCATTAATAAAGTTTTAAAGGGCCATAGAAACATCAAGATGTTAAGGTGCTAACAGCATTATTAATAATCCCCGGGTTAAAATTTAATGGTTAAGATAATCATCAAAACAAAGTTCCGTGCAATGTATAGAAAGTGGCTTTAAAGCAAGTCTTCAGGTATACAAATGGAACATTTTTAGATAGGAGCAAGATTGGGGCACAGTGCTCATATTGGCTAAAAAAAAAGCCTTCACAAGCCTTTACAGGAAGGCCTTAAACTTGCAGCACAGAGCCACTGCCTTATATACATATTTGCCTTTGAAAAAAAATACTGCATATATCCAGTGAGAGAAGATTGTTGCCTCTGGTCTGCACAGAGCAGGACAGAATGTGAGGTAAGTCAGAAGGAACACGATGCACAGATACTCACAGGGCAAGTCCAGATGGTGCTGCTGGCCACGCATTCCTAAAGAAAAAAAAAGGAAAGAAAGGTCAGCAGAATAAAACATTAATATCCTAATCACTTTCCCAATCTTCAAATGGAATTCAGAGGAGAGAATCTCTTACACAAGGAGATCATAACAGTTAAAACAATAAAATATCTAAACAAGCCTTGACATAATGGAGGATTTTCTGGTCAGTCAAATTTGGAGGGGAGTCAGAAAGAAAAACACACAGAAAACAAGGAAAAATTCATTCTGAAATTGATCTCAAAAATTAAAAAAACGATTCTGAACAAGATGCCGATCTTTGCTTAAAGTTTAAGATGATTTTCAGGGGGTTTTAACTTGAATTTTAGATAAAATTATTGCTTATCTTCTTCTTTTTTTCATGTAATTAAAGCTTTATTTTCAGTAAAAACCGCAGCATCTATTTCAATAAAGATGTTGACAAAAAATATCATGGCAGATTCCACAACTAGAATTTTGGAAAAGATGGGAATTCTGTATGAAAATATATTCAGTTTTTTAAAAGGTTCAGGCTGATTGTTTTGCAATAAGCACATGCAGTTTTTACCGCTTTTATTTTATTGGAAGAACTTCAGACAATTTCAAAATTTGGATCTATATTTGCATTTTTGAAATTCAAAACAGCTGTCAGTTTTCATATAAAAAGCCCACCCTCCTCTACTGAGAATTTAACAGTTTTTTAGAGTGAAATAATAAAATAATGAGAAATGTTTGCTTAGGCACTCCTTGTACCTGCCACGATGTTATAAATTTAAATGTACCAAATTTTGATGGTTTTGTGCTTGTTGGGTTTGGTTAAAACCTTAGCGTCATTGAAACAGTGAAAAATTCTGACAAAGTCAATGAAAACTTTGCCTCCGTGACCTGAAGCTTCAAATTTTTACAGTGTTACTGAAAGAAAATAATAAACCCCAACCAGTTCATCATGAAGATAAAAAGAAAAATTAACTTTTGATTCTTAAATCTCTGTAGTACTTAGGAAAATGCAAATCAATTAAAAATTATCTAAAGTTTAAAATTTCAACTAATGAAATTAAAAAGGAATAGCATCCTGCACAGTTGGACATTTAAGAAAGGAGTTGTGTCTTATTCATATAAATATATTAATATAAATATAATAAAAATATGCATTATAANTATAGATAAACATATATTCAAGCCTCTGTTAGAGTGGTTACTGGAGAAAATAATCCTTTGTAATAGTGATGATTGTCTATTTAATCTGTCACATTGCATAACCATTTCCAGACTGCCAAATTAATACAACATACCCCAACTCAAGTTTGCTACTGCTGTACGCCCATCATGCACTCACAGAGCAAATAAAAATATTAACACAGCTCAATACAGGAATAAACCCCCTTTTGTCCCTTACAGCTTTATTAGTTACAAACTGAATTTCTAGCAAGTTTATGCAAGGTACCTGGTGAGGAACACCAAGCTGGGCTTTCATTCCTGTTTTAAATAACGTTATTCTTTCTAATTTCCAAAAGGCTGTACATAGTCCCGTGTTTCTTGCAAGAATTTTGCCTTTTTTGATTGTGGTTAAAAAAAAAAAAAAATCCAAAATTTTCCAAGCCCCCAACATCTTATTCAAGTGAGAGGGATCTCCCTGACCAACTTTCACCTCCACCTGGAGGTGACAGGTCTCCACAGACAGTTCTCTGGTGCCCAGGCCAACCACAAAGAGAATTTACAGTGACTTCCCCTCTTTCTCTCTTCCAAGCACTGCCCCCGTCCCTGGCTTTGCCTGGTCGGTGTGTGATTGGTGTCGCAGAGAAAGGCCAGTGAGCTGAAAATCTCACCAGAGCAGGGACACGCCCTCTCCTCACAGCCGCTTTTGCCATCTTCCAGCACTGTGTGCTATGGACTTGGGAAACAACTTCTGAAGGGCTTTCTTTGGTGGTGATTTGCAGAGCAGTGAGGGCTCTCCAGTGAAGATCAGAGAGTCTGAATAGTGGAGACACGTTGTGTGCAGATAATTTGCCAAAGGGAAAATCGGGTGCGGGGAGAGACAGGCGAGAGGTAGATGAACCATCCCAACTGATTTGCGAGCATGTAAGACCTTCTTTTACACATAAATGTGATATTTAAGTTGCCCTCACAAAATGAGGTCCCTGATCTGGTAGAGATTTAAGCACATATGTAGCTTGACACACATGAGTAGTCCTTCAGGACACAGGCCTGTTAACATTCAACAAATGAAGCTCTTGCAGAGCAATTCACCCACAATATATTCAAGCCAATTTGAGAAATCTGAAAAAGAAAACAGCTGAGATATGAATATTTAAAACTTTGCTGCAGCAGTGGACATGTGTAATAACTTTTCAAAGAGATTTTCAGAGGATTTTTTTTAATACTGTACACACAGCACTTGTCCTAAATACATATTTACATTATGGACTGGAAAAGCTCTTTTAGAAACTGTTCTGGTCTTCTGGGTAAATAATATTCCTTTTAAAAAATTATGAATACATATTTAACTGATAAACTGGAATGGCTCTATTAGGCACATCATAAACAATTTTTTTAACTGTCTAGTGAATATCTTTACTGCAGCACAGGAATGAATCCAGATTATTTAAGGTCTGCAATTTATTTTTCAACTGCAGCTCTTTTGCAATTTTAAGCCCCCTCCCCCCAAAAAAATAAAAAGTTCTCCTCCCTCCCTTCCTCTCAACACTGTCCAGTATGAAGCTTTGTAGAGGTAACTGAAGGAAAACAAGTATTTTTCGGTGAACAATACCATTGAAGCACTGTGTTCCAAACTGTACATCAACCACTGCTGGCTCCTAGACATATAATTTTTAAAAAAATGTGACCCAAACTGTTCTCTTAACGGTATGGGTGCTCTGCAGAGTTAGAAAAAGGAATTGGAATAGTTTTTCTTGCTGCTCCCAAATAGAAAATATAAAATCCTAACTGATCCCGAAGAACCTATTTAAGAACTGAACCTGTTCGTAGGAAGTTCTAAAACTTACTGCCAGACAATGTTGGTTAATCCATGAATATTCAACAGAATAGAGTCAGTTTTGCCTTTTCCTGCTGAGAAAATATCTAAATACACAGATTTATAAAAATGGTGACTGTTAATAGGAAAAAAACCCCTTGAACTGACTCTTCAGCCTGATTTATTTACTCACTTTTGCTCAATGTCTGCACTGTTTGTGAAGTGTGAAAACCCTGGCAAGCTGCTCCAGATATCCACCTTACCTGTAAGCATCTTTGGGCACCATTCTTCCATGACTATTAATTACTTTTGATGTGATTTGTAGTGCTTCACAAATTATCTGTTCAGGTAGATTTTAAAACTTCACTTTGCTTTAAATTATATGGAGGTTTATAGCCTAACAGATGCCACTGATCTTAATAATGTAAAATAGAAATAGAAGGTGCTGAGAAGGACCAACAATTTCTCATCTATAGGATGGATTTCTTTAAGGTATTGGAGGCAGATATTCATTTGCTCAAGATTTTTAACAGCACCACACTTTTAACAGAATCCCAACTTCTTTTAGACACGTACATGGGAGAAAAGGCTTCCAAATGTTCCTTAACCAGAAGTTCCCATACTGATATTTTATAGCCATAGTTTCAAAAGCTCTCATTCAAAGTGCTTCTGGAAATCTGGCCCCAGCTGTGAGCAGTGACCTCTCCTGAAAACCTGTAGGGATCTGGCATGAAGGCATATGGAACATTGCGTTTAGTTGTGAGAATCTTAATTACCAAAAACATACTGACAAATTAGAGAGAGTTCAGAGAAGAGAAACAAAAATGGTCAGGGGACCAGAGGAATTTACATACGAGGGAAGATGAAAAGAGCTGTCTATGTATGGCTCAGCTATGATATAACTGAGAGAGGATATATGTTAAGATTCTACAAGAGTTCCTAGTCTTGTGTGGAGAATAAGGAGGAACAAATTAAATGGGATATGAGGTTATAACTACAGCTGCAAGTAAAGAAGGAAAAAGACAATCTTCTGGGTCTTCAAAAGAGCACCCTGGCAGTGAGGTCAGGCTCTGAAATGTGGTCTGAAAGGAACAAGTTCCATTGCTAGTGTTGTATGAAAGTATACCTGTGGGACACAGCTCCAAGTGCTCCAGAGAAGCCTGTTCAGATTCCACTTTCAAACTATATGGTAGTTTGGAGTGGTTAAGCTGAATGGGATTCTTCTTTGGAATAGCTGAAACAGACCCATTTGAGGGAAAAAAAAAAACAAAACAAACAACAAACCACAAAAAAACGTTGAGAATATCTTTTCAAAGTAGAGAATAGGCACTGAACTATCACATCTTTTAAGGTAATACCATTATTTAAAGAGTTATAATGTATCATTGTTGTGACCCTGATCTCTAAGGAAATAAACACCAGTCCTTGACCATAAGCAGTATTTCAGAAGCATGGGCTTAAGAACAGCTAACTGTGACCATTGAGGTGAGGTAGGTCACGAGATGAAGTGCTTACCATGGGATTTGGATACCTGTGTGTGGACCCACCCTTGTAGAGGCAGCAATTAATTAGTCAATATATCAATTAGTCAATATATCTAGGTTTATAATGTCGACAGTCGCTAACAAACTTGATTGAGGGCTGGAGAAAGTTGGGCAGGCAGGTGAAACAAAATGGTGTGGGCTGCAGAGGGACCTGTGCTGGTTCTCTTGCCCTACTCCATCTTACACCTCACAGGATCTTGTGCTTCCTGAGCACAGGGCATGATCACAGCAGACATCGTACCTCTGGATGTGCAGAGAGCCACAGGATCTGTCATCAAAAAATTGTAACCAGCCCTTCGAAAAGCCTCAAGGGGTTTGTACCCCTGAGACCCCAAAGACATCCTTGAGCCACAGAAATGAGGGAACCCTTCTCCTTGAGAGTCTTGTTTCCCCCACTGCCTCAAACCTCACTGTACAAAGAGAAGGGCTAAAATTACACATCTGGAAAAGGAAGAGTCTATTTTCTGCTTCTGATTCTTGAAACAGAAATGTTTCCAGAGGTGGCCTCCAAAATGGCACCTCCCAAGGATATCTGATTATATATCAGTCTCTCAGGCACTAATCCTGCCATGAGCAGTGACCCTCAGCAGAGGGGTGCCTGTGGGCAATAGTGGGGTTCTGCAAGGAAGCTGGAGCTGTGTGCACAACGCTCACAGCAGTGTGGTGGCACCAGGGTTCACTGAATTTACTGATTTACTGATTTTCTGGGATTCGCTGAAAATTCCTGTCACCATCAGGTCAGATTAACACGTGGATTATGCCTGCTCCAAGTGGGAAAAAACAGTCCCTCTGAAATAATTCAAGTTCAGGGTCATTCTTTTTAAAAATGTGACTTTGGGCTGGAGGATTCCAAGTTCAGCCATTTTGAAAGGAAGGCACACTTTTACCTTCTCTGCAACTAGCTCCAAGAAGGAGCTGTGTTGGGCAGAACTGTGACACAAGAAAATAGAGAGGCCAGACAAAACAGACTGGTAAGGAAAATCTGGGGCAATTTGATAATGAGTTTTTATTCAGCTCTTCCTCTTCTAGGGTGGCTAATTTTATAATCAATATGAATAAATTTTCCTCACCAAAACATAGTCCAAACCCATGGAACCAACTGCTGCAGGAGGTCATCGAGTCAGATACTGCAGTTAGATTTAAAAAAGGACTGGATACATTTTATGGCCAAACAACATCTGTACAGTCATCCAAGCTAAGGTAATGGTGATGAAATTTCATGCTTGAGTGTGTAAAATGATTGCTACATCACTCAGAGAGGATTTTTTTTTTCTTTCCAGGTAGAGGATTACACAATTGAGAAGATTCATTATAAAGAGCTTTCTGAGCTTGGGTTTTTTTAACCTTTCTCCAAAAAGTGAAAGATCAGCTCATGGACCTCACCGAATCATAACTTAGGCTTCTACTTCTTCTCTTCTTGAACATAATGAAGCTCTAAAATGAGATGTTTCATTTCAGGACCTCCAAGTTTCTTTCATTTTTTTCCCCACTAACTGATCTCATGTGCAGGTAAGATAACTGAGGCAAATCTTAGCAGCTGCCAAGGTTATTAATTCACCCTCCTGACCCAAACAGGTGAGAGATGTGAGTTTGCACATGAGCACAGAGAGGCCTGAGCCTGATATTTGATGCAACAGCTGGCTGCATTTCTCATGCAACTTGCACTTACTGTACATCTGGCTTCGTTCAATTATAAAGCAAAACAAACAAAAATCTCTGATCTTCCTTCATAGTCAGCAACTTAATGATAATTTTGACCATTTTTTCCTCTTTTCATCAGCTCAATTCTGTTTCCAGGACTTAATCATGGAATGAATTAAGCAGGGACAGAATATACATCTAGCTGAAGATTTTTGTGATAACTTGCAGCAAAATTTAATTCTCTGGGAGTACATAGGGGAGGAAACTGTAGGGTGGAACGACTGCTGAAACACTTAAAACCTCATTACCACATATCCCCACTTCACCCTGAGAGCTCCCAGCCTGTCCATTATTGTCCTGTCTCTACTTTCTGTGGGACTTTGAAAAGAAAAGGTTCAAAGAGCAAGACTTTCATGCTCCCCTTTCCATGTCAAACACTTTCAACTCCTGATTTCAAAGTGCCACTAGCTTGCTGTTCAAAGGCCTGTGGACACATAGGGGGTGAGATAGGAGGAAAAGGTTGCACTACAAAGCCTGCTGCATTCAGAGCAATACCCAGCTCGGAGATACAAATGATAATATAAACCCAAGTACCTACCAATAAAACTGGCAATACACTGAGGGAGGGTTGGAAAAATTCTGAACAGCCTTTTTCTGCCCCTCTCCCACACTGGCATTGTGTCATTGTTGGTTGGGATAAAAGCCTAATTTATATTTTGAAGTGCAGCTTTTCCCTCTTTTGCAGCTATGACCAGGGGACTGCAGAATCAGGAGAGAAGCCCAAACCCCAAATAAGTTAGCTAAGAATACCTAAAGAAGTTCCTACCAACATCTGAAAAACCTGCCTTGCTCTCTCTGAGTATTCATCTACCTCCCCTTCTCTATCTGTATCCTTTTCATCTGCCTGCCCACAAGATTTGGAACACCATTAATTGGTCCTCAGGGAGGCTGACAGGCCTGCGCTTTTATGACTCGCTTCTTTGTATTGTACACATGTGGGCATCTCTCAGGAGATAAACAAAGGGAAAACGTGCTGAAAAGGGGGGCAGAATTTGTATAAGACTAAACGCAGAACAAACCACCTTCCCAATTTGCTGCTAATATCCTAAATTGCATGAATAAATCCACCCCCCTCCCTGTTTTCCTTCTTCCCCACATCTGCTTCTCTTAATCTGCTTTTCCTGATCACTACAGGCTCATCTTCTGAGGAATTTCACCTCCCATTTGAAATCAAACAGTCTAACTCTTCTTTTGCCCCCGCCCGTCTCATTCTCCCTCCCCCTTGCCAACAAAAGAGTAAGGTGGTCTTATGGGAAGATAAAAAGAATAGTTGATCATAAGAACTAACCTGGAGCCAACACCTTGGTCTTTCGTCCCTTCAGCAGTTTCTAAACCCTAAGCACCTGCAGCTAATTCTCATGGCTTCCAGCCTTGGTCTTGGATTTGCTGAGAGTCAGAGACTTTCTGGCACAGCTTTCACTGCTCGGGAAAAATAAGTTTAAAAACTCAGAGAGTCATCGACACACAAACCCAAGCTTTAGAGTGTGTGCTTGTGCATGCACATGCCCGGGGAGAGAGCAGTCTGTGTTACACAATTTTAAAAATGGGTACTAGCAACCCTGGCTGCTGACCAACAACATGCCAGAATTCCTACAGAGATTCGGTATTTGCCAACACAACAGGCATGTGATATGTTTTTCCCTGAGCTGGACATTTGCAAAGGAGTACTGGATAAGTAAGGTCCTCCTGTTACTTACAGCAGTTTTGATAGAAAGACAAGGATTTATCCTGCTTTCAGACCTGAAAACCAATGTGTATTTGTGAACCAGATTCACAGCTGGAAGGCAGGTGTGTGAGTGCTTTTATGTCCACATCAGCACATCCTAAAAATCTGGTCATTAGTGTCTGTGCCTAGAAGCCGAAACAACACAGGCAGGGCAGGACTCAGGAATCAAAATCCACCATTTTCATTCTGTCTTCTTCCTCCCCTTTCTCTCTTCGGCTTCCCATATTCCAGTGGCTAAGTAAGTCCACCAGACATAGATGTATATCTGAAAATCTTCAGGAGAGGAGGGGACATGGATCTACATATTCCACAGCTGGAATGGATGCTCTGACTCGTAAAAGTCTGTGTAAAATGTGGCCCCTTCTTATCCACTGTATTTTTCAAAGATAGAAGTGGTTGGTCTGGAGGGAAGGGCCTAGGTAACCAGAGTGATGAGTATTGCCAAGGAAGGCACTTGAGAGAAAAGTAGAATTTATCACAATCTTGTTCTGAACTTTTTAATTCATTACAATAAGGAGCTCCTAGGTCAACACGTCAGTTTTTTGTGGATAATGGTTCAAGACAGCTAACTTTTCCTTTTGTGCTGGGACAATGTATATGGTGAATGTGTTTTGGAGGTTAGACCCTTAATTTGAAGTTGATGGAGGCAGAGTCTGTTGTAGAGATGTAATTCGCTTTTTGATGCTAAGACTTCAGGGCCCGGAGCCTGTAGGACTATATGAAGATTTTAGCTATATGAAGAGATTAGCTAGATCTCTGCTTCAGTTTACACATCTGAAGAAAAATCCCATCTGCAGCTTGATTTCTTTTTTTGAGTCCACAAGGAATGTTTTAATTCTTAACCTTTGAATACATATTTGGCATTGGCGTATTGTTTACAATTTTTAAGGAGGATCATGTACACATGGCACAAGCTACATTTTTTTACATTTATTTCTTTTATTTTCCCAGAGGCTAACCTGTGAAGGCAAATTTCTTCAGGGAAACTAAAGGAAAGGCCACAGTGAACACTTTACATATGTCAGTTCTCATTCTTCCAAACTTTTACTGAGGCATGGCAAATTCTACCCTGTTTTCATACCATACTCACTCAGCAGCAGGAATTTCAGTGTGGGTTGTAAAACCTGCTTAAGAGCCTGTATAATTTACCTCATGTTGACTACTCTGTGTGGAACAGCTAATGGTACATGAGTTAATTAATCTATAGCTGCCTTGCCTGTCTGTGCTAAATAGTTGCAATGGCTGTATCTCTGAAAATCTTGAGATGACATTTTTTTAATTGTTACCAGTGACTTTGTGCACCTGGTAGAAATAGGCATTTAAATGACAGCCTAGGTCTGATTTGAGCCCAGGGTCTAAAGACATCTATAATGGGAAAATGTCCCTGGAGAGAAACACATTCCTGCAGGACAAACACTGCTCTCAGGTTGGGAAGAGACAGCAGCCAGGCAGGACAGCTTTTGGTAAAGGTGAAGGGGAACTAAGAAAGGTATCAATCTGCAACCTTTTGGTCTTGTGTTGTTCCCCCTCTGCTGGCCTGAAAACTAAAGGGCGGTGTGAAAGGCCCCATGAGTTAATACAGTCATGTGAAACACTGTCACTATTAATTTCTTCTGGTTTCCCTGAAAATGAGCTGAGCAACCACTGCTAAGCAAGGTTTCTATAGAACAAAAGGCACAATTTAAATCTACTTAGCCCTGACAACATCCCTGCTATGTATAAGGATACACACACGCTCGGTGTGGCCGTGAGCAGCCACTGAGGGGCAAAGCGCTGCCATCCCTGCAAACTGCTGGGATTATTTGCCTATCCACATCTCCAGGCATCACCCATCAGAGCTGTGCACTGAAGTGGCAGTGGGAAGGACATGGGAGAGTAGCTCAGCCCAGCTCTGTGTGATACGTAAGGCCTTCCTTATTTTCCTCCTGGTGCTAGAACAGGGCTCGGAATGCAGATGCATTTTTCAGGACACACTAGGACTGGTGACTCTTAATTTCTCCGCAGTTCTAGACTCCATTCTTTTTTGTTTTGAAGACTGTAGTTCAAGGCAGAGCACGAGTGGCAGCGTTTAGGTTTGCACGCTCACTGTGCTGCTCAGCTGTGTGTCTGTGGGCACCAGAAAGCCACAGTAATGCACCTTTAAACATGACAAAGAGATCATTTAAATATAGTTGTTTGTCACTGGCTTATAGCCTATCTGGCATCCAGTTCTAAAATCAGTGTCTGGAGGCTGACTTTCAGAGATTTTGTGCCATTTTACATGAATAAAGGACTTTTCCTTTTAATGCTTAGGAATACATCGTTGCACTAAAATAGTCACTTTTCAACCCCAGCTGAAAATGCCCCTTTGGGGATTCTCAGCATATGGATAGTTACATTGAAAATCAATTCTTCTGACATTCAGAGCTTTCTTTTGGAGAGGTTTATTTGCTCTACTAACCATTTTAAGCCTTTGTGGCACCTTCTTACTCACCATAACGGCTGTGCTTAGTATCTGGCTCATAAGCATTATTTGATTTCAGTACCCTGTACATTGTGTCACTTTTTAAATTAATACAAAAATTGCTTCAGCAGTCTCCTTGTTTGTGTTGGTGTTAAACCTCTCTAGCAGAAATGTGAGGGGTGATGGGGAGTGTAGGGCATTGGGGATTTGGGGTGCACAATCCCCATCTCCTCTGGAGTTCTCCCTTGCTCCCACAGTGCAGCTGTTCTCCCCAAGCCACCAGGTACGTGCTAAAGGCACTTTCTTCAGCACTGGTGATGGAAGAGGTCCATGGCTCAGCCCACAGGTCCAATTCTGCTGCAGTGCACAGGAAAACTCACCTGAGGAGAAAATAAAGAAGTCCACTGTTAATACTGAGAAAGTTGAATAAGACCAGTTGTGGGGTGTCACACACAGGACAAATGACAGGCCATGGGTTTGCCAGAAACATGCAATTTCATATGAATAAGCCATAGAAAATATAATGGATTGCTTTCATTGTATGTGTTATAACAATGGCATCTTTTGGCTGCAAGTGTCTCCATTGCTCCAATTCTGTCAGGGGCCACAGAAGTCTGTTCTTTTAGTTTTCAGTTAAAGATTTTCTACTCAAATTATTTTTCTACTGACTTTTTTTTTTTGTTGGTGGTGGTTTTCTTTTAAAGGAGAAGGTCATTCGAAAAACAAAGAAGTTTGGTTGGGGGTTTTTTAATACACACTGAGTCTTGAAAATTCTCTTGGAATAAATAATAGTTCAATTTACTTCCCTGCAGAAGAAGCTGTTGTTCCGTGGAACTACACCGCCATTTCAAACTCTAACGTTCACTTCATTTGTAGATTTTCAGGGCTTCTTGCCCGTTAGAGTAAAAATATGGTTAGTTTTTCTGGAGCCAGTGCTAAATTGCTACAATGCTCTGAAATTGGTCAGTCTTAGATGCTAAGAAATAATGCCTCATACAGCAGCTATCTTGAGACACCCTGGACAGACTATGTTTTTTTTTCATTCAGATGGATTACCACCAGCAAGAGGAAAATTCAAGCACCTGTTTTGGAATGTATGTTTTACATGGCAACTGCTATAACTTTTTTTTTTTCCCTTGCCAAACCAGTCTAACAATTACAAAGAACAGTATCCATAGAACAATAAACTATTTTTCTAGTTCATGTTTAAATGTCTTACTGTGACCTTTTTCCCTGTTGCCATCACTACCCTACTTTTTGGCTGAAGTCTCTTTAAGATGGGGAAGTTACATCAGCAATTTCACCTACTCTGAAATCACCTCATTCTGCCCTGATTTATACCCCATGAAATCCTATTGCCCTCAGGGGGGTTCTGCAGAGTGTAAGGCTGGGCAGAGTTTGATCCAGAATGTTAAATACTGGAGCATCAAAGTTATAGGTTTATTGCAATTATTATTGGTCCCCATTGGTTATTTACTTATGCCATATCTCAGCTACAGTTAAATTCTATGCTACAAGGTATGTGGGGAGAAATAAAAGCACAAATAGCAAGTGAGTGCATTGATTTGGAATGGGCTTGAACCTGTTTTTATGCCCCAGGACACTGCAGAAGTGGAGGGATTTTCGAGGCTCCCCACAAAGTGACCTGAGAGTTGGGATTCTGGGTTGTCTGAAGAAACTGTGCTGTAAAGTGAGGCAGCTCTGGCACTGATACCCCAGAAGCTCAACTTTCTCGATCTCAGAGGCTGGGGTGGGTGTTGGGACCCCCATCTCCCTCCCTGCCAAGCCTCTCTCTGCAGAGGCCTCAGTCCCTTGAGCATCTTCTCCAAAGCAACACCAACACATCTGATTCCTTCAGCACCCCTGGGAATGTTTTCCTGAAGATTAAGGGGCAAATCTTGGCCACTTCTCAGTTAATTGTATCTGGAGAAAGACTCCATGCTAAATTACCGCTCAAGATTTTCCACAATCTGATCACAAATGTAATAATCTGGTATTATATATATATATGTATCAAGCCTTTTACTACAGATTCCCTCAATTATGCTCCAGAAGTTAAGGCAGAATTGAGGAACTAAAATGATACCTAATTATGTACTATTTCCACCCTCAGAAATTTTTGTTCTCATTTATGTACCCCAAATCAAAATATCACTGCAAATGTTACAGGAATTCTCCATCAAATGACTCAAAGATGTTGATGGACACATACATCAGTTCTGAAGTTAGGTGCCTAAATGAACATTTAAAATCAAATATTTACATGTTAAAGGGATATTTTGTAAAGATGAGCTAAAACACAGTCAATCCAAGCTCCTCAGGCAACAGTATAAAAACCAAGTCCAGGGGATTTTATGTTTCAAGCTTAACAGAACTTTCCCTCAGCAGTATTTGGGTTGACTGAGATGGTCTAACCCTGGTATGAGCACCACAGACGCAGAGTGTACTTGGGAGGGATCAAAACAACAGGAGAACACAGATCCCACTTTCCAGTGAATTACTTTAGAAGTAATCACCATTATAGGAAATCTATCGACATGCCACGCAATTTAAAATTTAAACCATACTGATAGACGGCCAGAACAATAGACACCAAAATGAATGACTGTTTTAAATTTACATTATTTCCTTCCTCACAGTATGCATGAAAAGCAGTGCAGAGTCCTCTATTGGTAACCATACATCTTACATCAAATGACTACCCAGTGTTTTCCCTTCTAGGATTTCTGGTCTGCCATGTAGGCCTTCAACACAACAAAAAATGTGTATCCCATGTATTTTCCTTCATATGAAGTCTTAATTTTTTTAAATCAAATAGCCGGAGTTAGGAAATACTCCAAATTAAATCTCATTCTTTCACTGTGAAAAGTCAGTATTTGAAGAAAAAAAATACATTTTACAATCAGTTCTGTAGCAGTGAATTTTAGGTGGAATAAATTTCTAATTGAGTGTGAGAAGTTCCCTGCTACATTATTTTATGCCTGTCTTCTCCATTTGGCTCACACTATCCTAAATTCATACTTACCAAAAAATGAACTTTCAAATTTAGCAGTCAGATTTGCTTGTCATAATAAATAGCAAAAAGAATGACATGGAAAGTGTTTGTCCTAGCAGTTATCACCAACCAGCTTCTCAAGACTTTTACTGGTTGACAAAACATTTTTCCTTCCTTTTTTTATTGCACTCACTAATCAGGATCCAGTCTGCCTCACAACAGTCAGCTGCCATTGTAACGAGTTAGGGGAAAATTATAATGCTTCCTAAGCATTTCCACAGAAACAAATTTCATGTGTGTGTGTGGGTGGACAGTAGGAGGAGAATAACCTTGGGAAAAACACAATTATAAACAGCTGCAGCATGCATTAAATGTAATTATGATTGATTCCTATAAATAATTCTTTGTGTAAATTTCCACTTAAGCTGGATTTGCTGTTCGGGTGCAGTGGACATTTCTGCATTAAGCGATTATGTCTTTTTATTATTATTAAAAATACAGTTTTGGGGTTTTGTTCCACTTGGGAGAGAAGATGGAGGAAGAAGACTTACTGTACCAGCATGAACTGCTGAAAACCTGGGCTATCACCATTAACAGTTTAACAGCCGGGACATGATGAAATTGTTTCAGCCTGAACAACAAAGAAGGACTAAAATGAAAAAGACTGCATCATCCAAAGTTATTGTCAGCAAAACCTCATAACACTATTTCAACAAGATAATAAGTGTATAATGATAGATAGCACCTGATCAACCACTATGGAAGAGCTGACTGTATTAATAGGACTTGACATTTGTTCTGTTTAATGGAGAAGGTGCTGAGCACCTAGGTTTCTGCTATGCTAATTGCTTGGCCATTTGAAAAAGAAATCAATACAATACAGCCCTCACAGGAGAGAATCTTGACTGATTCTTTACAGTTCCTACAGCAAAAATACACTACATCATGGTCATTAATTCATCTGACTAATTCAACACTTAAAATTTCATTCATTCTCATATAAGATTTTACAACTGTCTATTACATGAACATTCAGCGGTGGTAATGGCAGGGAAGATCATATAAAATGACTGGGAGAAGGAAGGATGGTTCCTCTGGAAGCTTTATGTAGCACAAGTCTGATCCCACCGATACTAATTACAGCTGGCCATTTACTTTGGTGAGAGAAGACGAGGGCTGTACGTGGGCCTTGGTACGTCTGCGTGCTCAGTTCTCATTGCGTGTGTGGGAGCTACCAAGAGCTGCTCAGTGCTTTGGGAAAAAACCCAAAAAACATCTTAACTACAGCTGCAACACTGACGTGCTACAGCAGACCCTCCTCAGAAGGCCCCAGCTCCACATTCAGTAGTATATTCACCAAAAAAAGGTGGGAAGAGACCTCTGGAGATCATCCCGTCCAAGACCCTGCCAAGGCAGGGTCACCCAGAGCAGGAACGCCTCCAGGTGGGTTTGCTGCCACCCTCTGTGCCCACGTCCACTCTGGGCAGCTGTTCCAGGGCTCTGCCACCCTCAATGCAAAAAAGTTCTTCCTCATCTTGAGGTGGAACGTCTGTCTTTTAGTTTATGGCCACTGCTCCTTGTGCTGTTACTGGACACCACTGAAAAAATCTGGCATTGTCCTCTTGGCACCACTTTTGAGACATTTATATGCATTAATGAGATCCCCTCTCAATCTTCTCTTCTCAGGGCCAGCTCCTGGAGTCTCACCTCAGCAGAGAGATGCTCCAGAGCCCTCATAATCTTTGTGAACTATTCTGAACCCTCTCCCTGTCTTTCTTGTACTGTGGAAACCAGAATAGAACACAGCACTTCGGATGTGGCCTAAATAAAGCTGGGTGGAGAGGTGAGGATCACTTTCCTTGACTTGCTGGCCACGTTCTTCCTGATGCACCCCAGGACTGTCAAGCTCTTAATCACATTTATAACCACTTCTCTTCCACAGGAGACAGTGACACATGCTCAGAGTTAAGCTGCTTAACCAATTTGATGATCCAAGGCTAAATTTCTACTCTGCGTACCTCCTCAACAATTTAGGTTTTAATTTACACTTTCTTTCCAGCTGGGATATATCCTTAATTTTTGGAATAGAGCATATGGACATCGCAAAGTATATCAAGGTTTGTAAGACAAAATCAGAAATATAGGCACCTGCTTTTCTCATTGATATCTCTAAAGGGGTTCAAGGTTTTTTTCATGCCCTTGACACCTTTCATCATGCCTTTTTTTTTTTTTCCTGTACATCTGCAGAGCACTTTATTAGCTAACCACGCCCTCTGTGTGCAGTAGGGATGGGGTAGCCATGCTAGAGGTTGATATCTTCCAGCTTACAAATGTCACTTGGGGGGTTTGTCCAAACTAACACAAAGGCAAAACTGGATTCAAAGCTGAGCTCTGCCTGTGCCTCAACACGGAGCGAGGTTTCCTTAAAAAATGGCTGCTTAGAGAGCCTTCAAAACAGAGCTAAAATACTGCACAGCTTCTCTACTATTAGATCCATGGAATTTTTTTTTTGTTACCATTTCTACCTCCTCTGCATGGCTGTGTGATTATCTTGATTTAAATTAAAACCCTGCTTTCTTTATAATAATATGATTTGATGGCACTACAAATGAGACAGCTTTCACCTGACATGAGTTAGGTTATTTTAACAGACTTTTGTTGCAATTGCTGGTAGTTCAGGAGCTTTAAGCTCCTCATGAAAGAAAAAAGCATTATTTGCTCCAAAGTTACAGCAAATTAATATGAACAACCCTGCAGATGTTCAGGTTTTATTTAATACGTAACATACAGAAATGCTGTTAAGACTCCACAGCATACTGAAAATTTGTCTGCATGCTTTTCAAACAACAAAATAAAATAAAGCTAGTACACGCTTAACCCCCTCGGGCTAATTTTTTAAGGCATGCCTCTAAAACTGCATCAAAATATTTTGTGAATACAGTTTTTCACACTTGACCTCCATTTAGTTATTGGAATCAGATGCAGTACAGCAGATATAGACTCAGAAGCTATATTTACCCTTTTGACCATAAAGACATTCCTTTATTTTTATTATTCCTTATGACTGGATTTAAAGAGCTTTTTTTAAAGACTCCATTACCCTTTTTTTAAATAAGCCAGCGAAAAAAAGCAAACAAAGGAACAACCAACTAAAACCCCCAACCAGCAAGGGCTGTACATATTTTGTAAAAAACATTCTTACATCAATCAAGCAAATATACATTAGCAAGAAGGAAACACATTAAGACTCATTTTCCTTTTTCCTGTGCCAGGTTGTTCCTTTTGTACTATATATCAGAATGAAAGTAATTCACCTCTCAAAACAAAATATTAAAGAACAAAATATGACTGTGATGCACTTCTGCAGAATACAGTCAAATTTCCATAAAATGTCTGCAGGGTTTTGCACATTAAAATTTCTCTTACTAAAAATGTTTATGGAAATAGGTCATTATGCACATTACTAATAGAGAGCAATTTGTTGCTTTTAAAGGAGCTTTTATACTAATAGTTGCGAATAAACACATTTATCAGGCATCCTAAATAAAAACAACGTATACACTGGCAAGCACAGTGCTCCTTACACACACAGTAGACATGGATTAAAGGAGTTGCTCATTTGGGGCCCAGTTCTGCTGCCCTGGAGCTCAGGGGAATTTTTGACAGTTTCTGTTAGGTTGATAGGAGATGAATGGTGTCTCAGCTGTGGAAATGGGCTAATGGAAGGTACCACAGCATCCAATAATTCAAGTCCTACCTGCTTCCACACAGCTTGGCCAGACCCACAAAGGCTCTTCCTGTGTTTAGTGAAAGGGAGAGCAAGGGTTGGGATGTCCAAGCAAAACCTATCCTTTGCAGCCAGAGCTGCAGAGCCCGGGCCAAGCAGCCCAGCCGCACAAAAGCATCATCAATCTATGGAAAACAAAGTCAATTTTCACATCAGTAGTAGCAACTGCGCTCATATGACATCAGAATTCTGTTTGAAATTATATATATCCCATTATCAGCACATGGAAACAATAAAAGAATGATAACAGCTATTGTAATTTTGCTTGACTTCTAAGGAACAAAGAAGATACAGCCAGGCAATTACACTGTGTGGGTTATCATAGCATGGGAAGCAACAGGATACCAGTTTAACACTGCAGGACTCACTGAGGAACATCTCACAATATATTTACACAGTAGCCAGCATCCATTCTCTTAAAAATCCCACTTAAACCACAGATTAGATCACGTAAAAAGTGCAAACGAAATGAGCTGGTTTAGGAAGATGTGTTGATTCCTGTGGTCCCTTGCTTGGTTGTCAGTAAAAGCGAAGAAAATGTAAAACATCTATCCAATTATTTCAGTTAATATACAAGCATTAGGCATTCAAATTCCTAATTAAGAGGCAACATGCCCTGTCAGGCATCTGCATGGGCTATTGAACATTGCCTAGATTGTTCCATAATTATCCTGGCTTAATAGCTCTAAAAATGTAAGCAATGTGCATCCATTGAGGAAATGCACTGCTTATCACATGAGGAGGAACAGCACACAGAACATGCTCTGCCACGGTGTATTTGTGCTGCAGGTTTTTAGTGGAACCTGGTTTAATTAGCAGCAGGCAGCCTCGGCTTAGGAGCTGGCTGCTGTTGGCAGGGAGGAAATGTAACTCACACATCAAAACGTATTTCCATGACCAGATTTAAACACGAAAAACTCAACTGCTGGAAGTGCTCCATTTTCAGATTCCGGTGTCAGTTAGGTACCAAAAAGAAGAGATATCATGTGCAAAAGTATATATTTGTAGTGATTTCAGCATGATACTTTTCAAACCTCAGTTGTTAAAATCTCCCACCTCCCAGCCCCATTCACCAAAAAAAACCCAACAACCCAAAGAAGCCCCAAACCAAACCAAACCAAACCAAACCAAAAAAACCCCAAAAAACCCAGCATCCTCTAGGGCAGTCATGTTGTCAAGGAAACAGATTGTTGCCATCTTGTGTGATTTGCGTTGTCAGTAAATTTGCTATGATTTCCTTCTTTTTAAGCCTGACGCCTACGTTCAAGGTTTGACCAAAGTTGCCTTAAATGGTGCAGCCATAGCATCAAGATGCCTATTCTTTCATACTTTCTGGCAAAACTGGGCAAATCATGGATATATTCTCCCATGTAAAGTCCGCAAGGAACACAAAAATGAAGTATTTCACCTCTTTGAAATGGATTTCTTCTGCCCTTTAAACAACTGGCTTTGTTTTGGAAAATAATATGTTTTAAGGACTCCATGTACCTTTCTCTTTCTCTCTTCTTTTAGCTTTGAATGAGATAGAAGGGGAAAAAGGAAAAACAAAGAAAAGGGCATCTTAAAAAAGGTAGCAGAAACATGAAGAAATTTTAGAACGGCCGAAAACGTGCAAACAAAACCTATTTTTTCTGCACTGTCTTTGTTTTAGCTAAAACTCTAAGTTAAAAACTCAACAGCCCCTGGTTAAGTTTACTGATAAAACCCCTGTACGTGGATATTGCATGGGATGCAGCTTCTTCAAATCCACCAGATGCAAAACTAGAATGTGTAAACTTGGCAGCCTCAGGATGCTTCATGCAACAGGGTGAAGGGGATACCCCTCAGCATTTCTCTTGAGACTGCCAGGAAGACTTGAAGCAATTCTCAGGACCCCTGTAGACTGGCCATCCTATAAATAAATAACATGAATAAATACTTCTTCTTACCTGGGACAGATCCAGCAGGGTTGAGTTGATTCAGCTGGTTTTACGTGGATTTTCTTTTTCTTTTTTATATCGTGGTAGGCATTATTGCCATAGCATCTAATGGTGAACTTCCATCCCATCAAAATAAAGATTTTTTACCATAGCATCTCACACCTATTTTGCCAGTTCTGGTGTGAGAAAACCTTTCTTTGTTCTTCTAAACGGGGATAACTGATTTTGAAAAAATTTGTGTATTTGCCTCTTCTTTCCTGTCCCTGACCCTAAATAACTAGAAATCGACAGAATTCTATATCAGAATACAGTAGGCCTCAGATGTGTATTTTGTAGACTGGAATCTGGCACCATAATGAGTATTAAAGATGCATGCTTTTTTCTTCACTGGATATGTAAACTTTTTATTAATTAGACAGGAAAGTAATTATCCATCTGCAGATATTAAAGGCATGTCAATCCAAGTAATAAAATTAATAACTTATATTTTGGCTGAACTGCTCCTGTCAAAAGGCAGGTAATTACAATTTTTTAAAAATATCTCTATATAATATTATTTAATGTTTTAAAGAAATTTAACAATGAACTTTAGACAAATTGAAATTATATGTTTAAAGACCATTTTTAGGTCTCAAATAATTTTCCTTTCCTTTCCTTTCCTTTCCTTTCCTTTCCTTTCCTTTCCTTTCCTTTCCTTTCCTTTCCTTTCCTTTCCTTTCCTTTCCTTTCCTTTCCTCTTCTTGTATGAAATTTTAAACTACAACTCTTTTTTTGGTCTCAAATAAATAAAAAAAAAAGGTTCATTTTCAGCAGAAGAAAATGTATTGTTCCTTATGAGATCACAAGTTAATTAAGGCACTTAACAGTACAGGTCACTTAACAGTATAGGTCACGTACCAATACTAGATTATTTCTTCTGTGGACAGAGGTAACCTTGTGGACTAAAGTCCATGATTAGAAAGTAAATTGTAACAAATTTATGGTTTTGATTTGGTTTATTATTATTATTATTATTATTATGATTGTTATTGTTATTGTTATTATTATTTTACTCTGCAAGGTAACAATAATGTGAACACTTCATTTTGGATCCCTCTAACTTCTGCACCCTAAGGACAGAGGAGGTCTCCTGAGGAGGGGTGGGACAGCATTCTCCCCGACACAACATTCCTGGGACACAGACCTGGCTTTGCCTCAGGGTTGTCTCAGGACCTTCTCCTTTTGAGCTCAAGGCAAGTGGACTGCACTCCAATTGCTCATCAATATTGAGGACATAGTTAAGTATTCCCATGGTAAAAATTTCAGGGTACTTTGAAGCTTTCTTTTCACCATTTTTTTCTTTTCAGACTTGAGACAGAGAGAATCCATGGAACCACTAGAGCAAGCTGGGGATACCTGGGTGGAAGCCTCGCACAGTTTTTCTCCACAGGCTTATATGAGGGAGGGGGGCAGGTAAGACTCAATACTTTGGAAGTACAACTTTGGCTGCAGAAATGAACAAAACTAAACTCAAAGGCCAAGGGCAGCCAAGATGCCCTTTGCTGTTGTGTGGAAGACAGTTCTACACATTTAGTCCCGTTTCTAAACACAGCACATTGTGTTGGTTTTTGCAAGCTCCAACATTATCTGCCTTCTCAGGCCCCAGCCTCTGAAAAACCCATTTCATCTGGATTGCTAAAGCACAGATTCTGATAATCACTCAGAGGAGACAGCTCCCAAGAGACAGCTCCAAACAGCTGCTTCTTGCAGCTGGAAAGTTTTTCAGTGCCAGTCTAGACCTTCATGTAGTAAAGCTCTAATGTTCATGAATAGTCACTTGATTTCCATAGGAAAGTTTGGGTGCCTCACTGCATTGGGTCCTATAGTAAATGCTGCAATAACAGTTTCCTTTTCTAGATAGGCAGATATTACAGGCTTGTGTCATTCCAAGGCTTATACATGCAAGAAATACAACTCACGTGGGGGTCACAGCGTCAAGGTCGTTGGTTGTCCCTGTAATATGAGATTCATCAAATTTGGCTAAGCAATTTGGGGTGCATTTTGTTTTGTTGGGTTTTCTTTTCTCTAGGGCCGACAATTTACAAATAAATAGGCAAAAATTACATGTGGTATATGGGTAACTTTGAAGAGACAGTGAAGAACGTTATTTAAAATGAGGGTCCGCTAGGAACAGTTAAATTTATCTTTAAAATGAAGAATTATGGGGACTATGGTCAGTATTAGGTTTCACCCCATTTTTTCCTTCAGACAAAATATGTCAAGCACAGACAAAGTTGTTGGGGTTTTGCTTGTTTGCTTTTTTTGGTTTGGTTAATTCATTCATTTTTCTTTGTTTGTTTTGGTCAGATCGTTCGAAGTCTTATTTGCTCCATAAACTGCAGCTACATAAGGATCCCTTTGGAAGCTCAAAACTTTTCCAAAATTAAGAAAAATGGAACAGCAAAATAGTTATTAACAGGCAAGAGAACTCATTATATTTTGTTTTAAAGATATTTGTTAACTAGGTACCTTTTAAAAGAGTGTTTATCATGACTGCTCTTTGGAAGTGCAGAGTCTGCCTTGTTAAGTATTCACATTTACTGACTCATTGTTTATAAAATCAGGTGTTCCAAAGACAAGAGGTATTTTTTACAATGAGCAATTCTGTAATGAAACAGAGGAATATAAATCAATTTATTAGATATCATCTGCATATGGAGCTATGAAAAAGACCTCAGGAAAAAAGCACAAGACTGCTGTAATTTGTACTTTGGGGAAGCATATATAAATATCTTCAGGCACCATAAATTTAGATGGTTTACCAGAAAACATTAATAACTGCTCCAGCACAAAGGGTGAAATGTCCCACCCACAGTTTCCATACTGCATTCTTCCCAAAATATCTCTACTTCCTGTAAGCATAAATTCTATGTTTAGATTTGTTAAAAAATAATAAAACGGGGTAGGAAGCAGTCTACTTTTCTAAGGGATGCAGGTGGGAGCCAATAAAATAGGATTCCAAGGGCACCTTCATATCTTCTTCATATCTTCACACTGTCACCTTTCTCTACACTAAAAAGAAGCAAATTGCTTCAATGTTTTGCCAAGCCTTACTCACCTCTTGGGTGTTTCAATGAATTTAGTTGATATGGCTCCTTCACAATCAAATGTATTTTCATACGCCTATAGCTTGTTGATTACAACCCATTTCTCACACTCGACTCCTCTGAAAAAAGAGCTCTGTGTCAGTGTGCCTCTCACAAATCAGGCAACAGTACAATTGAGCTGCTTTCCTGATGAGCCCTATCAAGCCCATTTTTGGAAATGACGTAAAATAATACATTTCTCCCTTTTTTCAGACAAAGATATTTTGTATCCTGCCTTGTATTATGTTGCATATAGTCTTTTCAGAGTGTCCCATTCACCTTTTCCGAAGTATGCTGTGGCAGATGAGTACATCCGGACGCTGAATCTCATTTGGGGAAGAATCAGCAGTTTAGTGGTGGCAGTCTTTGTATTCATGAGGGTATCATGGGAGTGATGCACCAAAACTGTGTCATTGTGTTACTGTTTTCTTGGTAATGGTATTTCTGGCTAGTTTGAAATAATCCAGTGTTTCCAGACACAGGGAAATCCTTTTGAGTGAAACAGGTGCATTGGCTGGTAGTGGAACTATTTAGTAGAGGAGAAACTGGTACAGCTATTCCCTTCTCTGATGTTCCTCACATAGTTCTCCCTTGCTGATGACAACACAGTCACACTGCCTAGGTATGTCCTGCCCTCGGATGTAAAAGATCAAGACTAAAAGAAAAGATGGGGACCTGTAAACAAAACCTGATGGTTTTCTCCCCTTCAACTCTGGCTTCAGGTGCGTGATGGCCTCTAACAGTGACAATCACACCACAAAGTAACTCGCCCCTTCTGTAATGTTGCAATGGTTTTGCTTCACAGATCAGATAATAAATCATTGCATTTCCCTTGTAGTCTCCTTCATTTGTCTTTTCACATACTGGGGAGAAGCGCTGAAGTACGTTCCGAGTTCTGTGCCCTCATCATACCTCAATGTGTTCACGCCTCGTGACCCAAGCCAACTTCATTGTAGCTCTGAAGCCTGTTTGTGATTTTCCTCTATTGAATTACCAAATTCAACAAACTTTGAATTAGGCAGTTTCCGTGTAAAAAATTAAGTGAAGGGACAACAAAATTTTAATCAACTCTTTCACTCAGTTCTGCCTGGTATCTGATGTTTCTGTTTATTGCACACAGCTGATATCCAGCACATTATACTTATGCTAAATTTAAGTGTTTAAAGTGCATTGCTATTCTGCCTTGTGCGTGAAGAAGGGTGATGGAAAGCAGGGTGAGAATAAGATGTATAATCCCCTGCACACTGGAATACTTCCGTGTACAAGTCTTCCTTTCTTTGTACCTTACCTGAAAAACACGGTTGACAGTATTGTTTTCTCCCTTCTTCATTCAGTCTATCTAACATAAATACTAAATTCTACCGTCAGGACCATTAACTCTTACACGTCAGAACAAGGGGCCTGGGCCAAAGCCAGCATTTCTCTGCTACAGCAAAAAAAAAATAATTAGAGCATAGTTATTGAGACATGGTCCGTCTCATGCTAATCTCCTCAGGTACAGGATAAATCTAACTCAGCTGGATATTTATTATATCTTTAAGATACGACCTGCCTTCCCCAAACAGACAGTTTAATATCTTCCTCGGGTACTCATTATCCCTTGTTTTGATTACTGTGTTTTTGTTGCCTTAGTAAAGCTGTTCCCATCCATGCAGAGTGCTGCAAAGAGCCCTCCACCAGTCTCCTGTTCTGGCCACAAGGTGCACATCTGCATCTCCACTGCCAGGTGTTCCACAGCCGACCTCATCTCACCTGTAGCCCTTCGCTGAACGCACAAACAGTAGCTCTCTGGTCTTTACTTTCCAACAAGCAGGTTTTACAAAGGATCCTCTGGCTTTCCTCTCGAAGCTGCTCCTTGTCCTCAGGAGAAGTAACCTGAAAACATTTTGCAGTTACCTCAGTGCTTTCTTTCAGATATCTCAGTAAAACTCTGAATTGCCAGAATCCCTATGAAAAACTCCATGATACACTGCTGATATCCTGAGGATGACACCCAGTCATAGCCAGTACTGTGGCCCATTGTAATCTGATTTTTCCTGTTAAGCAGTTCACTTCTATTATTTCCCATATTGTAACAACTTAGAGACAAAGACATTTTTGTGTTCAATATGGCATAGGGCTGGTCATGATTACAGTACATAGTGTTGTTATAGCAGTAATAATAGTAATTGAAAGAAGTCCCCAAAGCTCTCATTTAAAATAAATCTGTAGGTATACATAACATAACAATATAATAATGTATTTTTATGAAATGTCATATATTTATGTATGTGAATTTAAATATAGGTGCACGTATGTTTTTTATTCAAATATACAGAAATTCAATAATTATAAACATTGAAATGCTGCAAAAACAGCCCAAATCACCAGTTTCTATCATACTTATCTAAAATTTAATAAACTTAAAAACAAGGCCATGCCATTAATAGACCTCTAACTATGCAAATGTCATGTCAGATCCTGGACATGAAATAATGAGATTTTATTTCCATAAATCTTTTTCCACTGTACTGCCATCTTATGTTGCTTATTTTATTTAGCTGATAAATAAAGTTGGTATATCACTGATTATTTTCTGTAATTACTTGAAGACACAGAAGTCAGACTTGTGTGTTTAGGCATGCATGTATCCTTTCACTTTATTTCTGTAATGTTGTTGAAATGTTCTTAGCTGAACAGGCTGAGAACTAGAATATTTTCCCTCTGTCTACAAAAGAACAAGAGTGAATCACAGTGTTAGTGTCAGTAATTTGAAAGCAGCAGAAAAAAAAAAGTGTGGGGAGCACCTGTGTTAGTGTAAGCCACTTGAGTGACAGAGAAATTCCTGTTAAAGTTCTCTGTCTAATTTGAGATCATACATATAGGCAGGTGGACCAAAGAACCAGTGTCTGCCCAGTAAAGCTGCTCTTAATCTCTGATTGAAACATATCTGGTAGCAGAACATAACTATTTATGAAATTTTCCTTGTCTGACAAATGAGACATCTCAAGGCACCTTGAGTAACTTTTTTTTTTAAAACAAGGGCAGAAGACTTCAGGCTCCTCAAGTTCCCACTGAGACTCTGGATGCAACCAGACCTCATCCCTCTCCAGAGTCATAATTCACTTTATGCCCTGGGCAAAGACTGGTCTGAGAGAATTTCACATTGCATTATGCCAAATCCTCTAACCTGGCCTTTGGAGAAAGGTGGAAGGCCAGCTGAACCCCTATTCCCACGAGTATTCACAGAAAAATGCTGTTTAATCACTTACTGAACAATTTAAAAATAAAACCATTTATCTTCTCTGAGCAAAACAAAAGCACTCTTGCCCTCATTATGCAAGATATACACAGTCTAGTAGATTTTTCCTGGGTGGAGGTATTGGGGGACTGAGATGTAACCCCCCACAAGTAAGACTGATGGATATAGGACTGTCTGGGCCTCTGATACAGGCTCCACACTCTGTATTTAGCCATGGTCTGGACGTGTCCTTAATTACAGCACTTATGAACGAGGCAGAGGAAAGATGTGCTTATCTCAAGTTCCTCTCGATGAAAGGCACCTGTAGATATTACTTAGAGATACAGTGAAGGAGCAGGATGGGTCCAGAATGGTGCTTTTCCTTTCAGATCAGCAAAAAATGCAGTGCAACTCTAGCAACGCAACCAGAGGCTGATTCTGTAATAGTTTCAGTTGAATTTCCTTTCATCAGTTTCCCAGAATTTATTTTGAAGCCATTTATTTTTCTGAATGCTACCATGGGGCAAAAAATAATCAGAGTATAGCTATAATTTGCATGGAAAATTACTTCTTTCAGTGTTATATCTGTTTTGTTGTTGACATAAAGGTCCACTGGAAACTAAGATCTTTTATGCCATGTAGGTGTGATTAACTTCTTTTGCAAAGCAGGAACAGAGGAGGGAAAAAGGCTTGCTGGATTTCTAATGGAAAAGTGAGATCCTTGGGATCCCCCTAACACATTTGCCTAAAAGTTCTTTTCTGCTCTTAAGGAAGGCTGCAGATGGACACTCATCCATAAGTCTTTTGCATAAGCAAACAGAAGCATTCAAAGCAGTCAGTTATGGGAATGACAGGGAAAGGCTCTTTCCAGCACTCTGACAAAGGAAGGTGCCATCACGCAGCCCAGGAGGCAAGTCTGCAAAAAAACGCTGAGGCTCTCAGCCTTTAAAACGTTCCTAATGTGTCTGCAGAAATGTCAGTAGCACAAATGACAAACATTCTGTGTCTTCTAACAAAGAGCAGAACGCCAGAGCCTGTAATTTTTGAAGGGAACATCCCTTAAAAGGTTTCTCTTTCACAGCTGGCTGTTTGCTTGTATGGAGCAGGGGGAGGGGAGACCACGCAATGGAGACAACCTGCGGAAGGGGCATGAGGTGTATCGAGGATGTGAGTTTTAGGAAAACACCTGTGTCTTACTGAGCATCCTGCTCTAGCACAAGGTGTCCCTGCCTGTGAGAGGGGGCTGGAATGATTTTTAGAGGTCCCCTCCAACCCAAACCATTCTGTGATCCTATGATTTGTGGGACTTCTGAAACCATAATATTGGTGTGCAGCCTGCAAGTTGCCCTGGCTCTGGCAACTCCATAACGCAGAGGATGCTCGCTGCCTTTCCCCCACCCTGCTGTTGACCCCAGCATTTCTGCAGGGATCTGCCAGCCCAGCCGAGCTCACCAGGGCTGGAGGCAGGCTCCCTCCCATCCCTGCACGGCTGCTGTGGCCTGTCACTGCAGACACGCCTGTCACCAGACGTGGATTCCCAGGGAAACCAAATAAAACATGAACCTCGGGTGGGTGAAAAACCCTCTTAATTCCAAATCTGAGATGCTCCCGGGGAGTTTGAAATTAAGGAAAACACATCTGCCCATTCCTCATTATTTTTGTTGTTATTGTTGTTACAACCTTTCCTTACACTAATCCACATTTCTGTTCCACATTGTGAGTATGCGAGAGGCTGGAAATAGTCATTAAAATGCGATAATGCTTAAAATTCTAGCACATTAACACTGACATTTTGCCTTCTAAACAGTCTCAGGTAATGAAGGTCAATACAAGCAAACAGTCTGTCTATGGCCCTTCGTTAGAGGCTTTCTGTGCTTGGACTTCACAGCAGGGGACTGTCAGGCAGCGTTTTCCTCTGTGCGGCTTCTCTCCAAGTGCTTGCTGCAGCTGGCTTCAGCATATGGTAGAATATGAAGATATTTTCTGGGGTCCACTGCCTCAATCACTGTTTAATGATTAATTACTGCAGGCTGGTGTCAGGGTGAGACATTCAAGGCTTCAGGCAAAAGTCTTAACTATAGAAAGTGACAGCAGGCGGGATTTCGCCAAAACGAGCAACTTTGCACTGCTAGTTCTAATGATTTGCACTGCCTTTTGATCCATTTGTAAACAGCAAGATGGTAAAAGACCAAAGCTATCAGGCAATAAATGCCAACAATAACAAGAAATTGTTCCCAGAGAGAGTCTTAGGATGTTTGGTCTAGTTGGAAAAATGTTATAAGTAGATCTCTTGAAACAAAGTGGGGGCTTGTGCGCTACCTTCCATCAGACAATCTCCAAGCTGGAACGAACACAGCCTCCAACCACCAGGACAAAGAAGATAAGTAGGAGGCAGAGGACTGAGGCCCTCAGTAGCTGTGAGGGTGAAGAACTGAACTTGGACGCCCCAGCTCCCTCATGGCTGATAGTATGGAAGTGACGGTGCTTTCTGCACCATGGACCTGGAGCTGGGACCGACCCTGTGGGGAGCTCCTGGACAGCACACAGCCCCTCACCAGGCACCAGAGTGCAGCATCCCCAGCAGCACTGCCTTCTGGGGCGTTGCTGGGGGAACTGGGATGTCTTCCCACGGTCTACAGGGATATTAGGGGAGATGGAAGTCTGCCTTCACCTTACCCTGTGGTTCCACACTGTGCACAGCCCCACTGAAGGACAGACCCCTTGAGCCTTAACCTCGTGATCAGCAACCCTCCCCTCCGGTTACATCAGCCTCAAATTGATGTAATGAGGACATCAGGGATCAAAGCTGTTTAAAGGCTTTTGTTCAGTTCATTTAGAAATGCATCTTAAACCCCATTAATTTGCTTGCATGGCTCTGTGTGTGTATCAAAACTACCCATAAACATACAATTATCTCCCACCTACAAAGATAAGAATTGTATGTGTGCTTTAATAAAGCCCCGGTTAATTTTCTTCAGATCGCCCTTCATCAGAAAGGTAAAATGAGTGCAAATTACACAATTCACATTTAGTATCCTGTTGCAAGTGCTTTGTGCTTGTGCCAGTGAGTCTGCAAAGCAACAGAGAATAAGATCTTTCATCTCAAGTGCCTTTGTCTTTGATAAAAATATGAAAAACCCTTACTTTGAAGAAGGGGTATTTCACAGTGGATAGCTTGTGATTCCATCTTCCTCGTGCAGCACCATTACAGAAGCCAAAATCTCACCATCTTCTTCCCAGTGAAGGTAGAATTGATCAGCACTGGAAATGCTTTTGGTGATTTGATGAAAATATTTTTATTCCCAGGGAAAAGCATTATCCAATATTGTTGACTGTTGAAAGCCAAAAAAAATGTTTATGTTTTGGAAAAGAGAAGCAAAAGAAATCACTTTCCTTTCTTCTTTTATTTATCAAATAATTTCTTCTGAAATAAAAAAGAAAATCCTGTAGAGTGTACTTGTTGCAGGAAAGGGTATTTTTTGAGGAAGCAAAACTTACTCACTTTAGATGAATTTACTGCCTTATAAAGGCATTTGATTTTCATGAATTAAATAAATTTTTCATAGTGCTTTATCAAAATGCTTTTCTATTCCTTCAGGTTACAGACTATGAAGAAGACTCAGTTGTCTACTAATAAAAAACTAATTTTAGCTGCATCCAATCTTTAGTCTCTTTATTATTATGGGAAGAGAATGATGGTAAGTGAGAAGCAGCAGATAATTAATGGGCAGGTTACTTAGCTTCTGCAAGTCACAATGAAATGCAACACTATTTGTCAGTTTTTAATGTGATATTAACTGGTGATGGGTGAAACACAAAAGGTTGAGAGACTGTTTGAATGATCACCAGAAGCGTGGATGCTTATTTAAAATTTATCTGAATGTCTAAATACTGTAGAGTTGGGATTAACTTAGTGCAGGTCTCAAGGCAAAAAAAAGGTGATGACATAAAAGGCCACACTTTGGAAATTAGACTTTTGGTACTCCCATGAGGACTGGAAATACTGTGAAAACAGCACTTCTTTCTTGTTTCTTCTGACAGAAAGTGCTAGAGAAGACACATGAATAAAGTTACTCAGCCTCTTAAAGTCTCCAGAAAAGCCATGAACTTTTAGCTGATATTAAAATATTGATCTGCATTAGTCTGCATATGTCTAATTTTAAAAGTAATATGAATTCTTGATAAATTAATGAAGTTTTTTGAAACCAGATGCCTTTTTTTCTAAGCAGCATCAAAGGAAAACTTGCTATGCAGATGGAAGATTTTAATCCAAAATACTTTTTGTGATCTTAGAAACAGTTTTAGAGAACAAAACCTAGACGGAACTTCAAGGCCCATCAGACACAAAGGCACAACCTGTATAAATGTAGATAACTTCCTAGATGAGCCTCTCATTGTTAATGCAGACAGTTCCAAAGGCAAAAGCAAACAGTATTTGGCAGCAGGAACTTTTAATGAGAATGTCATTAAGGAATTCAATTTACAGACCACAAAGTGATGCACAGCAGACCCAGCTGACTTCCCTGCGTCTCATACCTTTAGCTTCCATTAAACATAAAGAAGATATTTGGGGTGAACTAAGTGCGTGTCCCCAAGTGAGGAGCCCTTCTTGCAGAAAATCACAGATTTGCCAGAAGGTTGCTATCAGCTTCTGGCGAATTGTCACCATGGGCGAATGATTTCTTGGATACCACCTCTACTCATCTCCTGTGAAACTGCAGAAAAATACAGAGAAGACCCATATGGAGTCAACATCCACCATAAAGAGGATGGGAGGAGTTTGACTAGAAAGTACAGCCCAGATGGAGTTTTGGTACAGGACTGAAAGGCCAGTGCATTCAGGCTTAGAGAGCCTGTTTGCACACTGCAATGAATATAGGTTATCAGTCTAGCCAGGAGCAAAAGCTGTGTCCTTGCTATCTAACATTTGTAACTCCGCCTGCTACCACCTGGAAGCTCCTAATAGATCAGAAGAAGGACTCAAATCAAAACAGAGATGAACAATGAGCGTGCAAACGGATCCTAAACTCAAGTTGCTGTTATTTTGGGTTGGCAGAGCTCATGATTAGCATCATCAGACGCTATTCAGGTTTATGTCAGGTCAGCCTCAAATCTTCAAGTAAAAATTAAAGGGAATCTCAAACATTAATCATCTTCCTTTAAAAAGAAAAGAAAAGTGATTAATGTGCTGCTGCAATTGTATTATTGTCATTACCTCGTGCTTTAGCTCCGCCACTCCAGAAATCATCTAATATCATTTTAGATTACCTAGGAATGCTTCCTGATACTTCTCCGCCATTTCATAAGAGCACGGGACTCTCAGAGGTCATGTCACATCTACCAGCACTGAGGTGATGTCCAAAACCTGCTAGGTTGTCTGCTAAGTGACTGGATATGTTTAGATACAAAAGGGCAGGAGTGTGATTTTTCTGAGATTCAGACTCCCCAGCAGCTTAAAAAGGGTAGGAATTCTTAAAAGATTTAGGTGAACAGTAGATTTTTGAATGCCACCCTAAGAAAGAATATATGCAAGATCTCTGATCTCGTTTAGTTGAGCTGGCATATTTATATCCCAAATTTTATGAGGCTTGAGCTTTCAGAGTAAGGGTGTTATGATGAGTTAACACCACTGCTTAGATTGTTCACCAGGCAAATAGCAAAATTTCTTAATGTCATTTTATGGGACTTATAAGACATTAAACTAAATATGATTGCTGCTCCATAAAACAGAACAGTTCTCCATATACTGTATGTATGCAAATACAACATCCTATCTCAGCCTCCAGTGCCCATAGTAAGTTATCCTTAGAGTTTAGACTGAATAGCTATTACTGGTTTACATGCTCCTATATCTTTGCATTTCATATAACTAATAAAGGCAGAAGCTTTTGAAAAAATAAAAGTGATGCCTTATGTGCCTGACCATGCAGCTGAGAAGCTTTTCTCTTTCAGCAAAAGAGATACAATTGTCCAATTGAAACACATTTTCAAAATGCAGAAGAGGTGAATTTTCAAACCCAGGCAGGTGGGATATTTAATGAATGGCAAAAGCTCCTTTTAAAATCCATTGTCATATGAGGCCAAACATTCACATGGCTCCATGGACAAGGTAAGCAAGGTATCTAGAATCAATAGATCATACTAATAAAAAGATACCAGGTGAAAGTTTAAACATGGTCTAAAAAAACCTCTCTGCCAAGAATGAGAAATACGGCTTTTATCATAATTACCTACTTTATAAATTTAACTTCTAAGCATATTGTCCACTCTTGCAAAGAAAATTTTTTATCTATGTGGACCCCAGTTCTGTTTCTGAAAAGAATTTCATCCTGTTTGCTACAATGGGAAGAGAAACTTTAACAGAGGGCCATTATTAGAGTCCTATATTTGATGTTAGACATTGAGCATAAAATAATTGCTATTGTTTTCCAATAAATTCCGATTTGGGATGCATTGAATCTGGAATATTCACCAAACAACGCCTGAGCTGAATGTTGTGATTCTGAGGGCAGAAAAATGCATGAGGTTTTTAAAAGCCAGGATTTTGAATGAAAGAGGAAATGAATCATCAATTTATGAAATCACCAGCACATGAAAATCACCAATTAATGAATGCATAAGTTAGATAAAATCTGAAAAAAGTCGTGTGTGCTAGTCAAAGTAATAATTCATACAGCTACTGATCTTGGCAGCATTACAGAGGTAACATTTTTACAAGGTTAAGCTGTCTTTGAACTTTTCTATAATATATTAGATGCAAACAGACATTTCTTCTGTATCAAGCATATGTGTCTTTTTGCTCCTTTACTTAAAAATTATCTCAAATTTTGACAACCATAAGGGAAAAGAGTCCTCTTCATTGCGTTTTACTACTCCACATCACATAAAAAAATAGATATTAATCCAACTAAGTATTGTTCCACATTCTCAGCCTTTGAAAAGATTGGCAAGGCAACTTTTTGGATAACCCCTTGAGAAAGAAGACTATTTGCTATACATGTGTCATCTCTTTTATATTCCTTCACTGCAACTATTTAGCTGTTCTTCCAGAGAGACTCCAATTTTGGGGCTTTTTTTCATTAGCCTGAGAACAGAATCCCACATGCTGGAGAACTGTGCATGGAAAACTGTAGAGATGCATAAGTAAAACTGCCATTAGACTTAGAGAAAGACTGTCCCTATATATAAAATTTAGGCAAATCTGAGCATAGGGGTCATAAAATTAATTCCATATCTTCTTTATGCATTAGTATAAAAGTTCAAGTCTTTGATTCAGTTCTTTTCAGCATTAGTGGCAGCTATTGCTGCAAGGAAATTAATAGGCCTATCTCACCAGCTTCAGTAGGAATGTGCTCCATGCCTAAACTCAGTCCCTAAAGCTCTGCTGAAACATAAATGTCACTGTTTTGAGGGACTATTCAATATATTTTGTTCTCTGAGGTACATCAGTCTCTGAAGCTGCTTCAATGAAAGTTGATGGAAACTCAGGAAAAGTTAGTTGATATTTCCTGAATATCTTCAATGAGAAAAAAAAGCCAAAAGGCAATTTACCTTCCCCCACTTCTGTCAAATTTCCTTTTTGGCCAGTTTCTGTGAAATAATCTGTCCGAAATCCATGGTTTAACTGAGTGTAAGAGATCTGGATCAGGAGCTTCTCAAGTGACTGTCCCTGGATAGGGATTTTCAGTGTGCAGGGTTATGATAATTTGGGGTTCATGCAGCTCCTTTCAGCAAGATTCCCAAAGGACTGCAGCATCACAGCTCAAATTTTAGCAGATACAAGAATTTGTACATGATTATATACATGATTTCCATTATTTCCTAATCTTACCAGAAATAATTAAGCTCACCTACTTCAGAAGTCCAAAAAAAGCAGGTAAAACTAAGGATTTTTCAGCGCTAATCACATAAGAGATGCTGAGCCCTCAAAGTACTGTTCTACTATATCTTTTCTCTACATTTGACACATGACCAAATGATCAGCAATCTATGTTAAGGACAATATATGTGAATATTAATTTTTTGCTTCAATTACGTGGTTTGAGATAAACAGATTCAAGTGTTGTGTTTTGAGAGTCTGACTGATCTCTTTTACAAAACCTTTTCATTTTTCTCCCTTTTTGATAAACTATTTGTCACGCTTCTGTGTTCTAAAATAAGAGTAAATGTTTTGCTTTATAATCTCACTTTTTTAACTAAATAAAAGTTGCTGCATAAAGTTTTAATATAATTCTAAAATATGTCCTTGTAGAAGTTGCCATAAATGTCGACATTTTCAGCAGCATGAATTTATGATGACACTGAATTTTTACAGCACTATAAAAGTCCATAGTCATGATGACATCTACAGCTGCCTTTTCACTAAAATATAAGAAACTATATTAAGACACATAGTTCAACATTTCCACAGACTTTAAGGAAGAAACTATATACACCATCGAGTGCTCACAGCAGTCTCAAGATGGAATAGATGTAACGCCCTATGATTATTTAGCTGCTAAATGTTTTTATATTGAAATGGAAATCAGCTGAGGGATCTTTTGTTCCTCTTTAGTTTTTATTTTCTCCTATTGATCAAGGCAAGAATTGTACTTAAAGAGCTCAAAGTAAGCTTGAATTGAAGTATTATTCTGCCAGGTAAAGGCTACCTGATCAGCTGAACTGCCTGAATGCACATCGGATGGGGAATAAGCTGAAGGTGTGAGACAGGAGTGCACATGCCTGCAGGGCTGTGGTCCCATCGGCATCGCAGCGATGTGGTGGGATGGCTCCGGTGCCTGGAGTGTGGGAATGCAAACATACAGGGTTCTCTGGAAAGAAAAAGCCAGGAAGATGAGGAGGGGTTGTCACCCTCTAAGCCAATGACCCTCTGGAATCCAGGATCTTCCACCTGGGATGGACGAGGGGCCAGCTGAGAGCTTCTGGGTCATGATTAAAAGGAGAACATGCTCTCATGACACCCCATCCAGAGTACTGCTCTGGAGCTCCCAACATAACGATGTGGACCTGTTGGAATGGGTCCAAAGGATGATCAGAGGGGAGGAGCACATCTCTTATGAAGACAGGCTTCAATTAAAGAGTTGAGGTTCCAGCTGGAGAAGAGAAGGCTCTGGGGAGACCTTATAGTACCTTCCAGGACCTAAAGGGGGCTTACAAGAGAGCTGGAGAGGCACTGTTTACAAGGGCATATAGTGACAGAGCAAGAGGGAATGGCTTTAAACTGAAAAAGGGTGGATTTATAGACTGAGAAAAGATTCTTTACCAAGAGGGTGGTGAGGCAGAGCACAGGTTGTCCAGAGAAGCTGTGGATGCCCCATCCATGGAAGTGTTCAAGGACAGGCTGGACAGGACTCTGAGAAACCTGGTCTAGTGGAAAATTGTCCATGGCAGTGGGGCTGGAATGAGATGATCTTTAAGATACCTTCCAACTGAAACCATTCCATCATTCTATGATTGCTATGTTGTGAATTTGCCCTTATGTAGCCAGAGCACCTGGCTTTCATTTTGCACACCAATAAGAAGCACCTCAAAAGCCCCAGAAACCTTCATGTTTTCTGTAACTAAAGGGAAAAGGATGCACTTCTACATGGGATTACAGTAAATATGAAATTAAATCCATGAAATATTATGAACCATAAAGTCCTCTACCTTGGGCAGATGAGTATAACTCATACTGCATGCCAGAAACAAAAACTGCAACAAAAGCATTACTGTACTGGAGGTGGTGCGCTTATATATGGTCAAGTCCCAAACTATGGAAAGTTTGGATTAAGGGAAGTCTTACATCTTCTCTAATTGATACGAATATTTAATTTAAATGAAATATTTCAAAAACTTGAATATTTCCATATTCAGGCTATGGGTAAATTAAATACACCACTGGATAAGACATTTCCTGATTATCACAATAGGACAAGTATGGACCCAACTCTTCCACCAATGCACACTCAACGATTGCATTGAATTAAATATGAGTTACATGTACAGAGGGACTGAGGCAGCCTGGTTTAATTAGTGTGAAAATGTCAAGTCCCTGTGTACAGTGCAAACCTAAAAACACCCAGACAGTTAACCCTTTCGTTGCTATTGAACAATGTATACAAGTCAAGTTAGAAAACCTCAGAGGAATCAAATGAGTGTAAAATGACTCAGAATTTCTACAGGAAAATTACTGGGAAAATAGGTGTCAAAAAAAAATCCTAATAAACACTCAAGCAAACAAAGTAATGCCTTTTAAAACTGCTCTGAATGTAGCATCAAGTCCGTTGTTAAGCAAGTGGTCAAGTATTCAATATCAGTGAGAACTTGTTAGTTTTCATTGATCTGAAAAAAACAAACCACTTAGGGCTGTCCATTTCCATGGAGAGTTACAATAAAAAAAAAAAAGAACTCTTAGGTTTGTCCAAGGATCCCATTGGCTTTGATGTCCAAATATTTGATTGAAAACTGAAGCTATGTATCATAAAAAACCTATTTTTGTTGAATCTAAGAGTGGGGGTTTTTAAATCAGATACTTAAAAACCAAAATTTAAAGTCTCAATTTTTGAAAAATGGGCTGTATGGAGAATTGTCTCCGTTTTAGTAGTGTAACTACTCTATAGTGTTTTTAGATGCCTAGTCTAGAAACACCTGTATTTTTTTCCTTAGAGGAGCAAACTCATACTTTGCTACGACTGTGGTTACAGCAATAGGAACCCCTGGGGAAGTTGTCTGCTGGCTGGGTCTCCTTTTTCTGGAGACACTCGCTGTCCTAAAGCCACACATTTCCACAGCTGTCAATAGTCTTAGCACAAGTTCCTTTTGACTGAAGCTTCTCAGCTTAACATACATTTGAGAGTGTCAAGGAAAACTCAGAGTGTGGCTCCAGTCCAGCTACGAAAGGAGCCTATCCTCAATTTTGATATAATTCTTCAGCATCAGGAGTTTTTAGGCAGAGTTCCATACTACTAATGCCAACGTGCAACCAGATACAGTGCAGAAGGAAAATTATTTATTATCCCTCGGCTTAATTTGTGGTTTTCAGAATTAGTTCCAAAGCATGTGAGCACAGACTGGTATTTTCAAAATCTTCTCTAGGATGCAGGAACACTGTCCCCTGGTAATTAAAGCCTAGCACATCACCAGGGCCAAAGCAGCAATGACAGGACATGAGCTGCAAGAATGGTACAGAAAATAGACAGGACGCATCAATGTCTGGAACACAGTCACAGCACCAACAGCCCAGCCTTTCCCCTTGCATGTTAATCCTTATATGAATCCCCTGCCTATATGCAGAGAAATTCTAGGAGAACAGCTCCAGTGTATTTAGGGCCTCGTGCCACTCAGCAACAAGAAGAGATGATCATTAGTAAAAGAATAATTGGGGCACTGCATGGTCTCTGAGGAATTATGTATTTTACATAGCGCTAGTGGTAAATGTATACATCTGTAGCTAGCATTTATATACAAAGAATTTTAAATTAAGACACTCCATTGGCAAAAATAAGAGTGCACGATGCAGAATTCCTCCATACTGTTGCTTTTCGGCTTGAATCAAACAATTGGAGTCAGATAGCATAATTAATATTACAAACCTTTTAATCACAGCACAAGTTAGTAAGATATGGACAGACATAATTACATAGCAAAAATTGTCTAGGCTCTGCTGACTCCAATATTAAGATATTTCCTGGGAAATGGCAAAAAACAATGTCACATTATTTCTCCAATTCATTAATAAGCATGTTTTTTGCACACTGTTCTTCATGGTGTATTAACTTATGACAGGGGTCAGGGCTACATTAAATTATAGGATAAATTATTATAGTTAACAGTGCTATTTGACAGCTTCTTAGGTATCTGCTGCTCTTAAGCTTGTTCTGCACGGAATTATTTTTTAACAGCACAATAAGGAAAACCTTGAATAATAATGCATTTTACCTTGATTCCCCACTTTTTGTTACACTTTGCCACACAGAGCGAGCGGTGACCAGAGGGACCTCTAAGAAAAGAATAAGTGTTAATAGATCAGGTCGAATTTAACATTTATAGACTCTGAAGGTCTACAATACAAAGCATGAGTTTGTCCTTCCTTCCTCTGCTTTCAGGTAGCATCTGTCCTCAGTTTCTCCAAATTCAGGGTGGTTTGAATAGAGTAAAAATTTGGCCCATGGTCTTGAACTTCAAAGTCTTATGTGAAAACTTGAAAATAGACCAAATATTTTCTTTCAAGAGAGTTTGCCACAATATTCAAGGAAAGATGAAATCCACAAGCAGGTAGCAGTTATGTTTGAGTGTTCTTAAGAACTTTTTCCTGTTCTATATTTGTGTTTCCATGATTATCTATAGCTTTACATTTACAATGTCCTCTTTTTCATCTCCGTCCCTGTGAGCTGTTCTCCCTCTGCCCCTGTTCCTCACTGCATTTTGTTTACTGCAGTCGCAGAGGTGCCTGCACAGGGATGGAGAGACAGTCCTTTGCCACACACTTCACATCTAACCACCTCTCTGAAATTCTTGCCTTCCCTTCTTACCTGTGCACTTTGATTGAGTCCTAATGTCGCTCGTCCCCGTGATATTTCTGTCTCTAGAGTTCCATTTGACTGCTGAAACTGATTTCTGTGCCCCCTTTCATGCCTCTGTGTTCTCTAAATAAACTCTCTACCAACTCACATCCCTCAATTGGCCAAACCCCAGTGTTATTGTAGTCATTATGGCTATATTAAGGGTAAATCTATGATTTCTTTCATTTTTTAAATTTTTTTAATGTGTTTTATTTGTTGCTGGTTGCCACAACTCATGGTTTTCTTTTTTTACTCTTTTCTTTCTTTCTTTCTTGATGGTAGCTGACTTTGTGTGTCTTCAATGTGCACAGGTAACCATCAGACTCAAAAGTGGTGCCTTTGGTAGCTGCTGCCTATCAAAATTTAAGAATTATTAAGATTCATGACAAAGACAAGCATAACTGTGGAATCTATGGGTATCTGTAAAAAACCAAAGTTTGACACAGTTAAGGAAGAATCACATCACAACATTCTAGGTAAAAATAAAGTTTTGGAAAAATGGCTTCTCAAAAAGAGATGAACCTATTCCAAAAGACCCTGAAGTAAAGAACAAGAAAACTAAAATCCTCAGACTTATCATAAGACTTGTTTAGGTGCAATACAGCAGCCACACAAGACACAAATGCCTGTAGACAATAACAAAAAATAAAGAAAAGTGTCAACAAGAGAGTACAGTCAACTAATGAAGCTCGAGAGGTCACTGAAGCCATATAGGCACTCTTCAAGCAAAGGAGCCAATGACTCTTCCAGTAAGTTTACTTTCCTTTCTTAAGTCCTTTTCATACACTTCAGTAATCTTAAGACTTCAGCAGAGCTTTTTTCACTGTTAAAATACAGTCCAGTGTTAGAAATACGTTTGAAAAAACGCAGGTGTGACAGAAATAAATATTTTGTAAATATTCTATTCCATTGCACAAATGTGCCTCAAACTAAATTCGACAGTGAAGCAGTTTAACCTGAATGACCCATCCCACTTGACCTTTATATAAAGGTCTAGTAACTATATAACTCTCTAACGTTCACATGACCAAGATGAAATTAAATATAGAGAAGTACAAACTTTAGCTCTTAGGAAAGAGAAAGCAAATACACAGCTACAAAATGAGGGATGACTTCTAAAGCACTGATATGGAAATGCATTACAAACAGGACATGTCAACTACTTGCAGCAACAGAAGGATAAATCTCATCCTAAAAGGTGTTAGTAGAAATGCTTAACCTAAAAGACAGGAATCCACTGTCCCGCTCTTTCCAAAGTACTGTTACCAGCTGGCTTCCAGGCTTTAGCAAAGGTGTAGGTTAGCTGGAGATAGTGCCAGGCAGAGTAATACGAACAACAAAAAGTGGAAAGGTTTAAGAAACTACTTTTTGTGTGTGTGTAGAAAAAAAAAGGTTAAGATAGGACATTACAGTGACTATGCAGATGAAGGTTATCCATTGTTTATTTTCCTACTTGTGGGAGACACGGAAAGAAATGTGTACTGGCCAAGCTCAGCAACTTATTTAGATGATAGCAGATAGATGACAACTCTTCCGTGGAAAATACAGCTGGTTGATTCAACAATGCCAAGGCCACTTTCCCAGATCTACAGTTAGCAAAGGTCTCCTGGTTTGTAAGTGAACAGAAATTCAGGAATCCAGGGCATCATATTCCCTGCAGAGCAGTCAAAGGGAAGAAGTGTGAATACCACGGAAACAAAGCAACTGCAAAGGGCAGTCTCTGAAAGTGGAGTAGAGCAGCCCTCCAGCCCCATCCAACACCAGCTATGATTACTGTCCCGTGAATACCTTTGTCTCTGGAAACACGTAATTTTTTAATTTTCTGTCCTGGGAGATCAGGGAGTTGGGTATAGGAGTGATTTCTACATGCCAATCTGTGATGCAGATTCCCTCAAACTGTACTTTGCATCGAGCAAGAGTTCAGCAAACAAGGCACATCCTGAGACAGAGGTTTCTGCATAATCTTGGATTTTGAGTGCCAATTCCAGACAGCATCATGAAGGTTACAGCCTGTTTTCCAAATCATTATTCTGGGTTACTTTGCAAGGCCACTGGTGTCTAGACCCTCTTTGCTGGACAAATAGATTTGAGGAAAAATTGGTAATTGTGTATTGAAGTGCACACAGAAATTCAACAATTAGCAGTACAATGAAAACTGACTGCTTTACATTAGCAAGACGGCATTAGTTATGAAGCAAATGTCCTATTGTGCCTCAACAGGAAATTATTCCCCAGTATGCAAAGTGGTGCCTGCCTGTTTCAAAATCAGTGACTGTGTGATGTGAAGGAAGTTGTCCTGGAGATGCTTTTGCTTTAAGGCAGCGGAGAGCTGAAAAGCTAAAATCTGTGTGCAGATTCTGAGAAGTCTTTAAGTTCAGAAATCAGATTTTGTTTCACACTAGTCTTTCATCTTAACGGAAACAATATTGATGACTGGAAAAAATAGAAAATTGTCAGAGTGAGAAGAAATGCATTTGCTCTGCGTAGGGAGATTTATACACTTGCAATGTTACTGTAAACTACTTCAAGTATCAATGCAGAAACCTTGTAATACCTTGAACTGGACCTAAAACCCTTTCAGGACATGACAGAGCTCATAATTTCTGCAAGCCAAAGATTTCTCTCAGCGGTGTTAGGCCTAACCTACACAAAGTTACGTCACTTTAATTAAAAATGCATTTCTAAATCAATTTAGCAAGCCCATGCAAACCCTATGTGGGCACTTTTTATTTCAGACTTGCATTAATTTATCTTAAGTGAATTCCTTCCTGACTTAAGCTAAATCAATATAAGCCGGGACAAAATCAATTTAGGAGTGTCCAAACAAGTGTTCACATCGGTTTAACAAAATCGATTTATAAAGCGATTCAAATTACTTTGGTGTGACTTTTGTGTGAAGCCAAGCTTGGCTTAGCTAATTTCCTCAAAATAGACATGTTAAAAAACCAGTCAAAATGAAAAAACGTGGAATTTCTTTTGGATCCAAGGTTATTTGCATTGACAAATTCATCATCTTCAAAAAGTTTATGGCATTTGAGCAAAAATTCTGAAATGGGTTAGAAGCATAGTTGCCAGTTTGGTTATCAGAAATTTATCTTAATAATTTATTCATGCACATACGAGCTTGGTGAAAGGCAAACAGGAGTAAGAAAATAGGCAGGAAATAAGATGCTTTCTGGATACTCATCCCTAAATTTACTGTGTCATGGGTTAGACTGAAGAGCCAAAAATTTCCCTTGAACTCTGACACTTTTGAGGTGCAGTGGGAGAGATTTGGTCCATGTGCCTTTGGAAATACTAGCCCAGAGTCTGTGAATTAAAAAAAAAAAAAGGCAAAAAGCCACCGATCCACAAAAAGCAGAGTTCTAACAAAGGTATTTTCAGGAAGGAATTCTCAAAATGCTAGAGGAGTGCAACCAGATCAGTATTTGAAACATTTCCAAAGAATGAAAACCTTTCTCTCCTTATTCAAAATAGCTGATCGAACTAACATGAAACGTTGTCAGTTGTGTCAGGATGCATATTAGACATCTGCAAATGACAAGATTTTCCATTAATCAACTAGATATAAATTTTAAAAATGTGGTTTAGGAGGAATTCACTGTCTCATTTCACTTTCTGAAAACTGTACATTTCTCTGTGTTAGTTGTGCATCCTAAAGTTTTTAATGTTCACAGACCTACAATTAACTCCTAAAAACTGAGTTCATATCTAACACATTTAAAACTTTACAACCAACCTTGCAGTATTTCTTTTTGAAAAGCTGAGTCTGATTTGAAGCTTTTACAAGAGAAAATGGAAGCCTATCAGGAAATGGAAACAGTTTTTCAAGATCCCAGTGCTCCAAAGAGTGGTACAAATGAGCTGTCCTCACAATGCTCTCATTTGATTTAAGAGCAAGCAGGAATATTTTCCAAAAGACAAAAGAGAAGATTGTTAACAGAATCAGTGGCAGAAGGGTCAAGCTGTAGCATCTAATTGTAAGTGTAAGAAATGTTAATTGTGGGCTCAGCATTACAGTTCCACAGAAAGCCATCACAGTCCTTGTTCAGTGTCAGTGAGACAGAGCTGAGGGACGTTTCTGATGCACACTACAGTCATCCTTGCAAAAGCTCAAGACAGTGGGATAATCTCACCAAAAACTCCATTCAAAATAAAAAAAAAACCAAAATCCATCTTTACATCCATAATATTAGGAATATTTTTAATAGCATGAGTTTTATGTTAACAATACTACTTTATTTCAAAGCGGAGGCAGTAAAATAAATTTGAAGGTAGGGTATTGTACTCTGCACATCCACAAATCTCCTCTGGGATGGATGGGCTATGAATTGTCATCGCATATAGCCCACAGCCATATTTCCACTCGTTCACACACTAATCCTGTGGCCTATGGGAAATGGCCTCATCTAAGATACAAATACTTTCCTGAAGTTTGGGCTGTGCTTTGCTCTCTGCTGAAGCAATTGCAGGTTTTCAGCAGAAATTCAATTGGTGCTGTTACTTCAAATACAGAGGAAATACTGGGAAATACATTGCTGTGGTTTTTTAACCAGCTGTAAAGAGGTGGGAGGGAGAGAGAACCTCTGCTGTTTCACAGTTAGAGGTTGCTCAGGCTAGGCACCATTTTAGATCAAGGCTGTGCTCTGATTTTGTGCCTTCCTCTCCCTCTCCTCAGGTTTCCTAAGCACTTCTGTCTCCACTGATAATGCCAGAGGGCAGGAAGGTGGGCCTCAGGACTACCAAGGAATATAAAAAATGACATCATAACTTACACTTCCACCTTGCATGTGTCAATGATGGCTGAGACTCCCCCATGTCCCTGTTCACTGCTTTGCAGAAGGGACACAGCAATGGCCTGTTACCCTGTCATGCCTCAGGGTCCAAAGTCTCTGCAAAGATCAGGCAGCACCTGAATTTGTGCCTTAAATGACAACCAAGAGCCATGGGTTTGGTGTTCTTCAAAATGGACCCAGCAGCTCACCTTGTCTCCCCAGAGAAGAACTAGGCCAAGCTTAACTGACCCAGGGACAGACGGTGTCAAGCATTCCTTTCCAAGCCTACAAAGACATGAGACTAAGGAGGTAGGAGAAAACCAAAGAAAAAAAGAAAGAAAAGCATGACACTAAAACTAGGCTGTGACAACTGAGTAACTATATTGTATGAGAAACAGCACATCAGGAGAGGTTAAGAAACTCTGGCTGTGCACAAACTGGAAACATGTCTAGAGAATATAAATATTTTTAAGCCTCCTGGTGAAAATAAATGATACCTTTGAAGGAAGTTATTTTTTAAAATCTGTTATTTTTTAACCTGGAAGTAGTCTTTCTGAATGAAGTCCACAACACCTTTCTCCAGGCCACAGGTTTCTACAAGACCTATCCCTGCAGCAACTGGAGCAACACTGAACTTCTACTTCCATACTTCCATACTTCCATGAGAGCTATTCCTTTGCTTATAGAAAAAAAAAAAAAAGTTTTCATTTTTTTACTGCAGGGTGTGTGATCTCTCATGTCAGAAATCAAGGCTCTGCTGTTAGAGTGAGATACTGAATCCTGGTATGTCTTGTGTGCTGGATGTAGCAGTGCATCTGTTCTTTGTTTTGTCACCTTTTTCACACTGCTAAGCACCGTTTCTGCTTTCAAAGGTAGCAGTAATTTTGTCTTCAGTGCTGTCTGTTTGCTACCAGAGGATACAGGCAAACTGCTTTCTTAAAGAAGCTATCCTTTGTTCACTCTGCTTTTATGTAAATTAAGTCAAATTGAGTAAAGGTACACAAGTGGCAATTTGCTTTTTTTTTTAACTCCACTGAGTTTTGTTCTTGCTTTCTTGCTATTTTAATCATATTGTGTGCCTATTATTTTTAGAATCTAATTTTGTCTCATTAATATTGCTCAGTTTTATTGCTGAAATTTCTTGAACCTTCCTTGTTAATCAGGTATATAAAGCACTTGTATAATGTCTATTCACAGCATCTGCCAAAGTGATGCAGAGGAAAATATTTTTCTACCCCAAAAGGTTTTCAGACATTATAGAGTACTGGCAAAATATGAGAACAAAAAAAGAAAAAAGAAACCAAACACTGAAAGACAGAAAAACCCAGATGAGTAACCAGCACAGCAGAAGTGGTTGGTCATAAAAAATGAAAACCCTGGAGATTAAAACTAGCCTCTGCCAACTCTTCATCTTGCACAGTAATTGAGAGTAAATTTGGTGGAATACACAAGAACCTTACACAGACCCCTGGTGTCTGGTGGGAGCTTTAGGCCTCGGCCAAACAAAAAGCAGCAGAGAAAAGCCATGGGAAAGCCACCTTTGCAACCTCGTGTTGTGCAGGGCAGGTTTCCTCTCTTACCTTTTAACCTATCTCCAGAAGGGGCTGGCCCTGGAGTACCCTTTTTTCTGAGTTTTGCAGCTTACATGGATCAAAAATTTGTAACAGGACCTGAGCTGGATAGGGCCCTCAGACTTACCTGTGTCAATGCAGTCATTTGGATGATTATTTACATTTTCCTTTCTCTCTGTGAAAGCACTGTTGTGGCACACAGGAATCAACAATAATCTTCCTTCCATAATTCTGTAAGCTATTTTGCTCAGTCTGCTTGCCAAAATACTCACTCATGCATATGCAATGAGGTAGAAGAAATATTTCTTTAAGTTTTAAGCCCCTTGGGCCTTTAATCTTGAAGCTTTTTAAATCCAGGATATGATTTTTTGTGCGTATGCATGTATATGTGCTGAAGTGTGTGTATTGGTGTCACTTCTCTTAACTTGTGTGCATACTTGATTGCTGGAGGGCTTTCATTCTCATTTAGATATATCATGTACTCATGCACACGTACTGCAAGGACAGTTTTTGCCTGTTTTTGATAGTATGGAAGAGACTGATTATCCAAAGTGTTTCCTACTGAAGATATGGGAAATAAATATTGCTGCATTTTGTAGTAGGGGAAAAAAGGTAAAGGAAACTTTTCAAGGGCACCTGCCATACAATGACCACAACATTATCTGCAGTGTCCAGCCTGACAGCAAGTTTTGGTACAGGAACACGTGACAACTTAGGCAGTGATAACTGGAAGGCACATGTCAACAAAAACATTTTCAGGACAAGCAGGACACATTTTTAACTGGTTTTTATATGCATCCTTTGGATTGCCACTTGGCTTGCTGGGCTCTGGGCTGATGGAGAGGGGAAAGCTTCTGCATTTGCTGTGTGCAGTAAGGTGAAAGGAAGAATGCAGCGACTGCAACACCACAGCTGGCAGAGAGCTGCACCTGGGCTCCACTCCCCGAGCTGCTTGAAGAGGAGCAATGATGCTCCTGTCCTGGGGTACTCTATCCTTCCCATTGCATCTGGATGCTGAACTGAAGTTTTGGGCCTGAGAGCCCTAGCCTCCACTGAGCCACTCCTAGTCGAGCCTAGCTGGTGGAGTTTCCTGCCTAAGAGCTAGTGCACTCATCCAAGGGTTGGGATATCAGTGACCAAGACCTTTATCCAAAACTGGCAAGAGTGACTCCCTCAATCCACATGGATCTCCTGTATCAAGCTATATTATTCACTGAACCAAGGTTTCAAGTATATCTGCATCTTCCAGTTATAAGCAACATCAAAATGGAACTCAAAGCAGTTTGGGCATGTCAAAATTCCCAGTTTTGTTCTTACTGAAAATAGACAGGAAAGCATTGAAGGAGAAGGGAATCCAGTGGTTGAGCTCTTTGACTCAGACTTCCAAGTAAGTTATGGTGCTACAAAATCACAGTTTTTGAGCAAATAAACAACCCTACAAAACTAAGTTATTACTTCTTACCAAGAATTACTCACCAGTCATATAAACACTTTGCCAAGAGACAGTTCTTGCCCAAAAGACTTAACAACCTAATGCCCCACGGAGTTCTGCTCTGTCTGGAGAATATACCATAAAAAATAATTATGAACTGGTAGTACAAGTTCTCTACTCTGAAAGTGGTCCACATATTTATTGCAGCAATTAAAACTTCAGCTTTTTTGCTGCCTTCTTCTACTTCCTTCCTTAAATTTCTGGCACTCCAGATTCTGTTTACTGACTTGAATGAAAAGTAAGGTGTGTGCTAAAGCCTTATGAATTCCTCACAAAAAGGAATTTCAGAGATGTGCAGTCAAGCATACACTGGTTTTAGGGGAACATGGAGATGAGAGACAGACAGTTGGATGGTTAATTCACAAAAAGGCATTATATTTGTCCACATTTGGGGAAAAATGCAATTTTTCCACCAGAGTTAGGGCTGATAAAGTTGCTGGGTAGATTAAGAATATGTCCAGTATGCCCCACAGGTATCTAAACTGGGGAAAGAAGAAAACAAATTGTCCTTATTCATGAATTAGGTCTGTGGGTTCTTGCTCAAAATTGTACATTTTACAAATTGGCTAGAGTAAGGAAGGCTCTTTCTCCCATTTGTTTTTTTCATTTATGGGTGTGTGAGTGCTCCTAAGAAGGGGGTGGGGGAGAAAAATCTAGAAACAAAGAAAGGAAAAGAAAGAGATGTATCTGTCTGATGCTGTTAGATTAAATTAGACTATAATGATTACTGTGTGCCTTCACAAAAGACATTTTGTAACATTTAAGATTTCTGCTAATTGAACGAGGTACATTACCATGCAAAAGAATGTTAGTGAAGGTTGAAAAGGACAAACCAACTATTCTCGTACATCACCATAATTATGCAGCCCCATGTTCGAACAATTACATTTATGTAGACCCACTGTTAAAATCAATGTTACTTGTACAGCTAGTCCTTAATCAATGGAATCAGTCAATTTACCATGGTCACATCCTTCTTCTTAATTAAGACAGTGATATCTCTGGAGCGCAGGGTCTCAAAGAGATAAATAAGTACAGAGGTTGGGAAATGTCAAAGAGGTGACTCCCCGATTTTACTCTCAACGAACTTGGGAGGAAATAAGACAGTTCCCTCAGTTCAGGGAAGCAGCACAATCTTCTAAAGAGATGGCTTAGCATTCATTAAGAAAAGAGCAGGTAGCAGTGTCTGACAGAAATAGCACTAATGAGCAAAGAGCGCTTTCAACATGCATATCCTTCATAGCCATAGTCTGAATTATGAAGGTTGTGCCACCTAAGCCAATTTTAATTAGAGTGAGCATGGACCTCTTTGGACAGTTAGCCTTTCTTTCCAAAATCCATTTCAATATGGTGTCATTTTGTTGTCATAATCAAAATGGCAAAGTGATGGAATAACCTACTTAAAATGTCTGCAGTGTTAAAGCAGATATGGCAAACGTCCTCTAATGACACATGTAATAAGGGTATTACCTAGAGGACTTTGACAGTGTGTTCCGTGTTGTCAGCGCAGCTGGAATAATGATAGAGGTCTCCTCTGGAATAGGACACAGGTCTTTAAAGACCAGGTCTAAACTTCCTGTTCTACAGGTAAGCTATTAAACTCCCATGTGCTGAAAGAAAATAGGGAAGTACAGATCTTCTGAGTTGCCAAATGCTGACATGGTCATAACTCTGGAGAATTTTTCCCTCTGCAAAATATACTTGTACTGTCAAACTAAGATTATTCTGTCCTGCTACAGAAAAACACACATAAAAGGCTACTACATAAAGGGAAACAAAGCTTGAAGTAATTTACACCTCTCTGTTTATAAAAGAATGACCTTTACAATTATTTGCGATAGCACATTAATTTGATAATTACAGTATAGTAATAATAACAATAATAAAAAGAATATAATTCTGTTCACAGGGACCTGCAGTGACCATCTAATCCAACTGCCTGATCACTTCAGGGCTGACCAAAAGCTAAGGCATGCTAATAAAGGCATTGTCCAAATGGCTCTTAAACACTGGGAAGCATTAAACAGTGAAAGGATGTTTCCTCCTGAAGTACTTTAGGTGTTCTAGGTACAAAAGTTAAGGTATTAAAGGTATTTGGGGGCAAAAAAGCCACTTAACTGGAGCTTCTTTCTCTTAAACATCAGTTCCAATCCATGACAGATTTCTTTAAACATACATAAAGTCAATCATGTGGATTCCGATCTGATTTACCAGGTATTTTGGGGAAAGTTGAAAAGTCTGGCCACAAACATTTAAACAACTTTTTAAAAAATGGGATCCAGGAGTCTATATCTGTGTCCAAGTGCTGGACAAAGCACTTGTAGTAAGCTCAAATCAATGACTCCATGAAAAAGCAGCAGAAAGCCAAGAGAAATGTCATCATGATGCAAATGTACTGTCTCCCATACCCAAATTAGCACCTGTGTCTGGACTCCAGAGCACTCCTGGCACAAAAAAAAGCGTTGAGTTTAGAGCAAGATTTTTAGTTTTGCTTCTTTTCAAAAGGCAGTATAACAAAATGATATTAAAACCCAACTCAGTCAAGAACATCCCCATCTAAATTTGAAAATAAAAGCAGAAGTTTGGCATTTCTCTCATCAGTTTGGTTGAAGGACTCAAAAACCCCCAATGGTAGAGAAAAATCCTGAAAAACTTACTGTTCTTTAAAATGTCATCTGAAAGAAATTCTTTTATTGAAAACCTGAAAAGAAAATCAATTTCTGAAACATGAGCTTTTTCTCAGAAAAAGCATAAGAATTTTTGTTTGACTTACACTTCCCACCGCTAATAAGAATCAAAACAAAAGAGAGCGTATTAGAAGACAAACAGGACTCTTTTTTAGAAATAGGCAATTTATAGATGTTGTAAATATTTCCTATACAAACTGAAGTATATTAAAAATTTTAACGGATTAGGACTATCATGGGCAGGAGCCACTCCCCTATATTCAATCTCTGTTCTGTCCTACACTCGCTCTATTCTATTGTATGAGCATTGTAGCAATCACTGTATTTCATGGCTGAAAATTGGAATATTTTCTCTCCCTTCAGGTGTATTGTTAAATTTAATAAATGAATGTCTTAAATGTGCTTTGAGAATTTCAAGGCAAATTAGAGAAAGTTAGTGTTGTTAAAAACTATTGTCCTAAGACTGAGGCAAGAAAAATTCCCTTGTTTGGACTATGTATAAAATCATGGATATGTTTGAAGTTTGCTGCAGCAAAAGCAGTAAGGAAAAAAAAAATCATACCACCATACAAGAGTAAATAATTTGACTTACTGTAGAACAATTCTTCTCCATCACTCTCTCTCCATGTTATGACTTGAAACTCTGCTTAGTTCCTCTAGAATTATTTACTTCTGCTTTTGGGGTATTCTGGTGAAAGCCAAAACTATGAACTTGAAAAGGAACTGATTTAATATTTGGGGAAAATTACAATACAAAACCAGAATGATTTTCGCAGTGTTTTCTGCAAAGGAACAGCATTAGGAGGAAAAAGCCAAGAAAGCTGCAGGGATTAAAGAAGATATTTTATAAATTTGAAAGCAGCTGTTCAGCCATATGTGCTTACCTTTTCATTTTTTCTCAGCTAGCACTCTTTACCCTGGATCTCTACCAACCTGGCTTGTTTTTAATCCAGCGCTATCATTGCCTGAGTAACCAACACCCTCCTGATCTTCACAGTAGAATCAGCACTAAGGAGGCTTTGCTCTGGTAGGATAAAACACACAAATTCTTCTTTTCCTTTAATTTATTTTAAATCCTGCAGATTCCAGTGTGTTGCAGTATTTCAAGATCATGAATTCCTTGAGCGACTTGGCCATGAACCTCACAGCCTACAGCCGTATAACAATGCAGCCATACATCAGTTTGAGAACCCAGACTACTATGCCCCCCATCCAGTAAAGAATATAAACCTGTGATTAACTTTTATCATATGTTTGTAACTTTCCCGAAGAGAGGCAGTATAAAGTAAATGTTTACCCACTTCTTTCATCTGAGACTGGCAACGGTACCTGTTCGGGTTTAAATATGATGTCCCTATAAATATAGGCACATGCTTCATCACGGACAGAACTATGAATAAATGAACCCGAAATGAGAGCCAAATATTGCCAAATGCTCATGAAATTCCCATTCAGCTCTCAGTTTCACCTTTTGGAAAAGCTTTCCATGTGCTATCATTTTGCAGCTACCATCTCAGAAGCTGCTAATTTACACGGTATGCTGTCAGGTGTGTGTTCTCTTATGTCAAGAAGATATTTCCTATATATTAATTTATTTCATACTGAACTTCAGAAAGCCTGCTCATGCTTTTGTCCTTCTGGGTGCTTATTAATAGAAAAATGTGACAAATGGTAGAACTACAGCCAAGATAGCATATTTAGAAAAGGAAAATGAATCACTGCACATTCAACAATGGATCATATCAAAACTGTTCTTAGCCTTGCATACTTTACATTCAATGGTCACTCTTTGAACAAACTACTGCTTGAGCTATAGGCTCCCCAGCTCATTCATCACAGCATAACTCTACCCTCTGCTTTTCAAGAAAATTACAGAAAATGGAAGTGCAATAAACCCAAAAAGCTGGAAACACAGATGACACCCACGGCAACATTAAAAACAGAACACTGAAGGTGTGCAGCCATCCATTCAACTTACAATTAATGCACCTCAAGATAGATGTCTGCTTTTTTTTCTAACGCTAAATCCATCAGATAATCCATAAGAAGAGCACAAGGCTTGCAAGAGTCATGGGACACAAATAATAGAGACCAAGAATGGAAGAACTAGACAGAGAAAAATCAGAAATATATTAAATATTTTTATATGCAGCCAAATGTGGAGCCACATTATAGCGCAACTCGTGATTCAAATACAGTCACAGCACATAACACTAAGTACAAAATCATGTTCATGGCTCTTCATATAACCCCTCAATGAAGTAACAAAACTTGTGATTCAGACACCGAAGTGAGTGGAACCAGATCAAGTTCTGACTTTGCAACTTAACCTCACCTGTAATCAGCTCCGCACAAATTATCTTGCTTGAAAAAGTTACTTTTCTTCTAATTTTTTTTAACTTTCCTGCATTCTACACATCCTGATTCTGGCCCTGCCAGAAACATTACTGCCAAAATATTATGCCAGGTCTTGAGAGTTTTCCAGCCAAGATGCATCCTCAGGATGATAATGTTATTTACTGAAGTTCACTTAATTATCCATATTTTGAAACACTGAAGAAGCCCTGTAGTTGAATTTAGTCCCTCTTAATTTTATTTTATCAGTGTATATAAAAAACTGCTCAGAAATCAAATTTCATGCAAAAATTTTACCTCCTTTATGGTCATATATTCTTTTATGGAGTGTGAGACACCTCTAGTTCTTCTGGTCATGTATGCAACAGAGGGATGTTAATCAGAAAGATTTGTAGGACATCTGTCCCATGTCTACAATCCAACACCCACAAAACACCTTTAAAGAGCCTGTTACAGGCTCAAGGCCCATAGAAAATGAACATAATTACAGTTTAATATGCCCCAAAAAGGTGATTGGAGAAATCAAGAGGACTGAGAGAATAGTGTGACTGCTTCCAGACCTTAGCAGTATTCTGGAATAGTAAAAGGAGCTGCTCAATATCATCTTTGAAAAGTTCTGGTAGTACAGTAAATATGACAAGCATGAAGCCAAAATTTAAAATATGGCTTTTAGCTTTAGCTCTAGAAGCAAGAAACTGTTGTTTTGATAGCAGTCCTTTAAGACTTGTTACTTATAAGGGGTTCTTTGCCATGTTTCATTACAGAGTTATAACTCTACTGAAAAAAAATTCAAGAGTGAACGTCAAACATCCAGAAATAGTTTTGTAGAGAAGAAAGAAAGGCCAGTGTAACACAGTTAAGAATGGTCTTTTTCCTCTTCCCCCTCCCATTGTCTTTCCATCACCCAGAACACTGAATATGTATTGGCATAGCTTGGTCACCCTACAGAATAAAACAGAATTTATAGAGATATATTGCCTTTCATATTCAAGGTATCTCAAAGCACTTTACGGAGCAATGACTTAGATAATGGAGTGACTTTGTTGGCAAACTTGACTCTCATTATACCCTCAGCAATAGATCATACATAGTCAAGATATCAGAACAGTGAGAAGAAGTAGAAATGTTGGCCAAAATACGGGGCATACATTAAAAAAAACAGAACCACAAAAGAGTCAAAAAAGATGCCTACCTCTTACCCAAAGGAGGGCAACACACTGCATCATTTGATTGCTCAGAGTAAGTGATTTAACTGCTCCTCTAATGGAGACTTCCTGTGCTGTTTAAAAACAACATTCCAGAGAATGTTTTTTAATGCCATATACCATTCTTTTTCCAAAAACGTTTGCATGGTTTAGAAATCTGTTTGCATGATCACAACTAATCAGATAAGGCAATTGTTTTCAAACATCATATAAAATGCAACTGCACCACTGGAGACCTTTTAATCAGCAAAGCAGCTCTGGAAGAGGTGCATAAAGCAATGCTGATAAGGCAGCGTTATGGGAACTTTTCTGTGAAGTCAGCAGGACTGGCAGCATCTCCAAGGTAACTGTAAATAACATATGAGTCACAGGGTGCAAACAGCAGGAACTGGAGATCTGCATGCACGTGCAGAGCCAAGATCCCATTGGGAGCACAGAAATGTCTGGGATGATCAGCTGTTTGGGGCATCTCATAAGATGGTGGAGTTCAGGCTCATGAGAGAAGAGGGACAAGGCCAAACAGGAACACTACCCTGCAATTCAGGAGGGCAAATTGCCCTGTTCAGGGCCCAGATTAGAAGAATCCCTTGTGATATGGTCATGGAGCAAACAGAGTTCCAGGAGAACTGGTTAATTATGGAGGATCACCTTCTGCAGTTTCAGGAACAGTGCATTCTAGTGTGCAGGAAAGCAAGCAGATACACATAAACACTGAAAGGAGACAGTCCTTTCTTTAGTACCCTCTGACTGGCCAAGAGTCGATGGGCACAAGCTGAACTACAGCTTAAACGTAAGAAAAAAAAGTGGGGGTGATTGGGAAGAGGTTGTCAAGAGAGGCTGGAGATCCTTCATCTCTGGAGATGTTCAAAACTCAGCTGAACACAGCCCAGAGCAAACTACCCCAGCCGACTGTGCTTTGATCAGGGGAGCTGAACGAGATCTCCAGAAGTGCCTTCCAAGCTCTGCCATTCTGTGATGCTGCAGCTCATTGCAGCTAAAAGGGATCAAATTTATGAGAGGATGCCTGTGAACACCTGAGTGACAGTGAGGCACACAGAGGGGTTTAACAGGTATGTCCACACACACAGTATGTCCAGAGTGAAAATAAAGCCCAAAGGCATGAATTAACTTCCTCAAACACAAATTAGTGGCCAAGGGCTGGGTCAGTCTGTTACCCTTAAACCCATGGAAGGTGACTAGGAAGATAATGTCTTGGTTCCTCTCTCAGTCATGAGCAGATAATAGTTTCGTTTCTTCCTGAAAGTGTAGGATCTACATCACAACTTCACAAATTTCATCAGTTTTACAGCTCTGTTTACCTCCTGTCTACTTCTGTGTACCTGGGGAACGACAGTGCAATGATGATTCATAGAAGAGGACCCCAGCTCAAGTCAGAGATCTACCTTTAAATATTTCCCCTGGGGTCTGTGATGAATTTCTACAGGATGAGAAGGGGCTTAATGTATATCTGACATATTCCTCCCTTTGCTGTCCTAAGCTTTTAAGCCCCCATTCCAATGAGGTTGTGTCAAACAAAATGTACCCTCCAAAGTCTCATGTTCAGAAGTACCCAATCCCTATTTCTTGCTTTCCACAGAGAAAACACTGAAAACTTATGTGGACCCTCCACACACAGAGCTGTGGGGCACTGCTGCCCCGCCCACAAATGAGAAAAGATCAAATGAAGAGTAATTCATATTTATAAGGAATCAATTCTAGCAAGAAATTGAACCAAGAAGCTTTTGGGCTCAAAGTAGTGTGGCTTCCTGCTGAGATAAGAAGAAATGACTTTGTCTCTAACCAACTAACTAGGTGTCACGGGTGATGTTCCTGCTTTAATGCCTGCCTTACATATGGTGCCTGATAACTGCAGGGATAAGGGGATAGAAATACATGTCACAAAACACTACCAGCATGTGAGTGGGATATGCATAAATGAATGGATGTGAATGGCTCTTTTCTAGGCCAACAGGCTTTCTGTCGTCTCTTCATTATGTCTGAGAGTAATCTTCAAACATGCAAGTCTTCCCTTGAAGAATACATTAGCAAAAGAAGTGTGTAAATGGTTCTGTGTCATTAAGAGGACTTGACTTTAAGAGCAGCTTATGCTGCTTGCGAAAGGGTAAACAAATAAAAGTGCCGATTTTAAAATCAATGTTCTACTGTACTGACCAGAGGTGGATAGTGCAAAATGCAAGGATTTGTGCATTGGTAAAAATATCTCCTCATCAGTTTGTCTGTAGGACAGTAAAATGGAAAAACATTATTAACCTAGTGTCCGTTTTGTATGTAACTCCCTCAGTAGAAGTCTAAACTGCAGAGAAGGCTCATTTTTGGGAGAGCTGGGATATCTTTGATCACAGAGCATCAAGCTGGATCTGGTTTTTACCTGGTCTGTATTGGTTGGATCCCCTTTGAGCCGGCTGGATCCAATCTGACATCTAAACCAAGCAGGCTGGCAAGCCTTTGTGTTTCCCTCGGTCACTACTGTGGACCAGTGACCAGTGCACGAGCAGTGCTGAAATGTGCTGAGCGTCTGTTGAATTCACCTGAACTGAGACACGTGAGATTCAACTGAGACAACATCAGATTCCTCACCCTGATTTTTTTTTTTCCCTCTTAAGAATTTCCATATGTTTTCAGTACAAAATTCAATATTGGGTGTCCAAAGAATGCTGTCATTTGGACTTTTCTTTCTTTCCAAAATTCTGTATGTTCAGTTCCATATATTTGTAGACAATTGTGGATTGCTAAAGCCATCATATTCAGGATGAGAGAGGAAAAACCCCACCTCTCCTATCAGAATATTTATAGCTGCCATATTACTTACGGTTATCACTGCTATGTCAGTTATTACAATATTAAAATATTTATTTGCCATTTACTACTCAAATGTTAATAAAACAGAAACAGAAAATTAAGAGTGGTAAAATATCCCATTTTAATTTTTTTTAGTCTTTGATACAGATTTTTTTCGTAAATACAGCAAATGCTTCTAATTATATTTTAACAAGCAGTTAGGAAGAGGTATGCCTCCTATTGGATCCTAAGTGACTAAAAATGACCTACTTTAATTTTATTCATTATCTCTAACTGTTATTAGAACCTGTATTTGACATATGTGAATATTATTTGATCTTTTCAAACCACATTCATTCTCATTAAGAAAGCCCCAAGACATTTTCTTTCAGAATATTTTTCAAATATTCTGAGATTTTGCTTGTTATGTGAAATGTGACAGCACTTTCAAGTTCTTTATTATAGTTTTTTTTTCTACGGCAAGAACCAATTATCCCTTCCCAGTACTAGTGTCTAGTTTTGAACTCAATATTTAAGCAATTAGTATCTGTATCTGTAAATTAATACATCTATATTGCTAATGTAGTTTTAATCATACAAAATGAGTAAGAACAGACTTTTCCAATGTTGCTAAATGTAAAGAAATGTTTATTTAAGTTAAAATGAAATTAAACTAGGAGAGGACAAGCAATGGATATAATTTTTTATGGCACTTCAGCTTTCTTTTTCTGAAGAAGACTACTTAAAGGAACACTACCCTTTTTCCAAGAGACTTGCTTGTTTCGCAGAAATAAAACTTATTTTCATACTTTTGCATACAGTAATTGCTGACTATATAGACAACTTCATGACAGACTCAAATCCATTAAAGAATTTGAACTTTCAATACAAAAAAACCTGCATTTTAAGTTAAGAATATGCTGAGTGCTACACTGAAAATGTTTCAAGTCAGAAATTATATTTAGCTGTAATTAAGTATCAGGGCTGTGAGTTATTATGAATACACAGTGATTGATATAGATTTTACTGTTTGTTAGAAAGCTCCCTTTTTGGGAAGTATCTGTGATATTCCACTAGATCAGAGAAATGAATCTTGATATGTACAGATGCATCAGATTTCAAAATACATTTCATCAGTAATCTACACAAAATAGCTCTTCTGGCAAATGAAAACTAATTTCTTCATTTTGTTTTCTTATCTTGCCTGCAGAAAATGAGTAATAACAAAACTGCACTACACAGATTTGAGTTCATTATTACCTTCTTATGTTAATCACCAATTAACGTTTTCTTTCTCTCATGAATAAAAATTCTATAAATATTTTAGGTCCACTTGCTGATATGCTGATGGATGGGTTTATCTGACCTGCAGATGGCTGTTGTTACATCCCATTCATATTGATAGCCTCAGAATGTCTATCCAGAAATGCTAGAGAGGAAAATAGAAAAGTTGAGAATGAAGAGAAAAACTACCAAAATTGCATTGAGTCTGCTATTCAGCTCAAATTTTGTGTAATACTCACATCATTATATTTCTTTTCCTGATGTGCAGAGATTATTCTAATGCTACACTTAGAGCCAAGTGAACAAGCTGATGAGAAAAAAATCGAGAGCTGGCTTAATGTTTGACTATTGCAGCTCGAATTGCCTTAACTCATCTTTGTTAGACTGGTGGGAAAAGATAAATGCAAAAATTAGTTCAGGTGAAGCTTTTCCCAGGAGTTTCAAATACCTAAACGTGGGATCACTGAGAAAGGACGGTAGGTCTGAATGCTCGGCAGACTGAATTCAGACTGAATGAACCAAGGCATGGAGAGAACGGAGCAACACCTGTGCTTTGAATTCCTAACTTTGCTTGTTGAGTCAGAGATCTCACTGCCCAGCTCCTGCTGTCATTAAAACACAGACATAAGCAAGGTTTTATCTTAAACCCGTTCAAATAATGGTTTTTAACCTGAGAAAACAAGGCTTATTTTTTCTTAATCTTGTTCTTAGAAGCAGTTGAACTCTTTTATCCTATTCAGCCTGAGGCAGATATTCAACCCAGAAAATTTCAGCCAAACGTTTATGGAGTCTGAAAAAGTTACAAACAGCAGAACAGGTGTCTTATACTACAAAGCAACTGTTAAGCAATTAGAGGCATAGGTGTTCCTTCAAAGATGTTCCACTTAGGTGATTCATGCATGGACAAAAATATTAACATTTTGTAGCCTTCATTGCAAAGGGAGTTGTATAAAACTGAACCAACAAGGTCAAGCCAAAATTAGTCTTGGACACTAGCACTTAACACAATGAAGAAGCAGAGAAAATATGCTTAGATTCAAGTTGTCCTACAGCTTTTAGGTGCACATGAACCATGAACCAAGGCATGTAGGTTTTAACTTCTAATTCAAATTATCCCCAGTGACAATTTAGAACTCAGTTCAAGCCACAGAGAAAAGGCATAAATCCTTTGGTCAGTCTATAACAAGCTCCATTTTTATCATGAATTACATATCAGCTATAACTGATACAAGATGTGAAAGTACTGTAGCATCATCACCTCCTGAACTCATTCTAAAGCTAAATACTCTTATTTGCTCTTATTTTTTTCACTTAAAGGGTATTTTCACAATCCTTGTTGATGACAAAGTGGGTTTTCATCCACTGGTAAAATTCTGGATAACTGTAAGAATTTTAATATTTCTAGATTCTGTTACTTACCCCATCTCAGAGAGTGTAAAGATGTTTTCCAGGGTGCAGTGTGAAATCTATTACTTCTACTTATATGACTAAAACACAAAACTGTGTTGAGGAAACAGATGTAAAATTAAAAAAAAATAAACAACAAAAAAAGAGAGAACATTTTAAACTTCTTGTATACAAAAGTTACTACACTAAAAAAAAATGCTACGTGCAAAAGTTTTACAAAAATACAAGTAGACTAGGTTTTTTGGGGGAGGCGGGGTTTCAGGGTTTTTTTTTGTTTTGGTTTTGGTTTTTTGTAAATTTGAGGCATTTCACTCTTCCTTTAAATGTAGATTTTGACTGTGGGAATTCTAATTTTTTCATCACTTATGTACAAATTTAATAACTTCGGGTACACTTAGAAGGCACCTTCAAAGGCAGAAAGCCTACGGTTTATTTAAGGAGCTTAATCTTCACTGAAAATTCTTTTCTCAGCCTGGTGCTCTGTACCCAGACCATATTTGTTTCACACAATGGGCTTCGTAACTTTTACTGCTCTTTCAGAAAATGCACCTATGATCAGTAGAAAGATGATTCTTCGGGTAGTTCTCAATTTGCTCCAAGGAGAAGCGATGCCACCGGATAGGCGAGCTGACATATTTCACACAGAATCAGTGAGGTTGGAAAAGACCTCTGAGGTCACCGAGGTGAACCTGTGACCAAACACCACCACGTCAGCCAGACCATATCCTGGAGCCTGAATGTTGCCTCTGTTTTAAACCACACACGTAGTTATCACAGTATGATTCGGCAGCAAGGAAGGCATGGATCACTTTGACAAACCCAGGAAGAGGGAAAGCTTGCTTATTTTTTTATTGCTACCATTACTGATGGGATATGATTCTAGGAGCTAGGTAAAAATTAACTAAATGTGGTTATAAGGCTACTAGGCTGTTTTAACATCTCAGGTACCTGCTCATCCTTTATGCCATTTACTTGCCTTCAGATCAGAACATGAACTTTTCAGCCAGAATTTCGTACCTTGCTGGTTACTCTTCCAGAAGATAAGCTTTGTTTCTATAAATTGCTAAGAAATAGCTGACTGTCCATTGAGACTCAAGACATTATTCAACAGCTTGAGAAAAGGATGACCTACCCTCCCAGAACTGGAGAGAAGTGGAAGCAAAGGAGACAGAGGGGCAAAGAAGAAGATGCTGTGCTTGAGACTGTGACTAATGCTCCAGGAAGGCTGAGCAAAGTGGCCACTGGAGCCATCTCTTGGTGCTACAGGACTTGGCCTCTGCACTGAAGTTGGCTACAAAAGTTCCAGAGCCTCCTTTAACAGGTCTCCTTTTAGCAGAAAGGTGAGGCACCATTTTCTCAATGACTCTCTCTAGCTCCTAATGAGGAACTGCCTGCATATGTGCAGAAGAGCCTGGAGAGCTAATCTGCGTTGAGAGGTCTGGGGCTGATACAAGTGAGCATGAGAGTAAAATATATGTTTCTTAAGGAATGCAGCCACTCTGAAGAACACTGAGAGTTCTTTATCTCATATTCAAATCATGATGATCATAGTTTTAAAAATTACATCAATTTTTAAGCATCATTCATCTCTACCTTCTGTTAATTAAAATGTTCTCTGCCTAGTCCATATACACGCAAAACTACAGTTTGCAGTTTGACAGGATATTATTGAACAGTATGTGAACTGGTTTAAAAGTAACCAGATTTGAAGCATCCATCAGTCAGTAACAGTGCACTCATAGGTCACTGAAGCTGTCAATTTCAATCAACTCTGTAATTAAATACATCACCAATATGGATTTTGTGTAAGAATGTCACTTGTTCTTCAGATGTCTGCTACTAGGACAAATCGCACTTCAGTGTCTTTGAATGTGCCTTCTAAATACAGTTTTTTAAAACAGCATAACATATCCATCCATCTCAATCCAATTTGCTGAATAGAAATTCGTTTAACTAATACATAGTCTAAACACTGAATTAAAAGACAATATGTGTGTTTCCTTTTCTGTTTAAATGAATGCTGCAATGCTACAGTAGATATTTCACTGCTTCTCATAAAACTCTTCTGCTGGTATTTGTTACATAGAATAAAAAGAAAGAGCAGTATGTCACAAAAAGAGAAAAACTCTTCACATCACCTGTAATTAAAATTGCTTTGTTTCATGTTCAAAAATAAAAGAACAGAATCTTCAGACATGAGGAAATTAATCATTAATTCTAATTTTGCTAGGGATAGAAATACCAGGCATTTTGAAATTAAAAAAAAAAAAAAAAGAAAGAAAAAAAGAAAAACCCATTTAGTGCTTTTGAGTGTCAGATTCTTCTATTATACTTGCTGCTAGATTGGAAAAGTCTGAAACAAAGCTGAATTACCAAATATATATTGCCTGCCATTTGATTTAATCTTCAAATAAGCTCCAGGAAGCAGGTCCCTGGACAGTTAATCTTTAGTTTTGTAGCCCATGCACATTTTCAATAAGGTTACCAGGGAATTAGGCCCGGTAGGGAGGGGAAAGGCATATTGTCTTATTCTAAAGACAACTGTCGAGATCCTGCTAGCAAATTATAACTCCCTTAATATAAAAAACTTTATTAGCCAAGTCCCTGCTGCAGCGAAAGAGTAGGCACTCAGGAGGGGAAAGTTCTTCATGTTCTCTCCCTGGAACCGGATACTTGTCCAGTTTAAATTATATGAACTGTAAATATTGTAGGTATAACACACTTTAAGGTGCAGTTCTGCAGCCCAGACAATGCTAAGGAGGCTACAACCGAGGATTCTAAGGGGAATGCTAATGGATTGAGGGGGGTCAGAGATTTACAACAAGCAATAGTGAGGTTATAGAGGGCTGGTTTACTTCCCTCTTTGAGGAGCAGTACACAGGTTTGCGGGAAACTGGCTCCCTTAACAACTGCACCTTGAGCCAAGAGGAAGCTCTAGAAAAACTGAAACACATAAATAAACCCAGGGCTTTATTTCCGGTGTTGTGCTGTCTCCAGGGTATGAATGAAGACCTGCAGCAATGGAAACACTTTAGAACTCTTTAGAATATTTAGGTCTACATTCCCAACTCAAAAGCATATGATACAGGCAAATTTTAAAATAAAGACCTTTTACAAGGGCATGCAACACAAGACATCACAGTAAAAATCCAGCTACAACATGCCAATGTAGATGTCTTATGAGGGAAACACATATGTCTAGCAGAATGGTGGAAAAATAATAATTAAAAAGAGGAAGAGGAAATGGAATATATATACTTTGAAAAATGATAGTTTCAGGAAAATCTAGAGAGAGTCTGATGAGACAATTTTTTAATAAGGCTTGGAGGAGTATAGAAGATACGAGACGGCGATTGCATCAGAGTGGAAGTTCAATAGCTAATTTGCAAGAGTAATTTTGGCATTGGTTCTTCAAACAACTGAAAAAAACCTTATTATCAAATTAAGGTTCAGGTAAACATGTGTCTCGTTTAAATGCCACAGTAGCTTACAGTCTGTTTGCATTTTCTAAATCGGCAAGGTAAACAAACAAACAAACAAAGACACAAACCCACACTAAGAAATATAAAGAAAAGGTACTTCGCACTCAGAGAAACTTCAGGGAGATACAATAAATAGAACTTAATAGGTGGAAGAAAACTTCATAAATCAACACAAACCATTATGTTTCACTAAATATTCTCACTGTTGCACCATTGGCAATGTTAAGGCTGTGGTTTCTGTCTGCAGTCTCCTTTTATCTGTTAACTTGATGATTACATTTTTTACAATCCCATCAAAAATATTATCATGCTTCTTACAGAGCAATGAAGTTATTTGTCTCAGTTTCAAATGGCTTCTCTCTTATATGAGGACAGCTAGGACAACGTCTCCTTCTCATCCTCACTGCCCTCTTACCTGCCTTTGAAGCAGTACACCACACTGCTTTTGAAACTAGTCTCTTTTGGTCTCAGTGACCCTCTTCTTTAGCACTTTTCTTCCTAGTTTTCTAAACATTCATACAGTGTACTCCTTGGCAAACCCTCCTTATCCTCTTCCCGTGTCCTACTGGGAGGCCTTTTTCCTCTGTCCACTTTTCATCTCTGGGTAATCTCATATGCAAACAAAAGCTCAGTGAAATGTAACACTGACCCCTAATCAATACCTGAGACAAGTCTCCATCTTCTTATGGACTGCAAACTGCACCTCTCCCTCTTTCTTCTCTGCTCAGGCTATAAAGGGTACACAAGAAAGGAGGAAGATGTGCATTTCAAAACGTAGAAAGGATGAAGATGGGCCTCAAAGGAGTACCTTATTACCATCTGTAAAGCCACCTCCTTATTCATCTTCCTGGTCTTAAAATTCACTTGTGTGATGCCCATGGAACTTGATAAATGCTAGGTCCCAGCTGCCCTGGAACTGCTAGTATCTCTCTTTGTCTCCTATTCCTGAATTCAACCATTATCTAATTATTTTTTTAAAATTTTTAATGCTTTTATTGTAAAATCCCTAGGGCAGGAACCACTTTTGTGTTTGTACAGAGATAAACAAAGTGAAATACCAGATTTTGACTCCATCATATGGGGACTATGGTGCCAGAAAATGTTGATAATGCACACAGCTCAAGCATCTGTACCACAAAGAATTTGTGCTTCCTGTGAAAAGATGTGTGGAACTGGAAGAACAAGCAGCCTTGACTTTGGGAATGTGCCAGCACCTCTGAAATGCACTTTTCCTTAAAACAGACACATGTGCCTTCAAGATCTGAGACTTGGTAGAAAAGGCCATTGCAAGAATAAAGGCAATATTAGAATATTAGGAGCTGAGTTCCTCCTCCAAGGAGTAGATTAGCATGGTCCATGTGGACATATTACCCAAGCCCACCTTCACATGGCCCCAAATTTCCTTCTATCCTCAGACATGTTAAAGTATATTATTCTGCCTCAGTGCCCCAGAGCAAAATGTGCAGGATTCAGACCATTGTAAATAGATTACTGGAGAGGGGAATTTAAAAATCCGTGTGACCAAATCATGAGAACCTAATCACTCTACAACCCAACCAGAGAAATTTGAATGGTGTTTCAGGCACATTAACCTCAAATAGCTGATCTGAGCAATTTTTTTTTTTTTTTTTGGTCATCAGTAACAGGTGATAACTCAATTGCAATTTCTCGTGAATTACATTACACACTTCAACATATTTGAAGGAATCCTTCCATCAAAATTATAACTCAGCATTTAAATACGGGGTAAAAAAAGGGAGCAGAGGACAAGACACCCAAATTTTTCCTGGTACTTTGTTTATTTTTTAGGAACTAGATAGATTTTACAGGGATTAATTAAGGGTCACTGGCAGATAAGGGACATTTACAGAACAGCAGGCCCGTAACATGTGAGGCTATGTTTAACAACCACTATAGGCTCCATATGGGAAATGATGGGAATAATGAAAGAAACCCTGCTATTTTATAAGTACTGTACAGAAAACCTGCCGCTGCTGTCAGTGAAAGAAGCCCTGTTGCACTTTTAATTTTAATTCTACACCTAATTCTTATTTCTATGATGTCATACGAGTAAGGTAACAATGGTACCATGGGAGCACCTCCACAGACCCTGGCAATTCTTAATGATTATAAAGACACAGAAACAAATTTTACCATGATACGTAACCAAAGAGTGAGCTATTCCTTGGATGGGTGGAAAGAATACAAGAAAAGAAATTTGTAGAAAAGCAGAATCAGGGGATTCTGTAAAGGTTGGTTTAAAGCTTGGAATTTCCATTTTGGAGCATATATCACATTTTTTTTTTTAGATCAGTTTTGATTCTGAATCAATAACAACATATTATTTAGCCAGATACTGATGAATCTCATACAGTCACTAACTTTTTGCATGGGTGTCAAGGGAATTTTGTTTCAGGAAGCACCAAGAATGAGAGATTTCTGAAGGCAAACTTTCAATATCTGCTGGATGACACCCTGCATGTTCCAACTCTGGTTCACATTCCTCTTCATATTATGTCTTCTATGCAGTCAGAACAAGAGGTCTCATTTATTTTATTCCACTTAAGTAAAAATTTATGAGGGAAATTAATTTTGTGTTAGGGTTATGCTCTGCTTCTATAAAACTAAAATCCTTTAGTCTAATCTTGACTTTTTAAATCATAGATGATGGTTAACAATCCAAAGTCTAATACATCTTGACACAAGACATTGCTTCAAATCCAAAAGTTTCAATGGTCCATTCTGAAACTAAAATTCTTTTTTCCCCACCATATCTCTACAGATTTTCTATATTCCCACAGAAAATTTCAGTGTTGACAACAAAACACTTTTGATCAGACTTGCTCCATGGTAAAGGATTATTTTATATTGCCCCACTAAGAAAGTGGTAGCTTACACTTTGGAGAGACAATGACTTGCCCTGAACATGTACAATATCCCAGTATTGCAAAAAGCCTTCTTAATGAAATGTTCTAGATAATTTATCCCTTGTAAGGTAGCATATATTCCTTGAGAATGTCATCTTGAGCATTACAGTGCTTAGCCATTCTCTTCCAGTATTACACTGCGATAAATAAAACGGGCAGTGAAACTTCCTATGACTCTCAAAGGTGAAATTCAGCCCTAGATTGGCAACCATAATAAATATCCATGATTCTTAGACCTGGTTAACTGACCAGCCACACAAGAAAGTGCAGGGGTGTCGAGCCTCCGTAGTAAGGATGACTAGAGCAGATGTAGTTCTGGGAGATCGTACACTACAGATTTTAAATGCATGCTTCCAGCACAATAAACAGTGTTCACTTTTCACTAAGATGGATGTGGCTTTAAATAAAATCTTCTGGGTAAAAAAAAAAGCAAATCAGAGATTCAATCTGAAAAAAATTCCCACCTGACAGTGATGGCAGATGGCTTATAGTATATACCATGGAAGCAATATTTATTTTTCTCCCTCCCTACCAGATATTTCCAGAGCCAAGGATTCCAAATGACATTTGGAATACTTTGTGATCTTGACCCCAGTGCTGATGTCTCCTCTGTGAACATTTCCTTTCAGGAAAGTTTGACTTCCCTGACGCATTCCATGATTCTGTGATTCTGAAAGGGAAGTATTTTGTTTCAGGAACACCCAAACGTAAATGACTCAGGCCAAATTTGAACTTTGTGGAAAGAAATAAAAATTGTCTTGCAAATTGCCTTGCCCCCAAGAAAGATGGAGAGAGACTATTTACAAGGGTATGTGGTAATGGGACAAGGGGGAATGGCTTCAAAATGAAAGAGGGCAGGTTTAGATCAGATATTAGAAAAAAATTCCTCACTCTGAGGGTCATGAGGATGGAAAAATTTGCCCAGACAAGTTGTGGATGCCCCATTCCTAGAAGTGTTGAAGGCCAGGATGGATGGAGCTCTGAGCAACCCAAGCTAGTGGAAGGGGGTTGGAACTGGGTGATCTTTAAAGTCCCTTCTAACCCACCCATTCCATAATTCTGTGATTATATAAAATGTATTTGGAAGCAACATAACAAATCAGAATTAATCTGCTGCTGCTACCCTTCTGTTCATCCATTCAGAGTGGCCACAAAAGGAAGACTCCAAGCTGCAGAGTTTCCCCAAAATGGCATATGTTTCACCAAAACATAGGAAGAGAAGCAGAAAAAAGGGCAGCGAACAGGGAAGGTTTAGAAAGAAGAGTTCCTCCTACCTCAGGTGCTCCTCACAGAGTCGTGCCTGGGAGGTGCTCAGCCTCCTGGAGATCCTCTGCCAAAAAGCAGCGCTGGAAGACAGGACATGCTGATGAATAGGGCTGGCATGGATCTGGTTCCTAGCAGCTCTCCTGAGGGCTTGCACTTTTACTGTTATTTGACTTTCCCAAAAGGAAAACCTGCCTCCCTTAGGTAATAGGACAGAAAGAGAATGAGATTAAGTCCAAGATCTTAAAGAAAATTAGTTCAACCCCCAAATCTTTCATGGCAAAAGATAAAAACAATACAGAAGAACCATTTAGCAAGGAATCTGCTGCGAAGTTCCATATTTTTAATATTTATTGGGCATATTAAAAAAAATTAAGAATTTTTAAAAAAATTCAAGGTATGACATACTTTGACATTGTCAAAAGACCCAATTTGATTTAGGCATTAAAATCCCATTTTTTAATAGAAACTCAGACATGGACTCAGCTAGACCATTTTAAAGAAATATTTGCTTCATTTTTTAACAGCATGAGGATAAATGAGAAGCTTATGAGAAGCAAGACTAATGTGAAATAAACAGATTTTTTAGCCAGGGCAGGAATCAGAGGACTGCAAAATTCAAAAAAGGATTTTTTTTCTGAAAATGGATATCTATTTTTTCTTCCACGAGGGTCTCATTTTAACTTCTCAACCAAGGTTACTCATAGAAATATTGTAGGTTTCATTAACAAAACTACAAAAAACCAAAAAAAGTGATGGGTTTCTTTAAGTGCTCAGGACTTGCTGTGGACATAGATACTGTCATGTTCAAGCAGTCAAGTACCATTTGTATGGTTGTGTCCTGGACTGTCACTTGATGTGGGACAGAAGCCCTTATTTACCTTCTGAACTCAGTGGTCCTGCCAGAACCAAAAAGCATGAACTTCATCCACGAACGGGACTTAAACAAGGAATCAGTGGTGATAAGGGATGGTTTTCATTTGATGCAGAGTCATAATAGGCAGAGAGAATTTACACAAATTATAACTCACTATATCACCACGCATTTACTTCTGCTCTGAGCAGGAGTGAGCTTGTTTTGTAGGTGGCTCAAGCTGACTTGAAGCCATTTACTGACTGTATTCACTCTCTCAGCAAAGCTTATTAGTTTGGCTCCATACTCATATGTCCACACTCCTCTTGGCTTGTGTTCAGCCTCCTCAGAGCACAGGGATCCAAAGCTCACACCTGGCTGAAAAGTGTTAGGTACACACATATTATATTAGGTATAACAGAAATATAATAACGGAGGGATAAACAAAATCACACTGAGAACAGCATCTTCTGTTTTTGTCACCCCTTTGGTACAGGACAAGAAATACACTAAAAAACCCATTAAAGATGACTTTGCTTATAATTTGAAGCATATACAGTTTACAGATTATTAGATTGATGACAATTTGACCTTGAAAACACCTCTATCTGCCGAAAGAGCAACACTCCATCACCTGTTTTGATTCATTAATGTATCATTTAACTTGGTATGACACATGTTCAGCAGTTATAATTACATTATGGCCTCCCTATTACATCAGCTCTGCTCCAAGTTTCTGTCACCACAAGTCCAATTTTCAACACAGAGCAATCCAGTGCACTCTTTCCTTATTAGTGTCATCTTTAATGTAGCACAGAGTCTGAACCATTGCTTGGCACTGAGAGTTTAACAGCAATTAACCCCTGCTCTATCCCCAGGGAGAAGTACATCAGCAACTTGCCAAAACACTGTAAACAAGCTGGCCAAGATCAATGCAAAACCATGCTGGCTGCAGAGCACCTACTGTATTAATTTAGGATTGATATAGAAAAAGAGAAAATAGTCTGCATGAGATTGACCTAAAAGGATGGCCCACACAGGTTACACAATTTTCTGTAAGCTGAAAAGGGAAAGTTCTAAATCCCTAATCAGCTACCTGATAAACACACATTCCTTTCTATCTTGCCTTTTATACTATGCTGATCATCATAGGACTGGCGATGATCACAGAGAATAAGCATTTGTTACCAGATAATATATTAAAAAAGAGAAAACGATTTTTTTTTTAGGTGTTGAATTAAATACATTTCAAGCTTTATCAGTAAAGAAAGCAAAAAGTATTAAAATGCCAAAACGCCAGTATCTCTCTGTTTCTGGTTATTGAATAGGACAGTACACACCAAAGCCTAAACCAAAGGTGAAGGTTCTTCCCCAACAGAATCAGAACAGAGCAAACCAAGGACTGTGTAACTCCCTGGAGGTCCCTCACATCAGCTTCCCCTGGCATGGGATTGCATCCTCAGCTGTGCTCCAGCAGGGCCATACAGAGCAACCGGGACTGTGAGTGCAGAACAGGGATGTTGCTGGGTATGTTGGGACCTCTGGGGACTCCAACCTCTCATGGATTTCTGTGCCCCTGTGTCTGCACTCTGCTGTTCACAAATGGGTAGGCAGAGACAAAAGCAACTTTGTCCTTTGGGACTAAGCCAAACAAAAAGGCAAACACTTCAGTTAGGATGCACAGGTGAATAAAACCCCACTGAGATATAGTTTATATTAGTTTAAGTGACCCATGATGAAATATTCTATCTTTGTTTCAAGGGATGCTTTCTGGTTTTGTGATATCACAGTTTTCCCCTCTAAAGTTTTGGTTTATTCTCAAGCCAATGTAAAACTAGAAAAACAAAGCAAAACAATCAAACAAAAACCCCAACCACGTTTCTAAGTAGAAATTTACCCACAAAGACTTCCTCTTTAAAAAAATGGAGATGCATGAGGAAAACTCATTTAAATGAAGGTTTCCAAATTCAGATGCTTTTAAGAAAGACAATAAAAATAAGAAGAAAAATTCTTCCTTCATTAATCTCAGTCCAGAGTGTTAACTCTAAATAGAATCAGAGAGTCTGAACCTGAGGATGTGGATTGCACTGCAGGACACTTCTCCTGGTTGTCATCAGCTGACGGCGGGTCCGAAAGGCTTTTCATGTTTGGCTGGTTGAAAGTTTTCCAAGAGAGAGAAGATGAAGAGAGGAGGAGAAGCATGGTAATTCCAAGTGAGATAATTTCCATACCTCTGTCTTTAAATCTAAAAGAATCAGTGGTTGCAATTATTTGTAACATATGACTCATGGAACAGACTTGTTCCACCAGTAAAAGGCAAAAGTTAATAGGAGCAAATACAGACCTGAAAACTTGATTTAGTATTTCTGACTTATTGATCTGCTGTGCTTGAAGGAACAACAAAACCTGGAGTTTAAGCATGAAGATTTTGAAGTCAGTTTTGTCAAAAAGACAAATTTTACACTTAGGGAAAAAAAAAAAAGCACTTGTAGTGCAGAAGATGAATATAAATTATTTGAAACAACTGTGAAGGAACTCTTATGTCTGAATTTTTCGAGACACTGGCTATTTGTCCATTTCCATAAACTCATAAGTGGGAAGTTTTAAATTGGGTACTGTTGACCTAATTATAGTGACACGTGTAGAGGATTTACATGTAAAATACCTAATATTGATCTGTTAAGTCTTAGGAACACCAAAGTGTGCCAGTTTAATACTGCCTTGGCATTGGATTGTTAAATGTTTATCAGTCAGATGAGCAGTCAGTAAGATGAAAGGTGGCATAGGATCTTTCTTTTTAGACTTTGCAGATTTGGACTGAAAATTCAAAATATATAAACCTAAAATGTGTTCTTAAATCTACTAAAATATTTACTTAAATCTACTTGAATCTGATGGGAACTGCCATTGCTTTCACTTTTGAAAAATCAGGCTGCAATTTAATCCTTCAGTTCTGAACTTCCTGAACAGTCACTCTTAAGGCAGTTGCTTTACAATTTTAGGATATGGTAATTTTAAAACTCATATACATTATTACCTGAGTATCCATTTTGTTTTGTGCTCTGCTACATTAATATTCCAAGTAGAAGTGTAGCTACTACTTTTATTTAATTATGAGTCAAAAAAAAAGTTAAAAAGAGGAAAAAAATATGGTACTAGTAGGTAAGAGATGGGAATTTGAGTGGAAAAGATGGAATGGACTTCATCTTCCATGCTGCTCCTGATATAAAAACTCAAAGTTGTCAGGTCTAAAGCATGGGATTTTTTTCAGTTCCTTTGCAAAAAGGAGAACATCTGAAATTTAGAATCTAAAACCAAATTCAGTTTGTGTCTGAGTATGACAGCTAACAAAGGTAGATCCAGCTCAGTGCAAAAAATTCTCAATTGTTATAAAGTAATTACAGTATTTGCTTTTCTAGTTAAGTTGGAAAATTGTGATAATATGAAGAAGATTGAATAGAAAAGAGTGAGTGGAAATAAAACAAAAATGATGAAAAACAAACAAAAAACCAGAGGCAGTTTACAATGCAGAAGAGTTCTTCCATGTTAAAAGGCTTTGACATAGTTTCTTGTCTTAATTATTGCAAATAAAATCAAGAAAGACCAGAAAGACCATGAAGAAGAAAAGATGACTAGGAGGAGTGTGTGGAAAGTAAATTAAATACCAACATTACATTAGGAATGGAAAATTAGGTGCAGGTGCAGTTGAATACAGAGATTCAGTGTGCCTGCCATTTTTCACACGCAGACCACGGGGTTACTTTATGCCCTTTATTGCTCACCTTACCTCTTCCTTGGCAACAAAAGTGTTTTCATCACAGTATCACTATCCTGTAAAAACATGCCTAGTTGGTAGCTTTTCTCCCGGGGTACTTTGTTTTACTCTGATGTAAACACAGGTGAATTTCATGCTGAACTGGCACTAGGAGGGTAAAGAAGAGCACAGCTGTTTTGCAGCAAATATTCCTAGAACCTTACATCCACTTCAAATTTCACAGCAAGAGCTTTACCAGCATCAGTCTAAAAAGGAAACAAAATATCTTTATTTCAGCTAAGACAATTTTTTTTTTCTGGAAATATGAGGATATTCTATTTCGGCCTCTTTGAAAGATGCTGTACAAAGCACATTATATCCCTCATGTTATTTTCACACCCAAAATAAGTTTAATATAATGAAGGGATAAATCAAACTGTTAAGTTCTAGCTTAAAAAAAAAGTCAGTAATTTATTGGCAATAAATGAAAGCTCTGCCTAGCTCCTTTAGTCGACTATCTCCAAGTCAAGAGTCACAGATGTTAAGAGCTGCTACAATGCCAAGTTAATTTCCTGAAAATGAGTGCCTGAGGTTGGATGAAGAAGAATCTTACCAGTGTTCAACATGACTGATAAAAAAGAAAAACAGAGCTTAGAGGAGATAAAGGTAAAGGTGATAATCATGGAAAAAAAGGAAAATTGTTTTTTTTTTTTTTCCTTTCCCTCAATAATAGCTCAGCTGATCAAAACCACCATAATGCAGATACTCCTGAGAAACGATTCCTTGGCATGTTAGTTCTTTTTTCCTGTGCTCTCTACAGGGATGACACTGCCATAAGACATCACAGAACTCCCACACTGCGCCATAGTTCTTCCTTCCAGAGGAAATCTGGCTGCTTTACGTACAAATAATCCATCAGCCCCACAAGCTGGATTGGGAATTAATTAAGACAACAGGGAATCCCTAAGGACACCACCACAACAAACCTAACAATAATATTGAACCAGCTCGTTACTGTTTCTGGCCAGTTGAACAAACTGAGATTTTTTTTTTTTTTTTTTTTAAGGTCCAAAAAGCCCAAAAATAAATTTGGGCTAGGATCTCCTAATATAAACTGAAAAAACTATCTGCAGAAGTAAGGGGTTTTTTTCTACAAAAACATTTCTTTGAAGAGAGATTTTTTTTATGAAAGTTTCCGACAACTTCTATCACTGGTCTTCTTCAAACTTCCTTCAGGTATTTCCAGATGTAAGCAGTACTCCAAAACCTCACACCAAGGCGGGAGGCCGGACAAAGTCAGTGCTGTCAAGCAGTCAATACCAAGACCCAAAACCACCAGAGAACCACCTGGTGTGACCTCTTGTACTTATTGACCCAGATACCCTTGAAGTGGGACTAATTTCTGCTTGGCTGGAAGTTATAATGCACAGCCCCATGCAGGCTTGACTCCAACACTCTGGTCCGTTCTTTTCCTTGCCATTCTAATTTCCAAGATGAAGGGATTGCTTATATATCCAAAAAGACTATGTGTGGATTTATCTTCCTGCTCCTGGTGTTGTGCTCCTTGTTGCTCTTATTTCAGGTATTGCTTATATCAGTATCTCTTCAAGAAGGAGTTTACACACTGTAATCAAATAATCTTTAATCTGTTTAAAGAACTAGTATTTTTTTTTTTAACACGCTGCTGCCAGGCAGTATTCCCAGTCCTTGCATAGTTATAGCAGCTCCTCTCCATACTCTGGGACTTGTTTAGTCATTCACAACTCTGAGAAAGGGCTATAAAAGAGAATCAGTAATGTGTTAAGCCAGCCAGATAGCAGTGTGAGTGCCAAGAGCTGAAGAGCTGGGCATATCACTCCAGAGATCAGCAAAAAAGTTTCAGTTTGCTTCCTTTCTCCTCCAAAGATAGAAGATGTTCAGGTCACATTTCAGACTCATAGTTTTGCCATCATGCACCTTGAAGTTCAGTACTTTTGCTTTGACTTTCATCAAATGTTAGAGTCAGCAGGTATGTCTTCTCACAAAGGCAAATTACGGTTTTGAAGAAATTCCTGGGAATTGAAACCGTGCAGTTCTGCTCAGCTTTACCCTGAACTGTGTCTGTGTAAATCTTTCCTTCTTGCAATTCTTCCTTCCTCATTACATTTGAGTCTTGAGTCACTGAGCAATTGTTTCAGACTCAGAATCTAAAGTATTTCTCATCTTTTCATCACTGTGATTGGTGTCATCCGTAATAAAATAAAGTATATTTCCAAGAACTAAAATATGAAATTACATCACGAGCTAAAAACAAAAGTTAAAGAGCATGTACACTTTTTCTGTTCTTCCTAACTCAGTCATTCTCAGGCTGAACCAAGGAAAAACAATTGGCACAACTTAAAAAGGACTCTAATAATGGCCGGTAGCAGTATATATCTGGAACCTTTCACCTTCAGAATGGATTTGGTCCAGATTGAGAGCAATTTAAAAGAAATATTGACTTCTGGATGCTTAGTGACCTGTGTAAAAATGAATTAATAATCCCAGCTGTTTCCTATAGGACATCACTAAAAGTGTCAGTGCTGTTGCCAGACCAAGTGGCCCCTTCATTGAAAGGTGTAAAAGATTTTTCACTTCATTTATCAATACAGCACGCATAAATAGGTCACAGACTAGCCAAAGAAATTGAAACCCTTCCAAGTCCCTGGCAGATTTCGCTGTATCCTGCAATCCATCACTTAGTCTACACATGTAGGGACAAGCAACCCGCGTATTCATGTGTGGGATATTGAGTTGGATGGCAAGAGACCAACTTCCTCAGGCTACTGACAGGGCAAGATTATTGGACAGTCACCAACTGAGAGTGCTGGGCCTCTCTGGAATGAATGGACAGGTACAGCACAAAGAAAAAAGTGAGGAGTAGACAAAACATTGACTTTCTTTCCTACAACACAGCTGGACAGCGCAGCTAAACTCATAATTTGTTGTCGGCAAAGGCCAGCAACCAATTGCTATTCAGTAGAACACAGGCTGTAAATGGAGGGAAGTGATATATTTCCTGAAGGTAGCTCTTGGAGGTGTCAGGGATAGGTCAGAGAAAGAAGAAACATCAGCACTTTCACAGATCTGTGTGAAAATTGAGGTTTTACTGAAAGAGCTGTTCAGTTATAAAAAGAATGTTTTGGCATGTACAGTTTTCTTAAGCTATTTACAGATGGTTAAAAATATATTATGATCCGAAACTTCAAAAGTCCTGTGAAAACTGAGTAACAGTTCAAATCAACATCTGTATTTTTTAATTAGCTAAATGATTTTAAAAAGCCCTCACCAAGAAATGGGTTTTACATGTCTTTTTCTCCCTTTTAAAAAATTTTTAACAATTAACTTGAGCTCTTGAAGAGTTTCTCCTCTTCAGCTAAGGTTAAAATGAGTAGCTGGAATGGGGTGGCAGAAGAGCCTATATACCACTTGCTTTCCTATGCTCTAAACTTCAGAATAGCACAAGAAAGAGCATTTGTCAGCAACACCTACAAGAGCCATCAAAGCAGGAATAGAAATGAGGATTTCTAGGTTTCCAATTAGTTTTTAGCATGTTTCCAATATGACTGTGGGGACATGGCTTTTTTTCATGTGTAAAATGAAGAGGGCAGCTACTAGAAAATTCTATGCAAAAATAAAATAATTTTTATCGGTGAAACTATTTCACACCCTTTGCAAGCCAAAAATGAAGGACACTACTGACTACGTATTTATTACCAATAGGGTATGTATCGAATTGCCATCATTATCGATATCTAGTAACAAACAGAGTATTTCAAAGGATCTTCAATTTATGTATGATATTAAGCTGCTCAAGAAGAGGAAACCCAGCACTTTACATTATGGTTCAAATGATATGATAGCACTGCACCTCCACTGGAACCCTGAAAAAAGAGAATATGCCTCAATCCTTTTTTCGCTCTGGGTAAGGTCCTAACCATGAATAAAGATAATATGGGTCAGAACACCTCCTGTAACTTCAAGCATCTTCAGACAGTAAATAGAAAATCTCTGTCTGACTGCTGTTAAAAGCTCCTGTAACCACGTGAGGAAGACTAAAAGACTCTTCCAGGCTTCATTCTTCTTAACCCAAAATAACCATCTCAATTAGGCAGATTAGTCCTCAAGCCTAGATGAAGGTATGGCAGTTGAAGCCAACTGAAGTTTGGTGAAATAAATCCTGCAATAAAAAGGTGGGAAACTGGGAAAAAGGCTGTTTTCAGGAGGATGATTCCTGTGCTGTTTTGACACTAAGCTGAGTACCTCTAAAAGCCTATGAATATCAACTCCCCCCCCCCCAATACTAATTCCAGCCTGAGACTTTGACATCTAAGGAAGTGAATCAAAATAATGAGGCCCCCACTTGCAACGTGCATATGATGAGTAAGTAAATGAAACCATGATAATTAGAAACCCAAATGCAGGCAAAAAGTTGCACATAGGCTGTGCATCTCTCCTTTTATTTTTTCCCCTCAGGCACTAACTTATCTTGGCCAAGCCCTCCTGTCTACAAGTTCAGAGATATATTAATTCTGAACTTCAAACGGACTGCAAATAAAACACCAAACAAACTTAGGATGTTGTGCAATTGTCAGTGGGGCCCATTTTAATATTTAATGACCTGGACACCTGTGACTATTGCTAAAAATAAAAAGAATTAATTTAAAAGGAATTATTGACATAATATAACACATGATAGTCTGTTAATGAAAATGCATACTTCTAATTGAATGCTGGCACCGAGCCACCAACTAAGCATAACTTCAAAAGCAACAGCTGGGAAAGCATCTTTTAGATTTTAATTACAGTAGCTCGTAAGCCACTTATCTTTTCAACTTTTTTCTTCAGAAAGCATTTCTGTTTCATAGGAGTGAGTTCAAAGGTATTTACAACATGTAGGGTAAGAGAACTAGCTCTGACATAGTCAAACTTCCCTTGTAAATTTGAATTCTGGACTAAGACAACTATTCTCAGCTTTGAAGTGTGAGTCCCATTTGAACCCAAAAGAACACAGGTTTTGGGCTTGCTGCTCAGGTTTTTTGTTCCTTTTCATCCGTAGATGCATGATAAGAATTTTTATCATATTTGTTCTATTATTTGTATATTAGCATTATATCAGGGCTGCCACTAAAACTCAGGCTGCACTATGCAAGTATTTTACTATTCAAATACAGAGTGAGCACACATAATCTCAGATGATTCAGTGAAGAAAGGGAGAAGGAACTATTGGAGAGTTTGGGAAATGGGCATGGAGACAGACCTGAGCTCTGAAAAGTGTTAAATTCTGTAGCTGCATCCAGAAAACTGTTTTGCTTCTGTTTAGGAAAAACTATGGAAGAATATATATTATTAAAACTCTAAATGAATTAAGATTATTTGCTAGACTGGTTACACGCCTTGGCATTTTTGCAGAACAGGCCCAGAGGAAGTTATGACTTATTTGATCTAATATCTGAAGTCTTATAGCATATTATGCTACTCTAGATTTCCTCCACCACCAAAGAGACACAGAGAAAGTGAGACAGAAAGAAACAGCCACTGAATGACTCTTACCAAACTAAAAGAGGTTTCTACGGCCCATCTCTGTTCACTGAACCAAGAAATCCAGATAACTTCTTTAGATTAAGCACCAGAATTTTAGCCAGCTAAAATTAAACTAACTCAATCCTGCCTCCAATGTCTTTGGGTCTGTGGAAAAATGCTCTGCCAAAACCGAGGAAATTAACTGTCCATCTGTGATTTGAAACAAGAAATTCACCCCCAAGTCTCTCATCCCCCTCTTCCCCTGACAGGCAAAAACATTTATGCAAGCCAAAGTGTTTTTGCTATTGGAAACTACACAAACCAAAATAATGTTTCTTTTTTCACTTACGCAGTCAATAGAAAGAAGCTGTGGCTATAGAGGCCTTACAGAAAGCAAAGTCATCTCCTTTAAAAATACGCACAGAGACATCCATGAATCGTAACACATTAGCAGATAACCACCAGGAAAAGCATATTGGAGTATTAATAACCACATTTGACGTAATCAGGAGGACCTTTAAAGGAGAGCTTCTAGAATGTTGCAGACCCAGTGAGGACATGTAGTACAAGCAATAAGTCAAAAAAGTCCATCTTCTTAAAGATAAATTAATTTATGAAATGGAATAGATGAATTGGCAAGTGCTGTGGAAGGGGACTAAACCTGAAATGCACCAGAGGTCTTTTCCCATCCCACAGAAATAACATACATCAGAACACCACAAGTTCTTAAACCTGCTGAAGGATGTTTTTAACTGTAATTCTATTATCTATTAGTTAAAAACTATATCTAAGCCAGTCAATCTAAAAGACAGCTCTTCCTTCCTGTTCTGCAAAATCAAAATTTCTTTTACCTTTTTGTGGCTTTTCAAGACATTATTCACAAGAGTATGTCTTTGTCGGAAGATAAACAGGACGCAGGAAGGCTTGGAGTGCTCTGTCCACTCTGTAGGCATAATTCAGGCCAGATTTTGACATGAGACTAAGGCAAACATGACTTTGTTTTGTGCTAAGGTGTCCTGTCCTTCCAAATTGTACAGGACCTCCAGGAGAAAAGATGACAGATAGGAACTGTGTCTCTCCCTTCCTAGGGAGACTCTGCCAAAGAAGCTTAGAGACTTGAGCGACAAGTTTATGAAGGAATACTTTTTTGCATTCATTTCCAGTTCCACAGGAAGTGGCAGAACTATGAATCCTGAATCCTGCTCTCCTGCACTGCAATTGTGCTTGTTTGAGTGGTAGCTACACAGCAGACCAGGGTATTCTATTAAAAAAAAAAAAAAAGGTAAAATAAAATAATACACATGAATAATCATTCCCAGCTATGCAAATACCAAAACTTCAGTCAGCACTACTATTATCTAGACAGCTCATGCAGAGTTCATCACAAATTTTGGAATACTGTGATGGTGGTTGCAAAGCCCTACCTGATTAATTTTTTGCATAAGTAGCTACACACCTTTCACAGCAAAGTCCAATGTATTCCCCACAAACCTTGCACTCTACATTTACACCAAAGGGCACAAAAAAGAAAAGTTAATAAAGACCTTGTGATCCAGTGTGAACAGGATGACTGGAGTTTATTAATCATAAATGAGGGTGATGAGTAGTTCAGGAGGCATATAAATGAACAGGCAACCTTGCTGAAAGGTCAGAACCTTTCAATAGTGAGCTGTCTCTGCTCCTTTCAAAGTACTTTTCTAAGTTTAAGGTCAGAAAGCATCACAAATGCAACTACTAAATCTGAAGGATGCTTTACAACATTTTAGTTTTGTCCTGTCCCTCTTGTTTAATAGCTTTGGGTTTAGAAGTGCAAAAAACTTGGTAGTTAGATTTTTAGAGGTTTCAGCAGAAGCACTTTAACACAGGTAACAGCTGCAAAAGCAAAAAGATTCCCTTTCCAAGAGTTTGACCTTCTGCTTCATTGTAATTACACTCACTAGGCCAATCCTGTGGTAAAGGATTGGGATCATAAAACTTATTCTTTGTGTTATGGATGCCAGTATCCTCCACCCCGTGCTGGGGTTACTGTAGAATAGAGATCGCTTTAAAGGCTCCAGTTTAACTCTGAGAAAAAATTTTTCTCAGTTTACTAACATCTCCATCTTTGGAATGTGGTCTCAGTCCTTCTAAAGGCAACCTTTACTGTACTATGCAAATTTTGTTTTTAAAATTAAAATCAACAATTACATTTGTATACATGTCTTCTTTTGTCACAAATATCGAGGGAAGGGGAGAGATTTCTAACAGCAAACATCCATTTAGATGTCAAAGAGAGTTTTGTATGTCCACTAAATTAAAACATCATTTGCTGTCAAGCCTTAAAGATTTTGGCATTTCTTCTGATTTCTATTTATGATAGCTCTCAGGGGACATGCTGTGAAGTACTTTTGCCTGCTTTAGGCCCAATTGCATGTGACAAATGCATTAGTTTTTAATACCAGAAGTGGACGTATAATTTGATGAAGTATGTCTTTAAGCCATCAGCTGTTGTCTGCCACCAGCTTTTTACAAAGGCACTTTAAACACCATCACCCCCAGCTGCCTTGACAATTAAATCTCTTTTCCCCCTGCAACCAGACCAAAGCCAGCTTGAAATCAGCAGAAAGGCTTCAAATGGGTTTTGGATCAAGACTGTAAAGCTAAAAATTCCTAGAGCTCATTCTGTCATCTCCTTTTCAAGGGAAAGAGGATTGTTCCCTGGTGCACAAGGTCTGTGCTCGTGGCTCTGGTTCTGCACAGGTAAGGATCTGCACAACATTTCCAGGCTGATATAGGCAGCCTGATAGGGCCACATCACTCCCGTGGAAACAGGTTCCCTGCTGGGCTGTGCAGTGCCAAACTCCCCTGCAGTGTCTCTCTGCACATCACTGAGCACCCTCCCTAATCCATCGTACCCCTGCTGCCACGAACTCGAAGTGTGATTCCTCTGAGTTTATTCGTGTTTTCCCAAAGGTCATGGTACAGCTTGCACCACGTGGGAGGAAACAGCAGCAATGTATATTCACAGATTTGACCACCCCAGTAAAGGTACAGCTACTTCAGACGCCCACCAATTTTTTCCTTACAGTATACGATGACAACATTTAGGCTTTGTTTTTAGCCCCACTAAATATATAAACACATCTTAAAGTACATGTTAATTATTAAGGTATCTGTTTGACTCACTGAACAGCTGAAAACCACCTCATTAAATTTCTTTTCTTGTCTTTTGATATTCATTTCTCAGTAGCCAGCTGTATACCTTCTGAATTACCACTGTGACATGCTAAACAACAAAATTTCTTTACTGTTCCAGTTAAACAATTAATTAATGCCTATGGTACAAAAATAAATAAGAAACTAAGGAGAAACAGAACATCAGCTAGGAGCAGTGGGTTTGGTTTATTTTATTTCCACTCTGGTTTATGAAACCCTCCAGGGAAGCTGCTATAGTCTTATCACTCTATTTTCATAGCTTCCATTTTGCTGATAAGTTTTTATCTAACCCAGTCAAATACCAAAAGTATCCAATACTGCAGATTACATTAATTGATGAATGTTTCTGTCATTTCCTAAATAATTTATCTAACAAAGCTGCAGAGTCTAGTCAAATGCAGCAAAATACTGCTCATCACATAAATTATTTGATAAAAAATTGAAATAATTGTTTAAGGGTATGTGTGAAAAATTTGATTTGGATTAGGTTGTTGCATACCTGACATATTCAACAGTTTAAAGACTAAAAAAGCTTTTGGATTATTTGGGTCTAAAAGCAGATCCCAGTTGCAGAGATGTACTAAGAACTGGAGCTTCAGTTTGGAAAAATCACCACTCGTTTGCATTTTTAGATGCCTGAATAACAACATTTAAGGTCTGTTGGATGGTACTGAAATCCAATTCCTCCCATTAGCATACGTGTCTTTTTTAGTATTCTAGTGGAAACAGTAGCAACAGTTTTTCTTCACTGAAAAATTAAAGCACATACCTAACTACAGCAGCTATGCCATCAATACTCCTCATGAACAGTTTTAAAATTTTAGGAGAGTCTAAAATATGATTTTATCTACTGACTTACTGCAACAGCAGGGGAAATCAAATCACCCCTGAATGTCTTATTAGAGCAATCTCTCTTTGACACTTCTCTACATCTTACTTTTACATCTTCAGTGCATTTTTTTAAATTAAAAGAGGGGTTCACAGGTAAAAATATTTTAAGAAATAATCACATTAGTGCTTTCTGAAAAAAGGAATTAGATGTGAAACATGAGAAAAAAAGGAACTCTGGGACTCTAAGGTGGACTACATCTCTATTTTGCTTAAAACCCAGAGAGCTGTTCCTTCTGTAGACTGCAGGCAAGCTGGTCTTCTTTAGTCACGCTTTCTTTTCTTTCAATTCCTTTTTCAGACTGGTAATTTTTAAGGAGTGCCATCTTGTGCCTTATTTCCCTTCACAGTACAAAATGCGGTAAAGCCGAAGGAAGAGCCTTGGTGTACGTTCTTTTTCCCCCAAAGAACATACTCAAAATCAAGTCAAGCTCCTACCTTGGTTTGTCCTGCTTCCTGCTGGGGCGAGGCGGTCTCCTGGAGAAGCTCCACGCTGCTGCAGTGCTTTGCCACGTTGCTTAGATCCATCTTCCAAGGATGTGTGATGCCAGAGCCCTTCCCTTACGGACTCTGGGAACCGGCACGTCCAGTTATTGCCACTGCTTATGTCATTCCCTTCTTCCCTCCACTCCCACTGCCAGGACAACCAGGCAGTCCTTTCTTCTAAGCTGCAAGGTTTTACTCACATGGGTGGGTGTCCATGGGTGTCCATGCTCTGCATCCTTAAGGACTGCAGTGACTGAGCATTCCCGTTGACCAGGATTGCTGCATGGAGGTCCAGCCCAAGGCAGAGCTTTGTGCAAGGGCTGTGAGAGGAAACAACAGTGGAATGCAGGGGATTTGTGAGGTCCTTGGATTCACTAAATCCCCAGAAGCTCTTAATGGCCTTCTAAAAGAAATTTTACTGGCTAAATTATCTCTTGAATTCATTTCTAGTAACAGTTTAATACCTGATTAGTAGGACTAACTTGAATTGTCAGGAGCATGGACTTGGTCATGTAATATGTCATATCTATCTACTATGATCCCCAAATTCTCTTTCATTTTTCCTTAAAAAGGAATTAAAAGCTTTCTCACAGGGAAGAACAGACCAACCTGATAAAGGCAACACCACTCTTTTTATTAGATGATCACAGAATGGCTGAGAAATTTTAAAGGAATACTGCAGAACATAACAAGTTCTTTCAATTTGATTTTTAAAGTGACAAATTAGAAGTTACTGGAAAGTCATGAGGCATGTTCACCTAGCCCGAAGGGGAGTACCAGTGACGAATCAGTCTGCAGAACATAACCTCATACCTGCACCATATTAATTGCTAAAACTGAGGTATATAAATCATTCACATGCCAGCAGATTATATTTATTTATATTATTGATTAGTAGAAAAGGAAGTGCATATTAAGAAAAAATAAAATCTTGCAAAGCAAAAGCAAGACTATGCAGGAATGATTCCAGAAGCTGGCTACTGTTCCCTGTGATTTGACAGAATCACATGCTAAAGTCACTAACTGATTAGAAGCAGAGATTTACAAGATTTTTAGGATCAGGGATTACTTTCATTATGGCAAGAATTCAACTTAGTTTTACAGTTCATTGGGGTACATTATTTAATGATGATGTTATTGTATCAACATATTTCTTTGGAACATATCCATTGAATTCAAAAATTATGTAGGATATTACTGAGATATTTTGTTTCAAATATATCATTTTATCACTGGATAACATGGTAGAGAAGTGAAAAACTAATGTTTTGAGAAAGTTAGAATACATGTTTTGGCAAAAAAATTTAAATGTAAATTTTTCATCCTGATATGAGCCCAAATCAAACTGACTTGAAATCAAATCAAATGTCAGAATTTTCTTAAGGAATGGAAATTAATTCACTTCTAATTAGACTGGTACATCAAAAGGAATGAAGGTCTACTTGACAATGATTTTGTTGTTTTTTCTTGTGATTGTGATTACCTTAGGATCAAAGTTCTACACAAAAATCACATTAAAACGCCTTTAGGTTATATATAAAACAACAATAATGTTTTCTCCTTGTGTTGATGAAGAAGCAATGTTCCTTCCATTTAATACTATTGCTGTTTAATATTTTCTTTAAGAAAAAACCCACAACAAAACAAAGTGAAAAACTGTAAACCTTCCTGTATTTTTCCCTGGATCCACACATTCCTTTCTTACTTTTACAGCCATGTGACTGTCTATGGGTCCTAGAAACTTCAAAAATCTCTTTGTATAGCAAATTCTCAGTACTATGAAAAGGGTAACTCATCGTTTCTGGGAGGGCAGTTCAAAACTTTTAGCTATCACAAGTAGATTTGTGCTCATTTGCTACAGAAAACAAAACAACCCCATTGATCACTAAAGTGTACTTCCCCCCAGCTTTTTGCTTGAGGCAAGTCACCTCTCGGTGACCAACCACACCTCTGTGCCTAGGAATGCATCCTCTATACTTCATTCAAATCCACTGATGCAAAAAGCCTTTCCAAAGGCACAAAGAATGGGATTTCCCCCACGTCATCTCTCCATAAGGAGCAAAACACGGGTCTTGCACAGGATTCCTCCCCTCATTTTCCTGATTGCTTTTCTCCTCTCAACAGTGTCTGCAGAACTGCGTGGCAATAAGGGCAGCCGCAGACCGCAGCAGGTTGTCAGAGAGCTCACGTCACCTCTGTCCTCAGAGCTGCCCAAGCCCCAGCCACATACAACCCTCAGCAGCCTGACCTGCCACCACATGCTCTGAGCAGTGACATAGATAGAGGGCTTCCAGAACTCTCTTCAAACCAAATACTCTATGAATTTACCTAAATATTAGTTTCTGAGGAGTGTTTTTCTGACCAACCTCGCTGCTCAGGAAGAATAAACCTGGGGTTTTTTTGTTTGTTTGTCTGTTTGGGGGTTTTGTTTGGGGTTTTGTCTTTGCTTTGATTTGTAGTTTGGTTTTTTGTTTTTCTCTTGGGTTTTGCTCTCCTTCTGGTATTTCCTGCACTTTTCAAGCCTCCCAATATCTTGACATATTTATCTCAGAGGAATTCTTCACCACTGGCGCAGGGTTGATTCGTAAAGTAGAAAAAGGAGCGCTTTTAAGTTTTTATTGATATTCTGCCTCCTGGATAGCTGATGATCATTAGCATTGGCCTAAAGGTTCTTCTGTCTTTCATCTGGTTTAGGGCTCATTGACTATCTCTTGCTAGTTATGCTCCAGCTGTCATATCTACTGCTCTGCCACAGTTCTGGAGCTGGTGAAACAAAAGCTTTGCCTCTGCCTAAGCTACAGCAACTCAGATATTAGACTATTCCACAGATAAAGGTGGATTCACGCTTACATTCCAGATGGTGAAGTGGAGTTGTATGTAAATTTCACCTATTTCTGCTGCTCCTGCCACGGAGGCAAAAATTGTCAGTAACAGAGCTGTGACAAACAGCTGGGTGGTACTTAAAAGCACTGCAAATTTTTATTTAAAGACAACAGACCCGAACCCTACAGGGTAGTTAGCTGCACATTTCTTCTTCTGCTGACTTAACTAAGATAATGTGAATTATAATGCTATTCCCAGCCATGGTCATTAATATGTTAGAGATATTGTTATAAAATAATAATAAAAAAGGAGCCATCTCCAAAGCTCTCCTGTTGACTTCCCCTCAAACCTGATATTTATGGATTTTGCTTAAAATTTCACAAAACCCAACTGCACAACATAATCCACTTATTGCTCTTCAAATGCATCCATTTTGTTTTACAAATTGCAGGAGCCTCATTTAGAGACTAAGGAAAGCTCTTTCCTGATTAATTTCTGGCAAGATTCTCAGTGCTTCTTTCTAGCCCTCTGCTATTCTGAGTCCCTAGATTAGAAATATATTATTCTGATAGCTTCAGTGTGATTCAACTGTTGTGAATAGGTCTGCATTTTTACATCTGAAGCAAAAGCAATCTTTGCTCAACTAACACTCTCTGAAAATCAACTAATAGAGAAGAAAAGCTGATTTTCATACTTGGGGAATTTGAGGAACCCCAAGCATTGTCCCCATGCCTACTCCCAAACAAGGGTCTTTTAGCCTTTTTAACATAAAAAATAGCTTCATGCTTGGCTCATTACAGTGAAACCACTGCAGATTAAACCTCTCTATCAATTACAAGCAGCTGAACATCCTTTAGCATCAAACAGAATGACAAAAAGCTACACTATAATGAGTAATGGCTAAGGCCAATTGCTATTTAATTATGTAGATGACTTAACATCCTTTCATTGATGTTATCTGTGTGTTTCAGAATGAAAGTTATCATGCATTGCTTTGCTTCAGCTCTTCGAGTAGATGATAGCAGCAGCAAAAAGGAAGCCTTTCCAGAGAGAAATGGCAAAAGCTAGAAAAATACATCGGCCCAGCAATACAAGTCACGCTTCACCATGCACCCACAACAGGAGCTTCAACATATTGTGGAAAAAAGAAATTCAAGCATGACAGCTTACAGTGGGGAGGGAGCTGGAAAGAGAGAGTGACAACTGCAGCAGCAAGAGCCTATGGCAGGAGCAGTTCCCATGAAGATGCCTGGTCCCTGCATTTTGTAAGTGGGAGATAAGAAGGACAGTGAAGTTAGTCATAACATGAGAGATATTTTAGATGGGAAGGACCTGGTAGGTCATCTGTCCGTCCCCCTGCCTAGGCAGGATTATACTTTGCAGTATCTTCTCAAAAAGATTGTACAGAACAATTTCACATGAGCAGAGGAATGGAGTAAAGGACATAATAGATCTCTTCCATCTCTAACTTCTACAAGTCAAGAGGTCCAGTCTGTAGCTGGTGTGAGGTGGCCGTGGGTACAAATCCTGCAAGTGTTGTAAGAAAGGAAATTCGGGGGAAAATTCTACCCTCGGATCAAATCATGCAAGTGTATGCAAAACGTGGTGTTTGATGGTAGTGAGCACACAAATTATCCCGTAAAGGACATTTTCAATTCAGTCATAAAGAGTGACCCCAGTTCTGGGGGCATGGTGCAGCATTTTTGTCAATTTGTATATGCGCCTCACATCTTTTGGACCGATAGATCTATGCTATTCAAAAGGATATATATTAATTAAATTATTTCCACTAATATTATTGACAAAATCTTGCACTCAAGCTTCCAGTTTGAGACTGTAAAAACCATTATTCTTACAGAATAATGTTTGCTGGTATATCTACAGTAGAGAAAAATGACAAAAGTGTTTTTAGCGACTATTATTTTTTCTGAATTTAATGAAACTAGCAGCACCTAAGAGTATATCAAGTCAATATTAGAGGAAAGAGTGTAAGACATGCTTTTTTTATACAAATCCTAGGTGAAAAATTTCAGAATATGAAGAAAGCAGTAAATAATGTTTCCTTACAATTCTTATGAGAAGCATAAAGAAGGAGGTAAAACTCTTGAAAATGGAATTAAAACACAATATTTAAAATCCTTCTTCCAGGAAACCCTTACATGTGTTCAAAGCTAAGAATGAAGGGAATCCTGCTGATTAAACCTAACTATAAATATAGTAATTTGCTGAATTCGAACATACAAGCAATTAGAGAAAGGAAAAAAAAAATAAAACAGACAAGCTGTTGGCTGGACAGATCTTAAAATAAATTGGTTTGCCAAGACAAGGTTTTGCAGAAATGAGAAATTTAAATCTGTCTCCATTTTGCATTCTCCCTCAACATTAGGCAATTTTTGGGGCCACTATAATATAATTGAACATAAAGGAAGACAAGTGGTGTTTTAAAATAGCATGAAGGCACATGCATAGTTTCTACACAGTGAGCAGTATGAGCAAGAGGCTAAATCTGAAACGAGAAATGAAAACATAAATTGTCAGAACATCAGTGTTTTGTATTTAGTGGCCAATAGCATGAAGGAAAATAGCTGGCAAATTATGACCATCTCCTAGCAATCTATAGATAAAATGTTACGATTGAGAATGGTATTCAAATGTGTAGATTATTGATAAATTAAATTCACAAAATCAGAAATTGTAACTTACCTTAATGGCTTACATATCCAGCATATACACTTATGGAAATACCAATATGGTCTAAATATGGGTACATGCACTTGTGGGAACTCTGCAACTTTCCCTGATTTCCCTCTTACTTTGTTGTCATTTAAGTCTTTGTTAAAATTATATGTTGCAGATTGGAGCACTTTACAGTTGCTAGATTCAGCAGATTTTCTTTTTCAATAACACTTTTTGATTTTGCACCTAATCCTATGGCAGCCTTTGAGTCTTGATTACAAATGCACAGTGACGTCATTGGAGTAGCTCAGCACTGATCTGTTGGAGGGAGCAGAGTCCTTTCTTAATTAGCACTTACCAAAGAGCAGCCAAGATTCTCTCTCCTAGTTTGATGGTGAGGAGCTGATCGCCTTGAAACAAAGCTTCACTTCTCGTGGAGATAAATCCTCCAACGAGAACGTTTCTCATACGTCCTCCAAAAACTTCACAGCTCCACATCTTCACAGTGTACAGCACACATGAGAAATGTGTGCTTTTGCAAGAAATACATAGCAAAAAAAATGGACACTAAATACGATTTTTAAACATTATCAAATTATGTGTGTGATGAAATACCAATCAAGTGGAACCACAAATAAATTTCCCCTATCCGCTGGCATGGATTAACAGGTACAGAAATCACTTTCCAAAACAGTAGTTCCTAGAGAAATGCACTTGTTATTTCTGTTCTCATGTAGATGTTTCTGTTACTAATGGCTAAAGAGATGCTTGCTTGGATGACCACTGCAGTTACCTGGAGTCTGAAAGTCAGCTCAGCCTTTTAGAGAGATGGCTGACCACACATTTCCACCACTAATTTTTGTTTGACTCAAATCTGAATATCCACATACACATACAGTGCAAGAAAAGAGTCAGTTAACAAGCACCACTGAGGTAGGGAACGTCATTCAGTGATGTGGGATCTGCTCTCAGCCACTGATTTTTTTTGTGACGCTAGGCAGGATATTTTACACCCCCGTGTCTATGTGTCTATCTCCTCTTTCCCACCTGGTCTGCTTTATTTAAATTCTCAGCCCTTCCAAATCAGGACTATCTCTCACCAGGTATTTGTGTCACACTCATGCTTTTCACTTGGGCTTTCATTCACAGATATTTCTGTACTATCAATAGAATTTACCTTTTTATTTATATTGATGTCATCAAAAGAGAAGTACAGTTTGGGCTAGGACAAGCATTGTGCCCACACAGAAGAAAAAGAAAGTCTGTTCTTATTAACTTTACTCTTCAAATAAATGTGATACCAAATAAATTAGTTTCATACTACATGTTTTGGGGATTGGTTTTTGTGTGGCACCAAACAATCTTTGAAAAAGCCTGTGAATGTGAACACAAGAATGTTTAATAGCTCAATATAAAAATAGAGTTTCTTTCTATTATCACAAATTCCTGCAAAATTTTCTGTTCAGATACTCTTCTTTGTAAACAGCAGTAGCAACAAAATGAGAGATAAGAGATTTAAGGGAGTATACACATTCACAGATTTAGCTCAGGTAATTTCACAGAGCATTTTTCAAAAGTCACACAAACTTCAGGAGCAGGGTCTGAGGTCTGTGAAGCAGAAGGCAGAAGTGGAATAGACAAGGAACAATTTTTATGTTTCTCTGATAGCGTATTCATAATATCATCAAGTATGTAGTGAGAAAGGAAAGACATGTAATTCCTAATAAATACACCAAATACTTTCTATTTCTTAACTTTCTGGAAAAAACACCGGGATTTTCAGACCAGATGCTTTGGTGACCTTACATCCTTTAGTCCACCCTGAGTCTATAACTGGGACCCCTCATTTTTCTCTCATGGAAATTTTCACAGCAATTCTCTATCAGCACCAGCAAATCTTCTACATTAAAATATCACTGTGGTAACACTGAGGCATCCATGTAGCCAAAAAAAATATATTCCAAAAATGGTAAGTTACATGTTTTCTTTTTTTATATATATTGTTGAATCTAAAGCAGAGTCACCAGTTTCCCTGCATGAAATCTAAAGAAAGCAGTGCTATATTTCTCACTGGAATCCTGCCATATGCATCATTTCATTTTAAAATGGGACATTTTGGTAGAAAAAGAATAAAAAGTCCTGATGGCGTCACCACATAGTTTGTTCTTATGCATCACCTTTGCCCTCACAACCAGAGGGCAGCAGAGGGCTGGAGGGTTCCACACCATTTGGCCCAATGTGCTTAATAAAGTGCTTCTGATCCAACAAGCAGAAAAAAAAGAGAGAGGAAGAAGGTGAAGATGCTGAAAAAAAGGAGTCAATGGTACGTTTAGAGATAGGTGATGTCAGAGCACTGTGCCTCATTCAGCAGTGCAATAATGCACTGGCAGGCTAAGCCAGGCTTGGTCTGTCAGGATGAGTCAGGTGAGGATTGCTGTGTTCCTCTCGGGTCCTGCTCCCCGTGGAATTAAGTGAAGCCCTGATCCACCAGAGGCAATGCCTTGCCTGTGCAGAGTGCTGTAATGTATCATTGTCAGTTCATTCTTTTTAATTACTTTTTTTTTTTCCTGCAGAAGATTTCTACAATTACAGGCAACCTTAATCCTAATAAAGTGAACATTTAATAAATATTATTTGTGAAATTCTTAGAGGACCCGTTGAGTTGTAAGATATGATCGCTTTATTTTAAGCTTTGGGATGTAGTTGATAAAGTGAGCATAGGTAATTCAGAGTAAGGGCAACACACTGCCACCTTTCCTGCTACGGAAAGACACTCTTCTGCAGTGCTTAAAATGTAGGCGAAAGTCTAGTGATTGATTAGCTAGTTAAGTGATAAGGAGGTATATCAGGCAGGGATGCAGAAAAGTACAGATGATAAGGACAATCAAGTATCCTCGATCTGAGAAAAATTACAGTGCTTTCTAATCATTTAAATGATATTTTTAAGTGAGAAAAATTTACTACACTGAGTCTCTAATTTTCTATGTACTTACTTTTTTTTCCTCTTTTTTTTTTTTTTTATTAAAGACAAAAGCTATGGGAATTGTGTCCATTTTTTTCCAGTGGTGTCATCTTCCCTTGAAAAGGAAATTAGTGCATCATCAGACTTTCATTTGTCCATATAACATTCATATTCTTTGATCTCTTACTGGCATATTGTAATACTGATAATTATCTTCTTCTCCTGTTTTTTATAATACCATGTGGCATTCTATTATGTTATACATTATTAACAATATTATACATATAATACAATTCTGCCAAATCAGGTTGTGGAAGCTGTACAGTATCAGGTAGGCTATTAGGCTTCAAATTAATGATCTCTATAGGTCACAGGCACACTAAGGATACTCATAAAATATTTTCATTGTGATTTTCAGGACCTTGTACAATTATATTAATATTTCAGATATTTTATGCATTTTATGTTCAAAGGGGAGGGATCTTCGTGATTAGATGACAACTCTCCATTTTCTCATTATTCAGCCCCCATTACCATAAAATCCTGTGCCGTGGCAATTCTGCTTTTACTTAAAGAGTACTTGCAACAAATTTCATTAATATGTCAGAAGCTCTACTACTGATCTGGTTAGAGAGGTTGCTGCCAAATCATGAGCTTCTGTTGCTGGGATGTCTGCTGACGAATTTTCAAAACCTTTTTCTTACTTCACTTTTGTTATGTTAGGACCCAAAATACTCACTAATCCTTTCTGCTGTTTCTTTTTTTTTTAGCCTGTTGTACAAGAAGTATTTCTTTCCTCACCCATGAAAGAGTGTTTAGTCCACTGCTAATGGGCACGGTCCTGAGGAGCCTTTTTATACACATTGGAACAGCTCCTACTGTTTTGTGTGGTAGGCAGCAGAGGTTTTCTGGAGGACTATTTGGAAAGAGTGTAGCTATCTTTATTTATATATTATCTCTATCAAGAATAATTTTGCATTTTTTACAGGAAATTTTAATTTTCGTAACAAAACTGTGTTAACTTTGCATCCGCATCGCTTTCTTCTATTTGTCCTTTTATTTTTCTCTGTAAGGAGAAACTATTAATTTCTAGTGATTCTCCTTTTTTAGAAAATTTGGGCTGCTATTGCAAGCCTTCTCAGGTGTTTTATACAAACTACATGGTTTCCAGAAGATGATCCATCACCAAAGAGTGAACTCCATCTGAGGACAAAGTCCTGTCTAATATAATCTGCTCACCAACCATGGTTATCCTATCAAAAAAGATACAATTTTTAGGGTATTTTTTCCCAGGGCTATCAATATTTGAATACACTTGCCAGATAGCAGTGAAAGTGATAGGAAGTTAGGGGCAGAAATAAAAAGGTGTTTCAAAATTTCCTTGGAAATAAAAATAAACAGTAGTCTTTTTTCAGTCTTCTTTTTTTTTTTTTTAATTTTCTCATGCAGATGTGCACCAGGGCAGGAGTCACACACACTGACTAGTGTCAGTGTCAGACTAGTGTCAGAAAATAGTCACAGCATGACTACTTTCTCTGCAAGTCTTAAGATCTGTTACAGCCTCTCCAGTTATGCTCTCACTCATCAACCCAGCCAGCGCTCCTGGTACCCAAATCTAACCAGATGCCTCTAAGTGACACAGAACTGCTGCTGCCCAGACCAGACCTGGGACATCATCTTTGCTTTTGTTGGCCTGCTGGGTGCTAAGGCCAATCCTGCTTTGCTTTACTGCTCGAGGAGCAAACCCAGCCAGGTTTTGCTGTGAAGTGTCCCCTGAAGCAGTGGCATTAGCTCCACCCAGAGATCAGACGCTCACCAAACGCAAAGCCAGAGCAAATGAATGCTCCTCATAGCAAAATTCCCAGTCATCCAAAAGGAGTTGTCATCCTCTTCTGCCAACCTTCAACTTTGGCCAGACACTGAAACCAGCTGTTCAGGAGCAAAGGCAAGTTTTCATGCTAACTGTACTTCTGTACATTTTTATAAGTACAGAAATATAACAGTACCATTCACACCATCCAAAAAGAAATAAAACCCAGTTAATGCAACAAAGCAAATATAGCAAAGCAACCATGGGTAATCAGTATTGAGCAGTGTGGGTTTTTTTCATTTTGAGTTGGTTTTTTTCCCTCTCCTTCCCCTTGGCAGGCACAAAGAATTCCAGTCTAGCAGGCTGTCCACGTATGCAGATACCTGCCTCACCAAACACTGTTGTTTCAGAGGATTGAAATACTTTTTATATAGAAAAAAGGAGTGGCATTCCATTGTTAAAAGCTACAAACTGGGGAAGGATTTAAGAGAGTAGCAAAGGTTGAAGCAGGGAACTAATGGGATCAGAAATTTGTACCTGGCTTTTCAGCATCATTTTCCCCACTACCTGATTCAGCAGAGAACTAAGCTCTGTGGGATTTAAACAAGTTAGGCAAATATTTATGTGCCTTGCTGAAAAAGGACAGTTTGCTGAATGATGTTTTATTGAATCAATGTTCTGCTGCCTCCAATGAAAATCTAACCACAGTCAACTACAACTGACAATCCCATGTTTTATTTATTTATTTATTTATTTCCAAAGGTCATGCATTTGTATCCTGAACATCTCTTGTCTCCCATTTATTATACTATTTCAGGGTTGGTTAATCTTTACAATATTGAATTATGTAAGTTTCTAAAGCACAATTTCCCTGTTTCATTTTTTTTCAGTAGAAAATTACTACATGTTTAAAAGGTTATGAAAATTAATTATACCAATATTTACTCACATCTGTGGCATTAGAAACTGCTCAGAGGTAAAAAGGGATATCCAGATGTCTTCTATTTGTGTTGTAAGAATTTAACAACCAGTTTTAGGGATTTAGAATCTGACTTTTTTCCCCCCTGTGGTTAAAAAAATACATATATAGATACATACATATAGTAATAACTTCATACACTCTCTTGCATTACCACATTGCCTGAAGGCAGCACAGCCAAACCTAAGTCATTGTTTTCCTACATTTTGTACAACCCCTTGTGATCAATCAGGATGAAAAACTTTATGTAGCTGTATTTAAATTCTTCCAATAGTAAAGGTTGGTTACTAATCATGACTTAAGTCAAATCTGAGAGGAGAAAGTAGTATTTGTTATCTCAAAATTTGTGAAAACAAACATGAATGCATACAGAAAACTTCTACATTTTCCTATGAAATAAGCCACCAATTTTCACTATAACAGTACTAACCTTCAAAAGACACTTTCTTTTTTTAATCTAGGAATCGATTTCCTTAAAGTTTTTTATTTCATTGTCACTGGAATAAGTTAAAATTTAATACCAAATAGAAGCACTAAACCTCATCTTTTCCTTCCCTTCTGAATTTTAGGTCTTTTCTATAATCAGACAATCCTTTTGTTCTTATGGACTATAGCATGTGCTTTATTTTTGTAAGGTATTTTATAATCTTTTGTCACTGAGCAATAAAGTGTTTTACTTTATTTATCCTTAACAATAAACATGATTTTTCAGGTTTGTCTTCATATTCACATCGAGATTGATAACAGGCTTTGCTAATTTATTGTGCATAGCATTATGGAACATAAAATTTGCAATTTAATATAAGTATTTGGTATAGGTGCCATTACATTAGAAGAGAGTTGTAAATGTCTCCAGCATTTGTTAAGTTTTATGACTAATCCTCATTCTAAGTGGTCCCATTGGACAGAGGTGGTGGTTTTCTTCCATGCTTATCCTCTCTTCAAGCCTAAACACTCCCTTTCTGATAAAAGCCATTAAAGAATAATAAAATTTGCAGGAGCGCTTCATTGCCTTGGGCAATGCTTACTTTGCAGTGACTGCAGTCTGCTGTAGGCAAACCCAAACCAGCCCTGTAAGCAACTGGTTTGTGCCCTGGAATCTGCACGGCCCAAGGGCCACGGCTGCGGTGCCAGGCTGTGTCTCCTGTCACCCTATGGTGCCCAAGCCACGCAAGTCCCAAGACTTGTGCTGAAGGAGTCAGCTCAAGTAAATAACCTCTGCAAAACCCACACCCTAAGCTGTGTGTCAGTCTCATTCAAGGACAGGAATGTCCCAAGTTTTACATTCAGATGGGCAAGGTGTCAGCAGCTTGAGATATATGCCTCGATATTCATACTCGCCTTATGACCTCACTAAAAGGCAGCGACTCCGAAATTCTTGCTTAGTATTTGTCCAGCCCCGTAACCACATATTCAGAGAAAAGTCTGTGATCCAGGTGTGGGGCTGGGTGGACTGTCCAGTGTCACAGCTTCACTCTATCTGTTGTTCTGTTTGGCTGAAACAAAGCTAGGCCTGACGAGGCCACAAAAGCAGGTCTTTGGAGAACGGGGGTAGAACCTGTGCTGGCGACAAGCTCACAGCTACTGCCACCTCATGTGCTGCCACTTGGCTGCGTGTGCCACAGCTACACATGCACTGCCTTTCACCTCCTTGGTCCACAAAATACCTGCTTTGTCACTTGTTCGACAGAGCTACTCAGGCTTAAGTGCTCTCGTGGTCCAGGCATACCGAGGGGCTACCGCCTGTGTTTCCACACTTTGAAAACACCACCTTCCGAAACAACAGTTTCTATGATTCCTGTTAAAAATTAACAGCCTTGGACAGACTTTCTACGTGTTGGAAAAAGGCTTTGGATAATCCTGTGTTGATTGTATTCCTTGCTTAGGGCAGCTTACAATTTTAGATGGATAGACACCATCACTGATTGGTGTCTTTAGACAGAGGCACCATCATTGCTGTCACTCTCATCAGATTTTGAGGCAGGTCTCCAGTATCCCAATCTCCAGGTAAACCGGCACCAGCAATTTGTGGTTCATCATACAGAAAATTCTGTTTTTCCACCCAAGAAAGGAAAAGTAACACGTTAATGAGAAAGAAATCAGGGAACCCTAAATCAACACTATACTCAGATTTGTTTCACACAAGCTGTTGTAAAAGTTCCTCATGCCTAAATGCTACCTATCTTTAACATTCACCAATTTCAATAGAAAGAACAAGAGAGTGACCTTCACATATGAACACATGTCTGATCAAACTGTATTTCTGTCCTTGGCACTACTCAAAAGTTCTTTAGACACACTCTGGGGCAGCCTCCTGTAGGTTGAGCAAGGGGGTTTGGCAGGATGATGTTCAGAGTCCCTTCTAAACATGATTCTTCTGTGATTCTGTGAAGTCTAGGGCTAATGCTGGATTTCATGAGGAGTATCTAAAATACAACCTGAGAAGACTTTATATATTTATTTAGTTATGTGATCAATAATGTTCACAGCAATATATTTTTCCTTATTGGAGTACAGTTTAGAAAAATTGACAGTACATGTCACTGTTTTACTACAGAATTCATATTCTTGTTTTCATCCCCACTTTATTTAGTCTTGGAAAATTTTCTTCTTGGCAGAAGAAAAACAAGGATGTGTAAGCATTTCCTGTTGAAGTGTGTGTTCTGTAGGATAACCACAGAGGGAATTTAATTTCTTGAAGTTTAACTTTCTAAAGCCTATTGTGACTACAACATGGATAAGAGACTTGTCATTTTATTAATGAAGAGTGACCAGTTGTCACCCCCACATGGGAAAAAAGAAGATTGTGACACATTAGCAATGAAGGACCATGAGACAAACCAAATGTAAATACCGATGGTTTAAAGAGATAATTAAAGCTCTTGAGACTGCAATTATGACAAGGCAGCATGACAAGGCACATGTATGTCAACAGAATATATTTATATTGACAGAATCTGTCTGAGAAATCCTTTTTGTACAATATATGTGTCTGTCACATCTTTGGACTGCACATGCATTTATTGACTTTGTGTTAGCGCAGATCTTGAAATTTGTCCCTTTGCCTTATTACTCAATGACACTTGGTTAAATATACTGTGTTTTCAAACACCAGGCTTCCTGAAGCTATTTTTGTGGAAGCTGGAATTCAGTGTGTACATTACTAAGTGATATTTCCATTCCATTCCCTGTATTATACACATTATGTTGCTGTCACTCACAGATCCCTAGTTTATATCAGTGGCTATGTGAGCACAGTATGGGTATTTTGACACCGTGTGTCCTAAGAATTTAGGGGGCTATCAAAATCAGACCTGATCTTTAGACATGTGATTAATTTTCTAAGGAACTTAAAGATACTCAAAATTTATGTAATTCTAGCTTAGAAACTTTTGTTTGAGGACATCTGTTACAGACCTAAAAAACAAAACTACTTTCATTAAGTTCATCTCTTTTACTTTTGGTAGCCAAATAGATTCTGATTGTATTTTGTTATGGGGAAAAGAAAGAAAAAAACATGCCGATGCATACTGACACATAAAAAGAACATCATAAAAATAATTTGTATATACATAAAATAGAAGGTGATATTCAGCATTTGTATACAGAGATTTATAAATTTACATTTTGCATATTGAAGAAATAAGGACGATGTACTGCCAAAGTGCAATGCTCAGGAAATAAATTCTTCAAGGTGGTCAATAATATTCTTTAGGTAATAAACTTAGAAATAGATTACAAATAGTTTCAACAGCATCTTTATCTGGAATACTCCTTTTTGATTAATTCAAGTTAATTTTGATTAACTTCTCTACTTTTAACATTTGACTTTATTATACCAGCAAGGAATACACACCCTGTTTTCTTCACCAAAACAAAATAAGAAATAACTTACTTACCACTAAGACTGTAGCTTTCCAATCCTTTTTAAAAAATCTGGTTAGATCTACAATTGATTTCACACTGAGCTTGACTCAACTTTGTAACTCAGTCGCCAGGAACAAAGAAGGTCTCCTTAAAAATACGCTTCAGTATTTCTTTCTATACAACTCATAAACTCCAGAAATCAGATGACAAATTAAGAAGAAAATCATCTTTCTTTACTGAGTAATGCATTTTGAACACTTGGGGCTTGATAAAGGAGAGCTACAAATGTGACTTACTGTTTCAGAAAAAAAACTAGGAGACAGAAGGTCCAAACAAGAACCATTTTCTTTCTTTTACAGGAAACTTCCTTGTTTCAGGCAGCCTGGTTTATTGATTTTGAAAGGTCAGTGGTAGAATCAGAGAGATTTAATGATAAATGTGAAGGTCTGCTACAAATGACTAATTTCCTACCATTCATGATTGTATTAGCTCCTGGTTTACTGACATTTGGGTGGACATTCTGGGACGAATCTTCTACTGTTTCTCATTGAATTATGGTGTAGAAACCCTCTGCCTACCATGACCGTCAACTCTGCTCTCACAAAATCCTGAGAAAGGGTTAATGCAGGGAATTTTTTTTTTTAAGGTAGAAGTTGCAGATTTAATCCCGCTCGTAACTGTGCAAGGAATCAGCCCTTCTGAGAGTGAAACGTACTTGGAGGAGAGGACAGCCTCTCTCGGCTCTTGAAAATTCATGGCCAAACTCACAATTCCTAAAAAAATTTCTCTTAAAGAATAACCAGAGAGTAGGAAGAGGATAACACGAGAAGAACAAGACAGAGAACCCCGGCAAATGCATCGGCACACCAATGCAAGGAAAGAATGGGAAATTGTGCTGGATGCAGACAGAGAAATGGAAGGGAGGTCTAAACAACAACGTGAACCTGGAGGCCAGAAGGTAAAAGGAAAACTAAGGCACACCACCGAGCTGCTTGCACTGCTGTGCCAATGCAAAGCATCTCTAAACCCAGCCTAACAGGCCGATTCGCTCTGGCTCCCTCACAGTGCTCCAGACTGACACAAGGCTTCTCAGGTGCACGTTCAAATATGGCCACAAATACATAAATGGTTAAGACGAAGAAAACCTAATTTTGAAGTATTTTTCAACTCACTGTGAGATAGCACAGAGCAAAATTTCCTTAGTTTCCTGCAGAGCCATCATCAATCAGACGAGAAAAAGAACTTAAAAAAAAAACCAAAAAAACAAAAAAAACAAACCTGAACCCTTTGCTGTAGTTATACAAATAGAGAATAATCAATATTTTAAAGAAATCATTGGATTGTGATGACAACCGTATACTGTGAAGCCCAGAACTGCAGGTGAGGGGCTGGGTTAGGGGTTTCCTAGGACACAGCATTGGAGAGAAAAAAAAAACAAACAACCAACCAACCAAAAAAAACCAAAAAAAAAACAACCAACAAACCAAAAAAACCCAAAAAACCAAAAACCTCTCACTTTAATCACCATTTCTTCCACTGTCAACTCCAGAAACTTTTCCTGATATCTGAGAGGCATAGCTCTTGCTAAAATCCACAGCTTTGAGTAAAGTTTAAATACTGTTGGAAAAAAAAAAAACCTCCTTCCTTATTGAAACACAAATAGTAATTTCCTCATTGAAGAGTGCTCTGAGGTACAGTTTGTACCCACTACTAAAATTTAATACTTCTGGAGACATGACATAATCACAGAATCATAGAATGTTGAGGGGTTGGAATGGACCTTAAGGATCATCTAGTCCCAAACACCTCTGCCATGAGCAGGGACACCTCCTACTAGACCAGGTTGCTGAGAGTCCCATCTAACCTGGCCCTAAACACTTCCAGAGATACGGCATCCACAGCTTCTCAGGGCAACCTGTTCCAGGATCTCATCACCCCCACAGCAAAAAATTTCGTCCTAAAATGTACTAAATCGATCCGTTGTTTCAAAGAAGCCTTTCTGGAGTTACTTCTCCAAGGAAAGCTGCACAGTTTTAAATCTTTATGTTCTAACAGCATTTGCTACAGCAGTGTCCTACTGTCAGACTGGGCAGGTCTAAGTCACAAGTGAAAGCTTTTAATAACAAACTGCAGTGAACTTGAATGGTCCCCTGATAGATAAACTGCACAACTGCTTTGCCTTACCCTTCTTCCCTGAGCCAGTGCTCCATGAGTCCACAGATCTTCTCCTTCATGGAAACAACAGGAACATCACAGCTTAGGAGAAGAAGTATAAAATAAAACAAAAAGATTAAAAATTACATGCGCCTACATAACATGCATATGTTTCCATCTTTAGGCATGGAAGTCAGCAGCAAGCATTGCCTGATAACAAGGCATGATGCCCATTATCTTGGCTCAAAGAAATTCCTGCATCCAGTGACAGCTCTCCATCCACAGCAGAGTTATCAATAGTAGAGACTCTGTCTGCTGAAATGACTGTAATCACTAACTCAGCTTGGTAACACATTGAACGGTCTCACCAGCAATCAGATACAGGGTGTTGAAGCCTTCAAAGAGAACTGTTAAAACGCTTTTCTAGATTCATTGCTTCCTCTTCATTCAGGAGCATGGGCCTAAACACAGATAACTACTTGAACATTAAAAGAAAAGCTTCAGCTATCAAGTTGTATCTTTAACTGTTGTTACTAGGACATTACTATAATTTCTTTTGTGAATACATCAGTTTGTTTAATTTTCTTTTGGTTACCATAGGCTCCAAATGGAATCTTATCTAATATTATTAATGGGAAAAAAATTGAAGCTTTTCAGAGTATTGTCCTGTAGGTAACCAGGAAGAGGCCATTTGAGAATGAACTTTAAAAAACCTCTCCTGTATCAATGATTTCTCCTCCAACATAGACATAATTTTACATAAAAAACTTAAGACCACAATTTGCATTTCTTTGGGTAATCCGACACAATCTTGTGACAGACAACACATTGAAAATCTGTTCTGCAATTCTCTTTAAAACTCTTTTCTAATCATCAATATTTTTATTTTTAAATTACTATTTTTTAAAAAAGGTATTACATATGTCTTCCTGCGATCTCAAAAATTGAAGTGATCCATTGGAATGCATGATACCCACCTGAGATGATGAATGATATGAATGATAGCCACCTATTCATATCTGAAATCCCAATCTAAGTCAGAAGCTGCCCTTTACCTCCAATCTGGTTAAAGTCTTAAAATGGGAAAATAAACCTTAAAAGTTCTCATTTGTTATTCTACACTGATATGTTACTTCCTTCTCCCTCACTTCTATTGCAAATGTTTTAAAACCTTAAAAGTCACCAATATTTTTGCAAACTCAGGCAGCAATAAAAAAATCTTGGACTATTTTCTCTGCTGTACACCTCTTCACCCTGGTTCTAGTATTATCTTATAATTGTTTGTTTGTAAAGAAGGAGATTTCTGAAGCATAGGTCAGTATAATATGTAAATAAAATATGAACCAAAACAAATATATGTGATAAACTCTGTTCTGAAAAGTATCACTGGAAATGATTGGAAGTAGCATCAGATATTTTCGGAGCCCTCTCACAACATCTGTCCCTGGAAACATTTACGCTACAGCCTGGAAAGTACAAAGTACAGATTGGGTCAACAGCAGACAATCTGGATGAACAACATGTTTGTTTTTATTGTTTGACTGGCCTTCTGCAAAGGTGCTTGTGTGATATCTTCGTGCCTTCAAATAAACTGGAAATACAGCAAGACTGTACACAGCCAGATCACTCGATCCAACTCCAAGGAAAGCATTTAGAAGGTTCCACAAGCCTTGTAAGACAGGAACAAATTTCAGTATTTACCAGTTGCCTCTGCCCAGTGTGAAGAAGGGCTTCTCAGAGGTGCTACTGTTTTAACTGTAAATATGCTCTAAATCAAAGCAATGCTTTCTTATATGTGAAGCTGCTCTCAGTGCTTGCATGCAGGAGCTAGATTTGAGGGGAATCTGAATCCTGAATGTCATGGATTTTCTACTGTTCTTTTAAGAGAATCTCATTATCTTTACAGCCAATAAGGTATAAGGGGGGTTGATATGCCACAAGATATTGTGGCCAAGACGAAAATTAGCATTTCAAATGGCTGGAGCTATTGTACTCTTAAGTAGGCCTGTTTAACCCATCATTTAAGCAAGGGAGATAAAGCAGATGAAGGGCTTTGGCATTTTTTTCATCGAAGTCGATTCCAAAGATGGTGTCTGCTGTAACTAAGACCTGGGTGTCCCTTTAGCCAGTGTAGCAACTGTGCTTTGGGAAGCCACAATGCCATCCTCGGCTGTGGCTATGAGATAAGGATGCTGCCTAATAAGAACAGTTCTAGGACAAGCACAAATGAGATTACTTGAAGAAGACCTTAGGTGTGCCAAAACCTAGGTTGACTTTTTTGTCTTGGGCTGTCACAGCTGGGAAGGCTTAAGCATGTGTATCAAGTAGTTTAAAAAGGAGGTTACAGAACAAGATTTTCAAGGAGAGTGTCAGTGAAATGACACAAGGGTTGGACTTGCAGAAAGAGCCCAAAGAACTAAACCTATTAAAAAACTGGCACATTACTAATTTGCACTCTGTTCAGCAATTTGGCAGAATCCATTTATGACAGATTTCATGTTGGGGATTGAGTCCAAAAACAACTCCTCCCCTAATTATGAACTGAATCCCCCTCCCATTTCTTTTTTTTTTCTCTTTTTTTCCTTTTTTTTCTTAGAATAAGGAAAACAAAACAAAGTAAAATAAAATAAAACTGCTTTGTTTTGACTTGCAAAGAAACATGAAGGATAATGAAGGGCAAGGGTGTGAGTCTCCCCATCAGGGTACGCTACCAACTGGAAAATTTGGAGGGAAGCAGGAACGTGGGATTTGAGGCACCAAGCTGGTGGAATCTGAGTATGTCATAAAGGTTAAGCGCAGTCTCCGAAGGGGAGCCAGGCATCCCATGGAAGAGTGGCCCCGCTGGTTGGTGGCCAGCTCGCGTTGGCATTGGTGCTGTGGCAGATGCTCATTTAAACTTCCACCCTAAAACTTGCTGGAAGAAAACTTACAGCAGTAGGTAGGGGAAGATGGGAGGAATAAAACGGGAAAAAATAGTAGATGGACTGGAGATTGAAACAAGCTGGCTACGGGACAAACACATTTGAATTGTCAATGTGTAGCTAATGGTTCTTGGTCCCAACTGTCCCTTTGGCTGCCATCATTTTTATCTTTGGGTCATTATAACACAGTACATCTGACAGTTACCAACTTTCCCTTTGTTCTTTCATAGCAAATTGATTTTTGGTTTTGCATCTGTGGCAATACTTTAACCAAATTATTTTTCGATTACACAGGAAAGCGGAAAAAAAAAAAAAATTGACAGTGTGAACTCCCCAGCACTTCATCTCGGAAATAGTTTACTCAGAAAAGTTCTTTCCAAAGTCTAGTTTATTACTGGTTTGTATGTCAGGAGATTCTTGATTGCCATGACAAAAGCGAATTTGATTTTACATATACCTATGTCATTATAGTTTGATGTGAGACTTGAAACTAAGAGCACTGACTTTGGAGGGTTCCTTAATTTAGATAAATTGTAGCAGCAGCTTAGGATCAGCTGCAAAAATATAACCCAAAGTATCAGCACAATTTTCAAGAGAGTCTATGAAAAGTGGAAACTCTAGTCCATGATTTTTCATGTATTTTCCATTGAAATTTCCTGCCTGAATTTTCCCACATGAAATTATATTTCATCTTACATGGTACTTTTTCCTCCAAAAGTATTTTTTTTATATTTATTTCACTTTGTCATTTAGTTTCATGCTGAATGCCAGATACAGAGCCTAAAATCTAGCAAGAAGAGAGACTATGAGGCATTGTAACTAGGAATCTGTGGGTACCAACATAGCAGTCTCACATTGAAAGATAAATTTGAATATATGCAATTATGCAGAATATCAAACCATACTGCTATAATATAGTGATGCTTGTTCGTGGATATTAATTGCAAAACATTACAGATAAATAATTGTGTGTATTGATAAACATGTATAACTAAAATAAAAACGTATGCCAAAAGAAGTTTTCTGTACTTACTGTTCAAAAGGTGTAATTTGTGGTGGCCTTTTCTAAGATCTAATGTACAATATGGCAATATATCCTTTATGTTGAACTGCTACCTAATGCTATGTGTGGTAGTTTATTACTAACCTCTCCAAATTTTTTTCTGGTTTGGACACAGGACTGCATTACAGAGTTCCTATCTTCCCGTTCATTTTCATGGGATAGCAATAGAAGTATCAGAGGCATGAATTACAGGTTTGAACAACTGCATGTACAAGTTTTCTGTTTATCCAGACCTCTTCAGTAATCCTGGGATTTATTGCAAATATTTGCCCCAGGAAAAATCAGTGGGAAGTGAAAGTCTAGGAGGAGATGTGGGAGAGCTGTAGGAAGAGGAGGACCAAGACCTACTGTTGTCAGCAATGGTTAATGCTAAGGAAAAATCGGGTGGAGATTGTCCTGGTTTCAGCTGGGAGAAAAACACCGATACGTCTCAGCTGCTTTAGGAAGGGTGCAATTGCTCCTTGGTGAGTTAATCAAAATAACCTCCAGGCCTGTCAGTGCAATGACAGTTCCCTGGCACTGCGATGCCAGCTAACTATGGACGTTGTCTACTATTGATCATTTCGGTACGAAACTCCCAGCTACGTGGGAGGACACAGGCCTGCATTTAGGTAAGGTATTCACCATCATTCCCACTGCCCCATGTGGTCTTGGATTAACTAATCTAGTTAGTTTACAGGGTCAAACATCCTAGTGCAATGAAAGCTTTGTGATAGTTTCATAATGCAAATGAAAAAGCTGTTGATTTCTGAAGCCAAGAGCTAACAAGTGCTACTGGTGACTGAGTCAGGTTTGTTGTAATCTTTACTTTGAAGATATACTGGAGTTCTCCAAGGTTAATGAACCACTTGTGGGAGAGCTTTTCTTCAGACTTTAGCTCTGTTTTATTCTTGATAGAACCATTAACTTCTACACTAACCTTTCTACTTGTTACTATTACACACATTCTGCCCACTAAAGCTTTATATTGATTTTTGCCAGGGAGCACTTATAAATTGTAGGTTTAAATATATGGGGTTTTTGGTTCTGTTAGCATTGGGTGGGATACAGACAGATAATGATTAATTTGTAGATTTTAATTTATTTTAGATATATGTTACAGTCACTTTGGCAGCACCATTGTCATTAGGTTTTGTTTCTTGAATCATTTGCTCTAATTATTCCAGATATCTTTTTAATTGCTATAGTTTCCAGTTAAGAAAGTGAAATTTACAAGATATGATGAATAGTGTTAGAAAAATATATTGAGATACTGGAAATTCTTCTGATCCTTCCAAATTTAGGACCTCATCTATGAAGAATGGTGCCAATGGGGCAGAGAACCAACAGTTCTTGCACTCTGGAATCTAGCCATGCATTAGAAAATCCTGTATTCTCCTTTTAACATTTTAATCTCCTACCTCTTCATTTTGTTTATGAAGTTTTCATATTAAGATTCCAAAGAAACATATTTTTTTCCTTTGTTAAAAAGACTATGGTAAGTGAATTATAAAAAAAAAACATTTAGGATGCATCCTAAATTTAGGAGTTCAAAAATTATTATTCTAATTTACTTCTACCTTTTCATTTTCAAGTTTCTTATACATTAGTGTGTTGTTATATGCAAACAATATATATTATTGTTTTGCATGGCCTGTTTTTTGGTAGTGGGAGGCCACAGAGGTGGCTTCTGTGAGAAGCTGCTGGAAGCTTCCACCATGTCCAGCAGAGCCAGTGGCTGATGGCTCTGGAGATGGACATGCTGCTGGCCAGGGCTGGGCCAGTGAGAGATGGTGGTAACGCCTCTGTGAAGACATGTTTAAGAAGAAATCAAAACAAAGGGGTACAGCTTTTTTCCTAGCCAGAGAAGAGAAAAAGGTGAGAACATGTGAGGGAAACCACACGGCGACACCAAGGTCAGTGGAGAAGGAGGGGGAGGAGGTGCTCCAGGCACCGGAGCCAAGGTTCCTCTGCAGGCTGTAGTGACAACCACGGTGAAGCAGCTGTGCCCCTGCAGCCCATGGGGATCCACGGGGGATGCAGAGATCCACCCACAGCCCCTGGGGATCCACGGGGGATGCAGAGATCCACCCGCAGCCCATGGGCGAGGTGCCCATGCCAGAGCGGGTGGATGCCTGGAGGAGGCTGTGATCCAGTGGGAGACCTGGTGGAGAGAGAGGGCCCTGCTTCCAGGCTGGAGCAGCCTGTCCTTGGAGGACTGCACCCCGAGGGAAGAGACCCACGCCGCAGCAGTTTTGGGAGGACTGTGTGCCCGTGGGAGGGACTCACGCTGCAGCAGGTGCGGTTTGGCTGCTGCTCGTGAGGGTGCACCCACGCTGGAGAAGTTCACGGAGAAATGTCTCCCATGGGAGGGACCCCACGGCCTCACAGGGGAAGGACTCCTCTCCCTGAGCAGCGGAAGAAAACCTCGGGTGACGAACTGACCAAACCCCCGGCCCTGTCTCTCCCTGAGCTGTTGGTGGGAAGGAGGGAGGGACTGGGGAAAAAGGTGTTCTTTAAGGGCTTACTTTACTTCTCATTATCCTCCTCTGATTCTGTTTGTGATAAATTCACTTTGTGCTTCTAAGTTGAGCCTGTTTTGCCCTTGGAGTGTTTTCTCCTGGTTCTTATCTCAACTAATGAACCCTTCATCTAATTTTTTTTTCTCTCTTCTGCCCAGCTGTGGCAGGGGAGAGTGACTGAGCGGCTGCCATGGGTGCCTGCTGTTTGGCCAGTGCCATGACCTACGTAGTAGGTTATCCTTCTTGATTTCCTTCAGTCAGTGGCTTATTTCCATTTCATCTCGACTTGAAACACTGAAGCACTACAGCTATAAATATTTGGTGGGTGAAATGTTGGTTTTATCTGACATTTTGAGTCAAAGATGACTTTTCTGATTTTGCTGTTTTTTTTTTTCTGGTTGTATTTTCCAAACAGAAAATAATGCTCTAATCAGTGTCAATTTGTTGTTGGCAAATACAAAAATAAATCAGGGAAAAGAGTTTTTTTGGGATTTTTTGATGGCTGCTTTTTTAACCTCAGTGTAGGCAGTCAGTGAAAGCAGACTGCGGGTAAAGTATATTAGGCTGGTTGGAACATTTGTGCTTTGCAAAATTACTTGTAGTTTTCCTCCATGGAGATTTTACATCAAGGCAGTTATTTCAACACCATTGTTTTTACAATGGATGATAATAAAAGCTTGGATATTTCCCTGTTTGATTAGAAAAGAAACACATATACCCAGTCCTGGGACCTGAGCATGTTACTACAATGAAGACGCTTGGAAATTACTTTCCATTTTAAGAATTACTAATAAAAGAATTCTTTGCATTGTGGGTCAAATTTCTATCTGTGTATTCAGGCTTGACTCCCTTGATTTGATTGCTCTATACATTTCAGAAATCATTGTAGCTTTGAACAAGATTTGCTTTCAATAAGACATTATTCACGTCTGCCCAAGAATTAGGCTTTGAGAGATTTGTACTAATATTTTCTATTATGTTGGTCAACAGGGTGGCATTCTCCGAGTTTCACTTTGATATTCAGATTCAAATATTCACAACAAAAATATGAATGTCTCATGATTGCAGCTGTGCAAATAGCAAGGGATTACACCAACTTTGAAGTTGGATTCTGTTCTCATTCTTTTTATTATTCATTTCCCTGTGAACAGTAATGGCAGAAATGTGGGGAACTTGCTAAAACTGACAGACAATAATGCATATTCACATCTGAAGTATTTACCATGGCAAATAGCTACTCTGCAACAGTGTATGTACAAAATCAGCCCTGCCCTAGAGTCTCGGGACAGCCACTAGTATGTATTTAATAAATTGAAATGGACAAATGGGTACCACTACATCAATGCACTTTTTGACTGCTTAAAGCAGACAGAGCTTCATTCAGCACAGGAACAGTACCTGTACTGGGATCTCACAAAATCCTTCAGAAGCAGTATTCCATGCATTATTCTGTGGTATCAATGTAGTGGAAGAAAATTAAATGTAAACATTTGCTGTAAGCAGCAAAAAAAGTTTAGCATTCAGCAATTTAGGTCATGATCCCTCAGTCAGAAGGAAATAAGTTTGGGTTTTTTTTTTTAAATCTGATGTTTGTGAGCACTGCCAGACTATGAGAGTGGCTGGATAATTGAGGGGGGAAAAAAAGGTTAATGTATCCTAATTAAATTACCTGAGCTTCTACTTATCTTTTTCTAAAAAAAAAAAAAAAAAAAGTAAAAAAGAAAAAAAAAGTCAGAGTATTTTCTTCATTCAGTCAGAAAATAGTAAATGCATCACATAGAGGATTAAATATATGGGAAGAAAATTACCCCATCAGCTTGAAAAATACATTCAGAAATAATACTTTAGGTGTGTAATGGCAGTCCACAGGCAAGAATTTGTCAATAGATAATATTTACTGGGCAATTTGGAGTAGGAAACACAACCTTAAAATCTATGTCATTTACAAGCAAGCTGCGAACAAAGAAGAAGTAAATCCAGTGAATTAATATATTAATAGCAAAAATATTTCTGCTTTCCTCAAACCAGACAAAATTAGCTCAAAAACAAGACCACATTTACTTAAAGGATTATGAACCACAGAATAACTTTTCAGCAAGCTGGAACAGAGTCTGAAGCAGAGTAAAAAAGCGTGAGACCTTAATATAGTGTAATACTTCACAGTGAACATTCCAGCCGCTGTATAAATAAAGCCACCATCATAGTGAAGAGAGTGATGGAGGATTCAGTGAAGGAGGTTTCCAAGAACAAAGACAAGTCCATGTTGCTAAAATAGAAACCAGTTTAGCATGAACTAGTGAGGAAGGAAGTTTGCTTAAAAGAACCCCACCCCACAAACTTTTTTGTAAACACCGAAGCAACGTGAAATGTAATGTCACAAGTAAAGGTCTCAAAGCACAGAGCTCAACCCTGTTCAGGCACAGACAAGGCCAAAATGTGATTCCAAGCTAAGGGATTTCCTCCACACAGAAAAGCCACATTTTTAAATGGGAAAATAATTGGGTTTAAATTCGAAAATAAAAGCACTGCATATATATATACACACACACGCGCATACATAAATTTATATTTTAATATTACACAACTCATTATTCATTCACTGGACAACATTTGAGCTTCTCTCTAAGCTGATCTCCAAAAATGTTTTACCTTCCGAGCTCTTCAGTGTTACTGCTCCTCTTCCCAAGAAGATGCATCATCATACACCACATAAAATGTAGTCCTGTGAACACAAATAGCACAATGTAAACTTAAAAATTGGGGTATAATGAATCAGAACTACAATTCTTCTAGAGGTTATGTGGAACTAATTAGGATATAATCTTTTTCAGCTGAAATTCACAAATTTTGCCCCAAATAAAGAGGGAATTTTTGGTTCTAGATAAATTTGTCAGGTGTTTTTAGATCTCTTTTTATATATAGCTATTTAAACACAGGATCACTGCAAAGTCAGAGGTGAAAGCAAGTTTGACTACTACTACTTCAGATCCTTATGAGAAATTTTATACAGTCTGTGAAGTCATATGAAAAATGCCTTTTTGCTGGAATACTGAGTAAAGGCCATACTTGCTTTCAAAAATGCATGGTGTAAATTGTGAATATAAATACAGGTAACAAATTGTTCAGGAGGAATGGTAATGTGCATAAAAATGTTTCCTTTGAGCCTCTTTTGAACTACAGTGGAGAATTTTTAATACAGTTCATTCTTCTTGAGTCCTGCAAACCCAAACACAACCATGAGGTTCTGATATATAATAATGTCTAAAAGCAGAAAGAAAGAAAAATGTGAAACCGCCCATATAAGAGAAGATGAAAGAACTGGAAAACCTTAATAGAAATGAGAGTTAAAATGGATAGGCAAATTATTTCTGTGTTATTACCCTAAACAAAACACTATAGCAAAAATGTTATTTTAAAAGGATCAGTTAAAGCAATTTGTAACTCATCTACAATTTACATATTCTAACCTAGGATTTCAGTGTCACTTAAGATGTTACATACCTCATCATTTTTACATTTTGCATTTAGATTACTAAATAACTAACTAACTAAAAAAAAGTGTATGCTTTCCAATGCATTCAGTCCAACAGAATGCCAGGCTCCAACACACAGGCCCAAACACATCAGTCAGAAAAATTTGTATCTGCCACTCACGTGCCAGGCTCCACGCTACAAAGTGCTGCTCTTGCTGCGTGAGCTTTAAGGTCACTGTTCCTTTAACTTGCCTTTGGCCAAAAGGTTTAATTTTCATGCAAAAAGCCTGAACTGCACATCTCAAGCATGCACACCATCAGCACTGCAGCAGCACGAACTTTCACTAATCTGAGTGGTAAGACAGTCCCCGTGTGCAGGGATTAGAAAGACTCTGCCCTGTGGTGGATTGTATAAAATGATCACGGAGGCCGCAGCGCAACCCCCGAAAGACAAGTGTTGATATCATAAAAATCACCACGCTCAGTAACTGGCACCAGCGCTGACAGACTTGGCAGAGAGGCCAAAGATTCAATTGACCTAAAGACTAAACAATGCGCTTTTTTTTTCCATTGGAAATGCTCCCTTTAGATCAGGGCTGAGATACATTTAGTGTGGCAGTGGTTCTCCATGACACAAAGCTGTTCCATGAAAAACAGCCTTCAAAAAAGGAAGAGCAGCAAAATCTGGCTTAAGAAATGGATGTGACTAAGCCAGATTCTTTATTCATCCCATTCATTATTCAGACACACAAGCACACAGGCATACATGCACGTTTAAATACAAACTGACTGAAAACTAATACAGCTAATTTTGACCCAAATTATGACTGCATATCTGATTTCCATCTAAACACAAACAAAGCACCTGAGCGTATTGACAGCATGCTGGTGCATGCAAGAGAAATTCTGTTCTCAGCCGTGCCACCTTAACAGCAGAAACCCCACAGATGTCAATGAAATGGTATTGGATTTGTAATGGAGTGAGAACAGAATATTGCCCAGCATATCTTTTTTTTTTTTTTCCCGTATATTTTATTTTAAACAAAACATACAGAAGAAATCTTCCTTTGCTCTCCTGGTATCAATCAATGACCATTGCTCTGTTAATGTATTACAATAAAATATCTCAACGGTGCATTGAGCTGGTTGACTGTAATATATCAGCAGATCAATGGCTTGCAAAAAGAGAATGGTCAAATGCAAGACAACTTCTCCAATTAGATAATTTTCAAAGATTTCACACACTGAATTCGTAATGGCTTAGAAGAAAGGAGTCAACAATGTTAACTAACTGGAGATCTCACAGGGTTTTTCCAACTGTTATCCTCCTTCTTGTTCCCCCATTATTAAAACCAAGGATAACATTTATTTAATAAATTTAAGGATGCTTGTATCCAGATCTGGTTACTGCAGCTTGGGCTCCTCCTTGCTGTTAAGAAACTTTTACACATGGGAAAAAAAAAAAAAAAAAAAAATCCCAAAGAAACCAAGAGAGAAAGTAGCAACACAGATAAATGGAGGTCTGCAGCCCACACCCTCAGTGAAGGAAGTTTCCAGCCCTTTTGTAAGTCCTGGGCTACTTTCAGGATTTATTCATTTCCAGAATAATCCTGTGTCACCTTAATGGGAGCCAGGTCACTGCAGCATCAATTCTTTCTAACTACGTTTTCCTTTGTTAAAAATATCTTTCAGGTCTGTAATCATACTTGCACATGGACCTGATGGTATTTACAGAGGAGACGTACATATTTCTTTTTATGCAAGTGGACTTCCGAGCACACAAAACAAGATGCTCTCCTCCTAACATGTGTGATTTCTTCCTCCTCCCAAAAACTTAAAACGTTCTTGTGGAGGGAATTGTTATAGGAATAAAATATCTATTCAATTTTAAAAGCCAGACCTAAAAGCTTTACTCTGCATGCAGTTGTTCCACTGCAAAAAATTTTTTTATTCACACATCCCTCTTTTTCATTGACATCATATATTTCTGTAATGGTGCATAATTAAGCATTGACAAATCTAAATCAATAAACATCTTCATTGCTTGGGGTGGCATCAGCACTTAGAAGTTCTGCCTATAGAGAAGCCCTGGGGTCTCAAAGATCAGATTACATATTTCAAAATATTGACATTTGTGATTTGTTCTGATCAGGGAATATAATAAGGATAACCTCTCTGTTTTGCTTTGTTTTTGTGTTGGGTTTTTTTATCTCATTGGAAAAGGAGAAGAATAAACAAAAACCAAAACCGACCAAACAAAAAATGCCCTTAAGTTAAACAGACCAGTTCAATGCAATCTTCCCAAGTAGTAGACATTTCTGGAATAAGATCTCCATGTAACAGAAGTGTGAGGTGATGACTTGGCCAAGAACTAATGAGTAAGTGGAGAGTTGGGCTTTCCCATGTGCTGTGACTCACCAGGTAGAGCTATTCCAGACAGCTGTATTTACCTGACAGCAAATGGAGAGTGCTACAAGAAATGCTCCATGATCTTAGAAGGTTTTTTTTCCAACCTAAATTATTTCATGATTCTATGAATCTGTATTGTGCCTTCTTTTAAGCAAACTGAATCTGTCTCCAGTAAAGTTCATTTTCTTTATCCAAAGTTGTGTTTGAAGCACACAAGCAAACAATAATCCCTAACGCCAAAGTATTACAGACTTCATCTAATTAGTCAAAGCTCAGAGATATCTTAATTGAGATTTGATTTTTTCTTTTAATGGTTACATATCCCACAGCAACAAAACCCAAGCAATCCATGTTAGAAAATTACTCTTCTCTTCAACATGGCATTTCTGTTTCTACTCAAAACAAGAATTTGCAAAACCTGCACAAAAAACTAAGCATAACAAACAAAACTATTTTCCCATTACTCAAAACAGGTAACACACCAGAGAACATCAAAGACCTGAGATGGTATAATTGAGCATAGGTGTACTATAAGGTCAGAAAAATTGAAAGTTAAAATTGTCCATGCATTTTTAATCAGTCTTTCCCATTTGTTTGCTTTAGGATATGCTCTATTATTATCACCAACTATAATAGTAGAATTTAATAATTGAATATTAATAATTTGCATTTTTCAATGCTAAGTAATCTCAAAGGATTTTCCAAATAATTAATTCATCTTAACATCATACTTGTAAATAGAAAAGAAACACTGTCTTGCCACTCTACATGGAAGAAAGAAACAGAGTTCACATAGAAAGTTAACGCTGGGACTAGTTTCTATTTCTCAAATTCTGCTTACTGAAACTCAAACTACGAGTAATACTGAATTAATGCAATATAAAATACGGTGACAGTCTTAGAATTGCATGTGTCGGATCTGGTATGATCCAGAAGTGCATGAAAGGAATTTATAATATGCTGCTTGTCATACAGCACAGCCCATCTCACAGAAGTGCTAAGAAAACTTGTACGTTATTGCCATTCAGTACCTGACAAATAGTGTATGATTCCTTAACCACTCCTGAAGGCTTCAGATCTTTAGTCACAACAAAGTCAAAGAGAAGTAAGGATGTCATCAAAGTCATAGATAGTCTTAAATAACTTGTGGACTACCAGCAGATCACGGGCTTGCCTCAAGCAAGCAGGTTTAGTTTGCTAACACATGTTAACAAAACGAAACATCCCGAGTGATTGTCTCTCGCGGACAGCAAATGAAACATTAACCACAACAGCTTTACACTTCCAAAAGTTTGAACTTTTAACTCCAGTTCTCTCCTAATATTTAAATAAGGTCTTATTTTAAAGGCACATACAAATGAATATTTTAGTTATACAATGTCAGGGTCCCATAGCTTTCTATTATTTGAGGGATATGAGGGATGAGACAACTTACCTAGAGCAGCAGCTGTGCAAAACACATGTTGTATACTCCAAGACATGGAGGGTATGTGTCAGGATCCACCTCCCACACTCACAGGGCCACTGTGCATTTCCACAGGGATCCACAACATCTCAGCACCAGGGGGGACACTACTGTGCCACAAGGACACCCGTCAGCACCGCAGGGGCACAGGGTGTTTGCTGTGACACGATGCTGTACCAAAAACATTAACACCTTTCCCTGTGATGCTTCCACTCCAGCAGGACTTGTTCGTGTCAGAGTGTGCTGCACTGGACGTGCCACGAGAACTGGCAGGTCTGAACAACGTGTCAGCTTCACCTCACAGTCGCCTCTACCTGTGGGATTAAAACCAAAACCAACAAAATAAAGAAAATCTCCAAACAATTATAATTTTTTTCAGCATTAAAAGATGGCTAGGCCAAATTCTACTCTATTTAGGCAAAGTGCTCTACCACTTCTGACAGTTACTCCAGCGTGACTGAGAGTAGAAATCAGGTTATTATTGTAGCCTTTGACAGAAAATGTTGTTAAAGCGATGTTGTCTTCAGAGTCTTTCATGAAATCTGTAAACACGTTTAACATTTCTTTGAATGGAAAATATGGCTTGTCAATCTATATTGACTCAGTGAAAAGAAAAGCCTAATATATTAAGCTTAGATCCTTCAGGCATTTATTTTCTCTAATGATTAACTTTACAATATAATTTCATCCCTTCACAAATCAATCACATTAACCATAAGAACTCAAAATGAATGTTTACACTGCATTTGTCTTCTGGTTTAATTCTTTTGGACATTGCTTAACTGAGTAGAATTCGGTATGGGGAAAAACATAAGACAGGTACTGCTGCTAAATTGAGACCACTAATTTACTAATCAGAAGGAGTTATCGAGTCTTTAATTCAAGTCCTGCAGGGACTTGAATTAATGTCCATCCCACTGAATAAGACCACCATCTTTTCTGAAATAGGGAGATCAGTAAAAAGCATGCCATGAGTATGCTTCGTGGAGATAAACCCATGGCCTATAATCTACAGTGTTTATAGCCCACACAAGGATGTTATTTGTGTTTCAGAGCAGCCCCTTATGGACTATGTGTAAAATGGACCAGGAAAAAACAAGTTAATCTCTATTTACGGAGAATTTAGGACAGAAAAAAGAAGTCAAAACTGTTTCTGTGTGGCTGTGCTTTATCTATGGTAAGTCTTCCTTTCTAGAGTTCGATCTGTATGTGGGCAGAGAAGGTGGTCTCTCCAAATCTGAATGTCATTGTGGCTTTGACCTTAATCCCTAAACTAAAGGATGAAAGCACAATGATTGCAGCACTATTCTGGCTTCATAGTTCATTACTATAAAGCACATATTAACGTACTATAACCATTAGTGGATACATTTTTAAGTAAATGAGAAAAAAATAGGCAGGAAAGCAGAAACAATTCCCTTTGATACATATGAATTTTTATACGAAAAAGAAGAGAATCATGAATGAGAAACAGGAATTCCAAAATGAATAGTTCATAAAATCCAATAGTTTACAAAAGATTAAAAAATGCAGTAAGATACACATTACTCCATTACCATGAATATGGTAGTAATGTTTTGATGCTAGCTACTTGGTAAGATACCCATTAATCTTAATATACAGATAAGCAAATGTTTAGAAATGCTTTATTTGTTGACATAAACATTCTTGTGTGACAATGTCAAGCTTTAATAAGCTACTGCTAAAAATCAGTCAGAACTACAGGATCAGAAGAGGCCTTAGGTTTTGAAATGTTCCTCCTATCAATTGGTTTCTAACAGGACACCCCTTGGTTTACTTCCAGAAATCTCTGACTCCTCAGAAACCTAGCCAGCTCCTAAACTCAAAGGTCTCAGCCCCCATCCCAGCCACACTGAACAAAGAATTTTCCTTTTGTTTTGTACACTGTAAATGTAAACAAATATCAGGAGTGTAAATTGTCAGAACAGAATTGCTATTTTCCACTCAGCTTTAGAGGCAGGAACAACGACATTCAGAAAGCCTTAGAAACAGTCACATTTGATGTGAGATTTCCAGCTGCATGAATTGGTCAAGATACTGAGGGGGACAATCACGTGCCTGCTGTCCTGTGTGGGGTGGTGCTCGACCCCAATTGCTCACTGGATTTTTCATAGAAACCCCTGCTAAGCCTTCAGTCCTGAAAGGGAGCTTGGAAGTACCTTGCTCAGAATACTTAAAGTTTATTCTCTGGAGAAATTAACGCTACTGATCACAAAATCACTGCCTGTAATTTATATGCACGCATTATTTGCCCAACACTTGTGCAGTGCCAACAATTTGGTAAAAAAAACCACACAACAGATTTGAAAGGATGAAGGGCTACTTTTGCTAAGTAGCTGTTTGTTCATTTGGTCTAACTGAGTTGGTCCTTGTTGAAAAACATCCAAAAATTAATGAAGCTGCTCCACATGACGTCGCCTAAGTTCTCTCATATGGGACATACAAACACTTCACAGAGGTTTCCTGCTGCTTCGCTGATACAGGGCCAGACTCCAGCCTAGGTATGGCTCTGGATGTCTTCTCAGCGATGGCAGTGATTTAAGTGAAGGCTATAACTGAAAACCAATTTGCACTCAATTTTACTTGCAAATGAACAAAAAACCCAAGACAATAGTTGGGGAAAAAAAACCAAACAAAACAACAATCCAGGCCAAAATGCAACAAACAACCCAACCAAAGAAAAAAAATAAAAAATCCAACCAAAACCAACCTACTCACATCCAGAGTTCAGAGGGTTCAGAGCCAGTCCAAAGCAGTCACACAGCTGGGGAAGGGCTGTCCAGATAGAGTAGTTTTGTTCCCGGAGTGGCTGGACTGTTCCTCCAACACAGTGAATTAAATCTTCAAAGGAGCATCTAGTCATGTCAGTCCTCATGTAAAGAACCTGATACTGCCAGCATTCCCTTACTTCAGCAAATAACAAGAACCTATATCTTTCAAATAGATAGTGAGGTAAGACATGCCTTTTTAATCCCCACTGTAGGAAGACTTTAATCAATAAAACCTCCAGTTTTGATCTACAGCCAGCCAGCCCATACATCAGGGTACACATTGCTCACAAAAAAGCCATGCTAAGCCTCTGTTTGAGGGTCAGTCTCATTGTTTAACTCACCTAAATTTGAAGACTACTTTCATTACATATTTAATACCCTGTAACATCCTGTACTCAAGGCTCAATGGCAACTTTCCAAAGATTTCTGAGCAAACAAAAATAAGGGTGGGGTGTTTGTTTGTTTTATCATATAATGAAATTTTAATTTAGATTTTCTTAGCAGCTAACTTACATGGATAGTCATGGGAAGCATACTAGTATCCAGTCAGCTGCCAGTAAACTCTCATTTCAGTAACAACACACAGAAACATTTCCACCCCTATTTTCTAGTTCTTTAACACGAAGCGCATGTCACCGCACCCCAGATCCAGTGCAGATGAAGGGTAAAAAAGGAATTAGCCAGATTTTAAATCCGAAAAGACATTCCTGGTGCTAGATGTTCTTGACAGGCACCATAATAAGGCACAATTTTTAAATATGAAGGCACACCAATTTGGCTCAGAAATAAAGTGCACATTTGTAGCAATGAGGTATAGGACAGTAGAACTGTAGTGATTTCCCCCATCACCTTTATATCAGGACTTGCAGCAAGGGTCTCTAGCTCACACTGACACTGCTGGGATGGCAGAATGTCAAGTAAGGCTTCTGATATGAAACACAGATCAGATGCTCATCAAATTATGTCACGAGTTTTCAAAATGTTGGTGAAATTTAACATGTAGGTATCCAAAATAATTAGCCACATTGCCATAAACCAGCCTGCTGCCACACAGCAATGATAACCTTGAGAAAGCTGAAAAAAATGATACTTTATGTTCTATGTATCCAAGAAAGTGGTCCCAGAGAGCTTGCACATTTTAATTGTTCACAACTTTATTAAACCCCATTTTCTTATGAGTTCCATGCAGGTCTCAGCCTGCCTTGCAAAGCAAATAGAATTTTAAGAAAATGTTCTCCATAGTTAAGGCTGCATATTGAAATTCAGCATAGAATTAGAGGAAGGCAGACTCAGAACAGGCAGCCAAAATGGCCAAAAAACTCCCATGAATTTATGAGGGTCTGTAAACAGTAAACAATAATAGATGCAGATTTTCTGGCTTTAATTATATTGGATGCTAACAGGCTGAATATATAGAGATCATTTATATTGTAAATAGCGCTTGAGATTAGAGAAATTTAATTTAATTTTGCAAAAACAGTAGCAAAGAATTCTCACTTGATTTATTGTCTGCAAAGGTTTCCTCCTTCCCTCTGTAGCCACACGAACAAAGGAATGGCCACCTGCACATGCACAGGCCTTACCTGGAAAAGGTCCCCGGGACACCCTGAAGTAAATCCAGAACCTTTAACCCTGGACCTTTGTCATTCCAGCTAACAAGAATCATTCTAACAGCTATCAGTGGAATTAAAGTTTACATCCTCTTTTTTAAGGTTTCCAGCTATCAGAGGAGAGAGTGGTTACTGATGCTTGAGTAGCAACACTTTTTTTTGAACGAGGGCAGTATTCAGGCTTTGTAGGTGATGCATCCTAGAAGATGGCCATGGGACACGTCTCTAGCTGCTTTCTTCTGAAACTGGCCCAGTGCATATGTATTTTTCTACTAAAATGCAGCAATTCCCAGCATTGACCAAAGTAATCTATATCACACAGCAACATTATAGATCATGTTAGGACAGGAAGTGAAGAATAGCTCTTCCAATTAATGCCACATAGGGAAATTCATTACATAAGATGTAATTACTTAAGCTGGAATTTGTCCAGAAGCTGGAGTTCAGCCAGAACACTAGTTTAACATTAAAATGCTAAATAAAATAAAATTTTTTTTACAAAAAAAAAGGAACAAACCATAATGGTATCCAAACCAGAGAAGAATTTCTTTCTTTTTGATTATATGTTATCCAGTCAACATAGAGCAAATGTGATAGCCAAAATGAGTTTTTTCTGGGACCCCTAGGTAGAAAAAAGGGGGGGGAAGAAATTTATTAACTTCTTTCTGAGGTGCATTTATTCGTGGTAATATCCTAGTTAAACATACGACACTTGTGATTTTTATTACAGATTTGGAAAAATCATCTATCTTTGACAAAAGTTCATGTGACTTTATAAATGATTAAATGACTTCTGAATAAAAGTAGAGAACTGATAATTTAAACGTGCACACTTGTGCACATTTAAATATGCACAAATATGCACCAGTTTGTATGATCTTCTTGTACATTGCATGCAAATGAATCTACCATCACTAGTCGTGAAAATCATCATCATCACTTCCAGAATTTCCCAAGGATTTTCTCAGTTCTCCTTAGGAAGACTCCCATTAAAATCCTCGTGAATATCTGCACTCCCAAATACACTAAAAAAATAAATCTAGTTAGTTAATCTGAGAGCAGGAGAGCTAATGAAGACTGTTTCCCAAATCCCCACTCAATATATCCAAGTCTTCCTCTACGCTACTTCCAGCCTCCCTCCACTCCTTCATTCTTGTTCAAAATGAGGACACAGCACAGAACCTCCCTCCTGGATTCCCTAATTACTGAACAGGGAAGAGGCAGCACAAGAGCTATATTTATGCTGCTTGGCCAGCCAGCACATATCTGCTCCCAAAAACAAAATAAGACAAGCTCACCACACACTCTTCCTTGCAGCAGCAGCCTTAATTTGCATCACCTTTTCCTCTTGCTGGTAGCCAGCTTCCACAAAACTGGTAGAACTCCCACGGTAAACTTTGGTTGAAATTAATTAAAAGGCTCCAAAGTTATTTGGAGCAGGCCGCCAGACGAACAGCATGACAGCATAACTTGTGTTTCCTTAAGAAAGCAAGCTAAAAAAGGAAACTATTAATAATTATTATTTCTGTATACCGTGAGGCCTAAGTTCTTGACTAAGGCCTACAAACAGTGCTGTGATACTTATAATAAACAGAAAAATCGCCTAACAGAAGGAACAACAGTAGATGAAATGATAACACAGCTTGCATTAATTAACAACAGAGCTCACTATTCACAGAGGAAGTTGCCATAAGTATACAGACCTGGAGCCAAATTTTGCTAAAGTTGAGCTCCCATTTGCTGAGGATGCTAAGACAAGACAGACATTTTCAGAAATACCAAAAAGTCAGCAATCTCTATTTAGGTATCAGCAGAAATACTGTGAGCTATAAAAAAAAAAAAGAGAGAGAGAGAGAATAGTCTCCTACTGTTCACTGCAGCTGGGAGCAAGGATGTCCCAGCAGGAGCTCTGGGCCTTTCAACTTTCAGGGTGGGGGGGGCAATGGCCTGAGATTGCCTCTTCCAAGCCTGACAGTCTGAAAGGCAAATAATAGCTGTGGTAGTAAACCTAACATTATTGAATAATTTATTCAGAGTAGAAACAAACAAGCAAACAAACAAAAAATGTTGGGGCTTTGTACTAGCATGGGAAATTTGTGTTCCACGATTCTTAAGATACTGCCTCCTTTGCCTCTTTCTTGGAGGACACTTAAACATCATTAGAAATCACTAAGATTTAATGGAATATGTATAATGGACCTAAATTGTGGAATGGAAACTCCTTAGAAGACCAGCCAGAGGCTGAGTGGATGAACACTTAAAAAGTGATGTGTACTTTATAACAATACCTAGACCAGAAAAGTTCACTGAAGCTCAATCTTTCCTCAGCAGAACACAGAAATCCCTTGAGAAAATACCCCCATAATATGGGGAGGGAAATAACTCCAAAATCAAAACAAAAAAAAAGCCACTAAACAGCCCAAAATGTGTTTTCAAACTTCCGATATAATACTGTTTTCCTCAGATAGCAAGATGTCCTCTTTGTGGGCCTCAAACCTCCAGAACGCAGGCGTGAAAATCAAACTCTAGAATAAAATAGAGTTTCCTTTGCAACTCTCCATGTGTTCTGCACAGCAGCCTGTGAGCTGATACCACCAGATCCATCCAGAAGGCCTTCGTTTTACTGCACACTTAAAATTACACAGGTCAGCAGTACCCTCAGGAAGAAATTGCAAAATGTTCCCATCAAGTGTTGCTTAATATGCATTTGTGTGGTAAATAGTCATGCTTCACCTCCTTATCTGTGGTTCTGCACTTATTTCTCTTTTAAATAAGAAAACAAATTAATAGATTTTCCAGTCTCTCAAACCACCTTGCTCTAGAGGGAGTCAACTTATTTTGCAGAGTTAATCATCAACTCCACAATTTATTTTGACTGTATAGAGAGGCCTTTATATAATTTGCTGTGCATCTCCACAGCCTCATTATACCAGAGATATAGGTGAATGTAAGTTCCTAGTAAATAGACCTAAAAGGCCCCAAAACAATGCCAAAAAATAGCAAAAAGATAAATTTTATGAATTTATGATGGAGCAAGTATAACTGGATACAGTTCTCCTACAAAACAGGCTTCGGACCCATTGATCTTGGCTTCAAGAAGGGCTGAAAATATGCATCACAACATAAAAAGCTGGGAGAAACCAAGCTAGTTAGTGGTCCTGGCATGGATCAGAGTTAGGTCCTTTACTCGGGATCCATCCTACAATGAATTATTTCTTTGGGTCCACAAGTGTTTTCCAAAAGCACTGGGCATTCTACCATTAATTAAATATACACCCAGTTGTACTGAATGCAGGCAGCCCTTTCTTCCCCAAAAGATCCAGATTTTTCCAGTAAATCACAATGTCTCATCTCTCCCATGCCTTGCTGCCTTCATTTTACTATCCCTCTCAAAACAGTGAATTTCAAAGCACTGAAATCTGCACTGAAAACCTGCCTCTGTCAGAGAGCCCTCCTGTGCCAGACTGACTGAAATACTCCTGGTTGAAACATTACAAGGTTATGACCTTAAAAATTGCCGTTCTCCTTAAGTTAGATTTGCTTTAGGTAATTTAGTCTTTTACAGGAAAGCATCCCTCTCTGAAATTTGATGCAGAAGTTAAGTGGTAACTGATACAAGTTATAGTAGGTCCCAAACTGAGCTAGGTCAGAGACCTCAGTAAGAGGGAATGAAGTTGCTACAAGCTAAAATTACAACTTTTTGATCTACTTCTTTCTTTATGCTCCTCTGACACATCTTCACCGCATGTAAATGGAGCCACAACTATATGAATTGGCCATTATTAGGAAGAGATCCACAACCAAAGTCACAAATGCCAGCCTTGTATTATATTCAAGTAAAAACGCTGTAACAAAGTCAGAAATCCAGGATATGTGAAGGAAACAGAGCCTGGGAGATGACTTGGCAAAACCATCTCTATTAGTTTAATCAAAAAGGGAAGATTAAACACTACCTGTGGCAAGACAGATCGTTAAAGCCAAACGATGATCTCTCAAGCAAAGGAGAGCTGTAAAGCTGAAGGCTGTAAAGATGAAGGCTTGCCAACCTCCTTAATGATAACCTTGTCCAATAATAGGTTTGATTTCTTTTTCACAACTTTTGACAATCAGGAGGGAATTAGGTTTAAAACAGAGGTGTTAGGTCATCACTTTTCTACCACCACTCGTGCCTTAACAAGCCACGCAGGCCAGTAGTAGAGCAGTAACATCAAATGTTTTATAATGAAAATCTATTTTATTGCAGGCTAAAGTAAATGGAGGGTTTCATTGTACAATTTGAAGAGAATATGGCTTAGCAGTTCAAAGGAGAGGGGGAAGAAAAAAGTGGGGAGAGAACCCCATGCACATAGGCAGCACAAGAGGAGGTGGCTTGGTCTTTCTGAGGAGACTCAGAACAGTCACAAAGAAGAAGCTCAGAAAGGACAAGAACACTGAATGCTTCTTCTTGTCAGGATAAGAAGGAAACAGCAGCACACATTTCATTTTGAACCTTGGAATGACATTCTACCAGAGGTATTCAAAACCCAATGGTATTTCAGATTTTTATAAATGTTTTGAAGAATGGGATGGAGATGAGTCTCATCAGACTGACCAGAGCTGTGGTAAATTACTCTGTTTGGTCTGAAAGAGAGTCTATCCCAAATTTCCTAGTGGCATACAGAGCAAACATGGAAACATTGCGCCACATATTTAAATGAGATTTCCCTTTAATGAGAATATTAATCTTAGCTTAATTACTTTAAAGCACAGTCATCCTCGGCTAGGGCATGCTCTGACTGTCTGACACACAACACGTGGAACTTTAAAAAGTAAAAGGGCTTTATAGAATATTTCCAACAGTGTTTATGGTTTAGGCCACTCTTGTCTACAGTAATATCTTGAGTAGATGAAATCACTCGTGTGACGAGCAATAAAATATTTAGATTTATGTAAAATACCTCCTCTGCAGAAAGGGCAGAGACCCTTTTCAACAGGCTGGGTTGTGAAGGCTTGAGGGCTGGCAAAAGAGAGGGAGGGAACATGGAAATTTGGGTCAGCAAGAGCTCCTGGCCATGCAGCACTAGGGTTTGCCACAGAGCTCTCTCTGCTCCACATCAAAGATGTCATCAGTCTCTGAACTAGCAACTGTCTGTCCTGTCTGGCCTCTGAGCTTTTGCTTTCCTACCCTGAAGTGATTTCAAGGGGGCATAGCTGTGTGAGAGATACCATCCTTTAGATGAGCTGGAAACATATGGCACTGACCACATGTGGTCATTAGAAAGTCCCGTGCCAATTTTTGCAAGGCTAACAATATTAGCCCCAGTATCCTGGCCAAATTCCAATATAGGTAATTATATTCTGGATAATGACATACAGGCTAGTTTTATAAGGTTTAATATACATTGTGGAAAGTGGCTTGCACCTAAGGGCTCTGAGTTAAACTCATTGCACAGTCAGCTGGGATAAAATTAGAGAAGAAACTACCCAAGCATGTCAAATGTTTAAGCTTTAAAACCCTGTGTAGACTGAAACAAAAGAGGAAGGGATCCAGGGGTGCTTTAGCATAATCAAGCTGGCTCATGCTGCTGAAGACACAGCTGGGATCCAGAGCTCACTGCTGCGAGGAAATTTGTAACAGTATCCCCACCCCACCTTCAGCAGTGGGTGTGCATGCATGTTAAATTACCAGGTTAGGAAAGAAGATGGAGCAGTGGGATGCAAAATGTTGTTTTCTGGGTTTTTTTTTCCTTGATTCCCCCCCCCAAGTAAAATAGAACCAAATCAGTCTCATAAAAAAAGCTCCACTGTTCAAATACTCACACCTGTTGCATGGCAGCCCTGTGAGCCCAGCTCAAAATGCCAGAAGTAGTGCTACTCTCCTTGTAACTCGAATTTGTCCCGGCTTGAGGACACCAACACCAGCACAAGACCCAGCTGTAACCACATCCTGCCAGGTCATCCACTAGGTTCTGCTGACAAAAAGCTCTGAGGCTGATGCCCAGCCCCAGAACAATTTGGGTGGCAGGACACGTCCCTCTGGCATGCCATTAAAACCCAAAAAGAGCATTGGGAGTGTGCCTCCCACACCTCAGCTGGCTCAGGAGGTACTCGCAAGGGCTTACTGGCCTCAGTCAAATGTGTTGACGTGACCCACAATTTTGGATGGCACAGAGCCACAGTTCCAGAGATGGAACACAAGCAGACATGCCAGACCTAAGGGCTGAGAGCATGATGGGTAATAACACTTTTTTGGTCTTTTGGTCCCCTAAAGCTTTCTGCAGTCAGCGCATACCATTTTACACATCGTACAAGCACGGAAACCACCTCACACTCCATATATTTTAAACCATGCAGAACAGAAGAAAAACAGTTTCTCACTCAAAATCACAGCTAAACGACAGCTAAGGAAGATGTTTTTACTGTGAGGGTGGTGAGGCACTGGAACAGGCTGCCCAAAGAAGCTGCGGATGGCACACGTCTGGAAGTGGTCAAGACCAGGTTGGATATGGATTTGAGCAACCTGGTCTAGTGGAAGGTGCCCCTGCCCATGACAGGGGGGTTGGAACTAGGTGGTTTCTACAGTCCTTTCCAACTGAAAACATTCTATGATTGTATGATTCTTCAAAACCAGCTTAAGATTTGCAACTTCACCTTTGGCTGGCAGGACATCCCAAGCAATGGCACTGCAGTGCAAGCAGCCATCTTTTAGTCTTGAAATAAAGTTCAAGTTAAGCTGTGATTTGTTTTTCCCAATGTTATGAGCAGGTGTGATCTTATTTTGGTGCTATCCTCAGGATTCAAGACTTTAGTCCACATATTTCATGTGCTGGTGCAAGCCTCACGTACTTGTAGGCACACCACCTCATTTCAAGGTGCTCTACACCTTTCCTGGGCTTCAATTCCAAGCTGTCAAAGATAGGAGACATGGGCTCTCACCCCCACTCTCCGTGTGCAGAGAACGCTGTTTCATCTCCTCAATTCCTTTCTCCATTAAAACACATTCAAACATAATTAGTGTAACATTAAAAACGGAGGAAATTTTGTAATTGCCAGTTGTTCTGTAGCCATGGTTACATCAGAGATTTATACCAAGCGACGCTGGCCTGAGCACGCACAGGCAGTTAGCAGGAACAGCAGTGGGATAATGTTTGTGTGCATGTGCAGGTGTGCCGAGATGCCTGTTTGCCAAAAAAGAAAAANTGTCCAAAAAAAAAAAAAAAAAAAAGATGGGGGAGGGCAGGGGAGAGAGAGAGGCCGAGGGAGAGAAAGGAGGGAGGGTGGGGAGGGGAGAGACGGAGAATATTCGGTGACATTTAAGGTGCTAATATCTGGAAGTCAACCTTTAATTTGACAGCTTTTAGTGCTAGTTAATTTCACTCATCCAGACGAGGTGTAGGAAATTTGCAGCACCTTTAAATTATCACGTTTTTCCACACTGCCTGAGGCCTATGTGGAATACC
>VZRQ01004333.1:275557-314743 GCA_013397975.1 Machaerirhynchus nigripectus
GAGGCTGGGGGGGGCCCTTCCTCTCTTTCATGAGTTAATATCCTTGACTCCTGCCCAAAAAACCAGCAGGCCTGCCTCCCACCACGCGCTCAGCCTCCATTCTGCTGACTCCTACAGGGTGCACCCTTTTTCTAATTAACTGGAATGGCTATGGAAAGCAAAGGAGGCCTTGTGTTGGGTGAACCAATTATTTTGAAGGGTATTAAGTCATCAGATTTACTTTTATCTTGATTGCATTGTGGAAATCGTGCATAATTAATGGTGGGAGCTTATTAGGAAAATGATTAGGCAAATTACACAGGTGTCGGATGCATTTTTTATGATAAATTTGCTAGAACAATCCTGCAATTCCATCTGTTCAGCTCATATCAGAATGTCACTCTGGAAGAAATTAATGGTGCAGAGTCGCACAAAGTTACTGGAGGCCTTGGATGCAGATTTATGTTTTAAAAAAAGATACAGTTAAAATTACCCAGCAATTTCCTAATAAATACTTGATGCTACAGTTCAATAAATTACTTATTTAATCTTAAAAGAAACTGATAGTCAGCTGGAAACTAAAAAGTGGAGAAAGCACAAACCTCGTTTTGTCAGGTTGATGTGTATGTAAATAAAAAATAATCATAAGATGTAATAATTCTTTGCTGTGGGATGCTGACTAGAAACAATCTGTCAGTGTCCAAGTACTTCTGCTAGGTGTTTTTTCCACAGATACTAAAGCTTGACTTACAAATCCTGTGCTGGTTCTAAAGGGGCAGAGCCAGTCCCCTTTCCTGTGATTTTGGCATCGCTCAGCAGTAGATTCTGGAGGTCACATCCTGGGAGTTAGAACACCAAACCTTCTGCTCATGTCCACGCTTCTTTCCTGCCAGCCTCTCACCCTGCATTTCCTGCCAACACCAGAAGATGAAAACTGTGAAACCAAAACCATTGAATGCATTGTCTCTCAGAGGGAGTCAGTAGATCAGTGCATAGGGTTTTTTTGTGTGTGTGCATGAAAGAGTGCCCGTATGTGCATTTGTAGGTCTAAAATAGCAAAGGCCAGATATTCTACCCCTGGAGGTGCTTAGAAACTGCAGCTATGGATTAGCTATTAAGCATCACATAAATAAGCTCATGTTCCTTAGAAGCAGCATAATTTTTTACTAGCTAATATAATATCATTTCTCAAAAAATTACAAGTAAGGAGGCAGAAGTTGCTGGGTGTATGAGGAGAGCATGACAAGGGAAAACATGACAAAGTTGAATCAATGCTGGGCAGTTTTACAGTTAAATATGATTTTTAGGTGTATGTTTTTCATAACAGTTTCACTGTCATCGGTACTACTTTTTAAAGAGATTGACCAGGCAAACACAAAGTGGTTGTTGTCTTCTCCTGAAACAGCTCTGAGGAAGGCACAGCCCCAGACACCAACTGTCTTGGGGTCTGCATCACCTGAGATAAGACCTTTCAAGCCACCCTCCAGGCCCCTGGATACAGTGCACAAGACGTGTGTGCTAAGGGTAGCAGAGAATATGGTGTCTTGTCCCAGAAACAGGATAGGGTTGCTCTCAGGGCTGGAGTTACCCTGCCAAACTCAAACACACAACAGGCCTCCTTTCCATGGCTATTGGCATCACTTTGAAGCTACACTGAACATCTTGAACGTCTTCAAAGTCACAAAGCAGGCTTATCCCTCTTCATAGATCCCTCCCCATGGTGCCCCAAGGACTATCATCCTGCCCGAACTCCACAGCACTGTGGCTCTACAGTTCCATTCCTCTCTCCTTTTCCTCAGTGTCCCCAGAGCTTTCTCATTGCCACAGGGTCCTTGAAAAGAAGACTTACTGGCAATGCAGCATATTTTGTTCATTTTGGGATTTCTGTTCTTTTCAGGATGTTAGGGTTGTGATAATGTTATCAGAATGGAAGTAAGCATCTCTCTTTTGGTGCTCGGAGAAGCTATTAATGACCACTGACTTTTTAAAAAATGCTGGGAATTTTATAGCTAAAGAGAAACTCATGAGGAAAGTGCATTATTTTTTCTCCCCAACATCCAAGTCTTGTTAAATACCAACGATACCAATCTATGTGACTTTTGCGTCTGATTAATCCTTCCCTGCAGAATGAAGCTGCTGATACTACACACCACCATCTGCACTTGTGGTGAAGGCAAAGAGACTGAATTCCAAGCAGCCTGTGTCTGCAAGAGGGGCCACGGCAGCAAGACCTCATGGGAGTTTTATGTCCGATATAAATAGTTCTTGGTTCATCTGAAAACCTTGCTTCTCCTTCAGACCCTTTGCTGAGCACATTCTTTGAAATCTGCTTTCATATATTTCAATTGTAATAATTGTTTTCAGAAAAATTACAGGGGCATAGAAGCAAATATGGTGAACTGCTGTGTCCCTGAGTCAGTTTATTACTGCTTGCTAATTAAGATTATTGATAAATCTTGTGTTTATTCCATGCAGGATATTGGAACAATACAAAATAATGCTGCTAAACACAGCAGGTGACCCTAATCCAGTTACTGAAGAATGAGAGAAAATTAAAGATAAATTTGAAGAAGTTATGGTGACTATCCTCCTACATTTTAAGGGATGTCTTGTATCTGGTGGCTAATGGCCCATAACCCTTATCCAATATGGAGTTGCTAAGCATTTGATCAGATAAAAAGCATGTTTTCAAGCAATCATTATTCAAAGGATCAGACACAGTGATACTAATGTATGATTTTGTACCATGAATAAAACATTTCAGATGATATCCCTCAAAAAATCTATATTGGAATTTATATAGGTGAGCAAGGAAGGGTCAAGTGAATTTCACAGAAAGAGATAGAGACCCATCTGGATTAAATTAAATGGGTTAATGTAAACCATAGCAAGACCAAGAGTCATGAGTTCAGAATATATGGCCCTATATGTAAGCATGACATGCAGGTTACTTCCCAGTGCCCCTTGGGTCTGTCCCCATCCTGTTAAAGAAACTGGTACTATTTCTTCCTAGAATAGCTTAGCTACTCAATAATATTGGCAAGATAGGACATAATAGGAGGAATCAAGCAACCAGATGTCCTTTTTAATTCCTGTAGTTACCGTGAGAACACAGACAGAACATTGTTGTCTGGCCAACCGCTCGCCTGTGTAACTCTCTGAAATACAATGCCTCACCCCGTTCTCCTTCAGGTGCCAGAATATCTCCAGGTGCTTTTACACAGGTGTGTTCAGACAAGCCAGGTGTCTTTGCCTCACCCTTCAAACCCACCAGCCTGGATGAGTTCTAGGAAGCTGTAGCAGGAAAACCATATTAGAGAGGTACTCTGAAAGCTAATCCACCCTGAGTCAGCACACTTGCAGGGATGTGCTCCTGCAGGCATCACTGCAAGTGGAAGACCTTGCCAAAGCTGGGACTTTCTAGTGAGAGCCTCTGTACCACAAAGCAAGTACAGACAGTCCCTGCTTCCAGGATCACGGTGCTCAGGGAGGAGGCAAAATACGACACAGGGAAATTCTCAGGGACAAGCAGGAACTTACTGGCAGTATAAACCAGAAACAAAATCTAACACTCACAAGTCTCAGTCCCAGTCTCATGCACCAGCCACAATGCTCCTTTGATTTTGAGTACTGGCATCATATTTCTAGTGTACAATATCCCTCTAATACTCTAAGCAATATTTGTTTTTAAATTAAACTTTACCTTTCTTTTGCAGAGCATCACTCAGTTTTCTTTAAGCCCTACCAAAATAACTAAGTCCTAATCCTTAGTACAGATAACCAGCTCAAAACAAACAGGCCCTTTTGTAGCACTGACAGTATTACATTTTTAGCATATGATAAGCTTGCAACTAACACCTAGACTTTTCCTAGCACTCTGAAATGTAGGTGGTAAAAAACACAAAGCTATTTGCTTATCCAATTTTCTGAGTGCATCTGCCACATAGTGATTTCAACTGCAGAACATTCAAGACTTTGCACTGGTTTTGCCCAGATCAGGTTTTTGTTAGACAACAGAGTGATTCATACAGGCTTCTGAAATTATTTTAAGTAATTTTTTTTTCTCTCTCTTGGCAAGGGGAGTAAAGCATTGCTTCCCATCAAACATAAGTGGAAGGGCCCAAACGCAGATCATATAACTAAACACCAGAGAAATAGCATTTTGTGTAAACATATATTCTTTTTCCAGGTTTTCGTGTCTTGTCCACTACCACAGAAACAAGAAGCTGATTGAAGCCTTTCACCAAAGCAGTTTGGTATTTAGTTCCGGAGGGGCGGGCTTGGATTGATGAGGAATGCCACTGGGATGCTGCTTTGCAGATGGTGAGCGGCAAAGCAGGCAGTTCCTCCCTCTGATGGGGAGGAGGCAAAGCCTTCATTAAAACATCAGCTTCCCCCAGAAGCTCATACTGTCTGACACGCCTAACCTGTGTGCATATGTCAACACAGAACGCTTGCTAATGTTGCTGAGGCTGTAAATAAGGGTTCAGACTATACTCTGAAGGAGATTAATGAGTAGAGTGCTTCCTTCTCTGCTGGAGGCTGAAGTAGGTTCCCTATTAAGATGCAGTATCTGTCACTGTCAATAGAGACATGCTGTGTGGGTGTGAGGGGAGGTTAAGAGGTGTCTCTGAATCTGGTAATTCCATGCTTTTAAGGGTCTAGCACAGGGGACTGAAACACTTGAGCAACATCAACTTCCTGAAACACATTTTCCATTAATAGAGTAAGTCCAGTAATGTCTGTGCCCAAAGAGGGAGAAATGCAGAGGAACTGGTCCCGTTTGAAGAAAGTACAGAATTTTCTACTTAAATTTAGAAAAAGATAAATAAATAAACTACTATCCTATGCATAGTTCATGCAAATTGCAGGGAAGGGAGTAGTTGTTCCCTTCACACGTGTTGAGAACTGTGTTCCTATGGTAAATTGTATGTCTGCCTTCCTTACTCATGCCCACTTATCTCCTTCCCTCTTTAGTTCAGGTAAACAACTATTCTTATTTGTAAAACATCCATTTCTCTGACTTCAGAATGTCTCACAGAACTTTTTCTTCTTCACAAAGCATTTGATATCATTCTCTGAAGGAAGGGTTATCCATTTTTACACATGGGAAAGCACAAGGAGGTTCAGTGTCATGCCCAAGTTTGAACTGTAAATGCATCCATGAAGAGGGGTCTGAATTCTGAACTCACAAACCCTTGAACCTGTCTCTGCTGGATTCAGAAAACAAGATTCAGAGCTGGATTCAGAAAACAAGGTTCTGGATTCAGAAAAAAAGATTCCCCACCTGGAAGTGGTGGATTGGAGCTGGATTCAGAAAACAAGATTCCCCACCACATAACAAATGCCCACGTTGTAGTGATGATTTCTGGCAAAGAAGGCCATCTCACTCAGCCTGAGCCAAGGAAACCCTTCTCCACATTGTTCAGGGCTTTTTTTCTATGTATTTGAACCATAATGATCTTCTAGAACAGAAGCTTGCACCATACAGTTGAATAACGCATACAAGCTAAAAATGCCTGTGCATTTAAACACAGATATGTAGCCCACTGGCTCCTCTTAAAACCCCTAAGGAACATATAAGTTTATACAAATCAGCCTTTCTTCATTAATTAGAACATTTGCCTTTTCTCTAGTACTTAGAATAAAATATATTTAACACACAGCAAAATTACCCATTTTCCCCTAACCCTCGTGTCTCCTTTATGGAGGCTGAAAGAACCTGAGGAACTAATCCAGTACAATCATTAATTTTAAAGGAAAAAAAAAAGTGTAACAAAATATTACAATAAGATTTTAAGACCTGGTTAAGTTTGGCAAGAGCAATCAACTGAAAAAGAAAGTGAAAAGTTGAAAAGGGAGAAAACTCAGGGAAAAAATGGGAGCCTATGCCAAAAAATCACTTCTAGCTTTGCGTGTTAAAAATTTATCTCACTTAAGGACCTGGGTATGGAGCCCAAAGTCAATGGGAATTAAAAAGGGCAGCACCTCTGAATAATAGATCAATTTTTTAGCTCTATTCTCAGTTATAGGCAGAAGGCAAATTCTATTTACTCTTCCTTTACATCACCAACCTTACTGAACACCTAATAGCTCATGCTTTTGTTTTGTCTTTTGTTTTTCACTTAGAGAATAAGTCTATTTATAATAAAGTCTCACCATAAAAACACAATAAAATTAGAAAAGCTGCTTACAGATAACATATAGGGATTAAGTAGCCTTTGGACACTCCAGAATGTTATGCCATGCTGCTTGCAAGAGGAAAACCAAGGGGAAAAAATGCCTCCTAATTTATCAAGAACACGTTAGTTTTATGTATAACATGGTGGTAAGGGACCCATGTTACTTTTCACTGTGTGATGATGCTTTCCCAGTCTTGATAACTTCCCTGGCACGCTCAAAGAGCATCTGGCTCTGGCCACTTGCAGGGGCTGAGAGAACGTTGCCTTTCCTGGCACACAACTTCACTGCAGCCTGAGTGCACTGTGTGAGGAGCCAGGTAACCAAGGGCAAGGATCATAGGGTTGTTTTGGCTGGAAAAGACCTCCTAAAGACTTTCATGAGCTGCTTCACCCTAATATTGCAGTATTTTCAGAATCTAGATGTTGGAGAATGGCATCCCCTTTGCCTTCAGCTCATAAGAGTTACAAAATGACCAATAAACTGGGGGAAAGTGACGGTGTATACTTTAAAAAATTCATTATTGTGCATATACTGTTTGAGTGGAAGGAAGAGCTAAGTCAAAGAAACAAACTGTAAATTAAGTCTTGATGTTGAGTTCATTTTTAGAGACAGAAGTAATGCAGACCAACCCAGCCTTTAAAAAAGCCCAAATTTGCAGTACGCTAAAGTGTCCCAGAGAAAAGTTGATGTCTGGTCCCCAGTAAAGTGAAAAAGCCAAAAACTGTTTCTGTTGGCAAAACTGAACAAAAGAACTCCTCCTTACGTTTAACTGCCTGGCTTTTGCCCCACATGTACAGCCAAAGGACTTTCTATTGTTGGTATAGTAATATAATAGTTGGTATTTGTTCTTCTTCTAGAGATATGGTGTCCTAAATCTCACATTAACCCTACTTTTTCACCTCAGTTAACAGCTCCAAATGGGGAATATCCTGATGTAGAAGGAATACTACTTCACCTGAATCAAATATAGGACAATATTATGGAAAAAACAATCAAAATAAATGATTTTTAAAAAAATCAAATTATTCTTGGACCACAAGAGGATTCTTTCTTTTTCTTTTTCACTACAAATAATTCTCTCTACAACTTTTTTTTTTTTTACAGTTCATTATATTTTTTACTGTGGAAATAGCTGCCAACAACATACAGAGTCACCAAGTTTGAAGGACAATAGAGGTAATTTTTTTACTGCAATGAGTGATGCCCATTAAAACGAGAGGTAGAGAGGAAAATGTTATGTTTATATGGGGGTGATCTCTAAAGTACCTAAAAAGCTAAGGGAAGTTATGGGGGAAATGGAAGTTATTGGGGAAGGTAACTAGAGCTGGGTTTCAGTAGGATGTTTCTGTGGAAAGAGGCGATGAGTCCCAGGCATTCCAGCAAGGATGGGGCTGCTGTACAAGCAGCACAACACAAGGTGTGTGCTGCCTCGTGTCACTAGATTGAAAAACTGCTTCATATCGGAATAAGCCTTTTTTGGGGAGAAGGGAGATGGAGAGACAGAAATAAAACTCCTGTTCAAATCTCCGGATAGATGATACCAGGACGTATAGATATAAACCGTGTCTTATGGAAGCAGATGTGATTGGTAAGATACACACAAATAATCTCTTCTGAGGAAAAGAAGGTATCTCTTTGATGATCTGATATGACGAAAGAACTCAATAACATCAACACCTATTGACCCATGTGAAAAACAGGGGCAGAAGGTATCAATTGTTATGTTTGTTTGTAGAAAAAAAAAAAGAAAAATTTTCCAAAACTGTCGTCTTCCCTACAGTTGTTTGTTGGTTTTTGTTTTGGTTTTTTTTACAAAGAACAGACAGCTACAATAACCTAACTAGATTTCCGAAACTGTGAGAAGGTGGCATTTTATATGCTTGGGAAAAAAAAAAGAACTGAGAGAGGCTCTCACAGGTGTCAAGCACAAAAATCATGGAAAAATATTCCAAATACGTAATGCTAAACTTAACATAATAACAGATCAAAAACAGAGCTGAAACAGTGAAATACAAAGATGCAAGTTTGTTGGAAGGAAACATTTTTATGGTTTTAAAACCATTTCTAAGCCCAAAGTTCATAGTCAGGTTACTTATAATAGTAACATGGTGACAGAACTGAAACTGAGTGACATGACCCATTCATTTTACTTCAAAATAAATGTATTTCTCACTTCAAGAAAGAAGTGTAATAAAAGGGCAAGAGAAGTATTCTCTCAAATATTTTTATCATGAAGTTACTATCATAAATTTTCTCCTTCTTAAAACAGGATCCTCTGTCATCTTTCTAGGTTCGGAGCATACTGAGAAAAAAAAAATTCAAAAAGATTTTATTACCAACCCTTCAATTTTATGCAGTTCAGTCCTGAAGTCCCCATTTTATAAACTACTCAGACCCTTCTGGCAGGGAAAGGAAGCAGCAGTCAATTCCCTAGATGAAGGGCTGTCAAAGATTAATGGCGTTCGTGGTTACTGATGTGGCCAACAGCCAGGCACCAATTTTAGTTTTCATCTGAGCAAAATTTTGGTTAAAACAGGTCCAAATACCTATGCTGTGCATGAACTTCTGTTTGTCTTCTGAGGCAACCCCAGGAAACTGAATCCCATCAACCTCTGACTGGTCAGGGGGTCTCAGCCTCCCAACAGTCAGGCCTTGGAAGAGCCTTTTTAGCTCTCATTTCCAGAACTGAATTATATAAAAGACTGTAAGAATGATGTGTGGGTATATTAACACAGGTGGAAACAGTCATTCACACAAGTGGAGTTACACAGTACTCTCTGGAGTGCTTCCAAAAGGTGAGGCCAAATAATATGGAAAATATTTGCACCCCTAGAGACAAAAACCTAAATAACAGCTGGAGTTAGGTCTTTGCAACCAAATACTGACACCCTTCCCTAGACAATGATGCCATTCTTTCAACTTGGATTTGTCCCTAGGTGTATAGCTCCTCTTTTCCAAAACTAAGCAGAGTTGAAAACCAAAAAATTACAGGCAATGTACTTTCATATTTCAGATGTTTTGAACCATTATAGAGTCACTTCAATTAGCCACCCTTGGCACTCAGCCTCATGGAAAAAAATTACTAGATTGCATCTTTTGGGCATAGCATCAAAATGACCCACCCAGCAAAGACAGGTCAGACCTTGCAGTCAATTTAAACTGAAAGTGAACAAATCTACAGTAGCAGCATTCAGGTTTTAGAAAGTGGTTCAGATGACTAATTCCATACAAAAAGACACTGGGGATTTCAATTACTCAAAGCTGGGAAAATAACAGTTTGTTGTGAATGACAGAAAAACAGTGAGAACACTGTGGACATGATCAGACTCTTGCAAATGCATTATGAACATTCTTGCTCTTTGGAGGTAAAATTCTATAGGAAAATATTTCTACCCAAACCCACATTTTTAAGAATCTGCATCAAGCCAGTTGCACATCTGTTCAGAGTGCTAACACAAGCACTGCCACAATAAAACCATTTCTACTGGTCTTTTCCAAATTGGTCCTTGATGATCAATTTTGAAAGTTTCCAAGGTTGGCAGAAATCCTTTGCAGTCCAGTGCCTGTCCTGTATTGATGAGGGAGCAAAGAGTTGTTATTCATGCCAACTAGTCATGAAAGAAAGTCTTCTGAAAAGCTGTGCTGGTCCTTAAAATACAAATAAATATTTATTGATGAGGGAAAGCAGGGAAAGGAAGACGTATGAAGGATCTGCCACACAAGAGAAAGTAAGTAAAAAACTCTCCACAGCCTCAGAATTTTTTTTCCTCTAGCTTACCAATGCCATCAGGACAAGTAAACTAATAAGGCAGTCTGAACAAACTGAAATAACAATTTTTTTCTGCAACCTTAGCAGTACCTGGATGATTATTCTTCAGTACACACACATAGACACACACAAAACCACACACACACACAGAGTGCAACAATTTATTTTAATGTAATGCTGCCCCCTTGTGCTTTTGTATACAAGGAAGTTTTCGTCAATAACCAAGGTTTGTAGCAACTAAAGAAAAGCAAGAAACCGGCCTTTTCCTCAGCTCTGAGCTTTCTCACAGGTTTTTTCACTGGAGCACTAATATGATCTTACGCAACGCTCAGCAGTCTCAGAGCCTAAGGAAATATGAAACACGTATTATCATAAAAATTAAAGATAGGCTAAAGAGAAAGCACACCATGTGTAAGCCAAAGATGAGAAAGGAAGGCAAAGGTCAAATCAAGCAAAGTTACAATAAGCTACTGAAAAACGAATGCAAAACAAATGATTTGACTGCATACATTAAGTTGTAGTCTGTCAACACGAAGAAACAGGTTTTACAGGGGATGGCAAAGAAAAACTGATAGGGCAAAACGAGAGGAGAACTCTACAGCTCAGGAATCAGACTCCTTCACACAAGGAATCTAGCACCAGTCAGCCTTTGCTTACCAGCTTTTGGAACTCCCTGACATACAAAACCTGTCAAGTGTCCTACGTAAGAGGCATCATGAACTTCTGAGAAGCTCATATGAGAAAAGTATGTCCTTGGGAATGCTTGGCCTGGCATCAATTATCTGTCAGCTGCCCTTGTAAATCCCACAACCAGGGACTGTCTGGTAAATTTGTCTTCCTTAGAGATGGTCCCCCACAACATGGCTTGAGCCATGAGGACCTGGAACCATTCCATATGGCACAGTTTATGGCAGAAAACAAGGAAATTTGTTCTAGTGTTTTCGAAGAATATTAAAATCTCAAAAATTTAGGAAAGAAATCAAAGCATATAGGCATAATACAAAGCTATGGGTGCATAACATCAGTACTCACAGCCATTCCTTTTGAACTTTACACAAGTCCTACATCCTGAAGAAACTATTTTATTTGATGACTACTGCCTAAAATTCCATATGAAGGATAATAAAACTCATGCGTGTTCATTCAGGTTTTTTATGAGGCAGAGATTTCCTTTAAAAACATATATTTTGTTCTCAAGCCTTATGAAAGCTTAGTGATAATCAATAGGTCCTTCCAATCACGGAATAAATGCCTATACATAAACATCTATATAGTTATTCTCTGTGTATTTTGTGTTCAGGCTACTGAATACATACATGACCTTTTACTGGCCATTTTCCTTTTAAATTTCACAGCTGAAAAATTTGTTCATAAGGAAAAACAAATGGTTATTTGGGTCAAGAGTGTGACAATTCCAGGTAACTTTTAGTAATAAAATTATGAAAAGCGAGTTGGAAGAATTTTTTTCTTGTAGCTACTAAATGAAAGACATTCCCATTTTCATCTACATTTAGTTTGACTTACAAATGTACAACCTTTGTATTTTAAATATGTCTATGCTTTAACAAAGTCAATGGAAGTCAAGAAGCTAAACAAAACCTTTTGTTTCAATCTGAATGACACATTTAATTTGAACTGAAATAATCTGGTTTAGCTTTTCAGAATGCTAAAGGAAAATTGATCATTTTTAATTTAAGTTGACCCAAGATAATTTTTTATTGTGTATCTGAGCTTGGTCATTGACCCGACTAAAACCTAACATAGTTATTCAAGGAGATCTACTATAAATAAGATTTATCTTTAGAATTTCTATTTTTTACCTTGTTTCATTAAATCTTATCTTTCTTATTAATTTTTTTATACGGAAACTGAGCAGATGCTTTCTGCAAAACTAAGAGTCTATGGTGTATTATTAGAATGTGTGAAACAGTATGCAAAGTGCCATCCTCTGTTTTTCTCCTCTCTCTCATGAATGTAGATCTAAAAGGTAGGCAATTTAAGGATGTTGGCACTCTGTCTGAAGCAATGTTAGTCATTTTTAAACTCCGTGTTCTCACCTCTCAACATATGCATCTTACATAAATTAAATTAACTTGGCCCATATCACAAGCTGAGGGCCATCCTGTGACACAGAGGTGACAAAAAAAAGGGGCTGTAAAACAACTGTAAAACCTGCTGGGGAGCTGTGTGCTTCCAAAAAGAGATGCTGTGTCTCCCTGCCCGTGCCTCCCTGCTGCTGGGAAAGAGGAGGTGCAGTGGCAGGTCCTGGGGCAGGAGGGGTCATGGTGGGGAAGACTGGCAGCCACTGGCTTTCCTGTCACTGCTGGTATCAGACCTGGGATCTGGGGAGATACAGATAACAGCTCTACACCCACTCATACCTGAACAAAACTCGGTGCAGACAACAATCTGACTGGCCGCCTGTTATTTTGCCCAACAGCCATTGCAATAGTCGTTCTAAAACTGTAATTCTTCCTTCAATTAATTCAATTTTTTTTAAAAAAGAACGTTCTATTACTTTCAGTGACAATGTGGCTGCTGGCTAGTGACAGTCCTGCAGAAAGAGCTCATGAATCAAGGAAAACTTACTGTGTGCTTTCTAAGCAATACATAACAAAAAACTCGTAATATTAATACACTTTCATTTCTGATTTTGTGGGCCTTGAAAAATTAACTTTAATATTAATATAATGTTAACTTTAATATTCCAGTGCTTCTAAGTTCTTTCAGTTACCCTAATTGATTTCACTTGGATCTTTTTGAGATACTCTTCTATTTTTCAGCCTACCTTCTATTTTCCTCACTTTTCTCCGTTCTTTCTGTTTTTCAGTCATTTCAGATCTGTATTTTCAGATAGACATGTATATTTTTAAAAAGCTTTTCTATAGTTACTGCTACCATTATTATTAAATTACTTACTACATGTATCTCAGCACCTTCTTCCACCATTTCAAAAAGGCATGTAAGCAAGGAAATTATTCAAGTTATCTCTCATGGGGCCTCGAGACTCTTCTGGCAAAAGCAAAATCCTCTGGGGGCAAACCATAGCAAAAGAAAACTTAGATTAGTTTAAAGTTGGTTTCTGAAGTTGTCTTTGACATGAAATTGCCTGTACTAGGATTTTTTGAGAAATTAGGCTCCTCATGTAAACCGAATAATTTAATAATTAGGGATCAAAGTTAGACAGTACGAGTGGCCCCCCCCAAATTATGAAAATTGACATTAGCAGGCACTGTACTACCTGATCAAATACTTAAACTGCTACAATATAAATAAATACCTCTAAAATAAAAGACCCCAAAGTTAATTATCTGTTGTGTTACAGTACGCTGTGGGAAAAGCCAGGTAGTCCAAAGCAAATTTCTGGAGTCTGTCTCGGGCAAAAAGTACTGTGGCAGCACGAGACACGACTGAGCCAATCAATTTCTAAACAGCTCCTGAATCTATCTGGCACATGCTGGATCAAAGCCTGCCTCTCCTATTAAAAGCAAGGGGATTTGCTCCATTTAGAGAGCGGAGACTGCTTGAGCCACAGTGTTTTCACTGAAAGGTCAAACTCAGGACAAAAGTATTTGTGTGCTGACCCGGTGGCACCGGAGGAAAGCTCTCGCTGCTGTCACGGCCCTGCTCAGACACCAAGTTTTGCTTGCCCGAGTCGCTGGCTGACACCACTCCCATCCATGACAGCTTGAATGTCTGTGTTAGCTCAGTAGCCAGGAGCGAACAACGGTGGAGACACGTCTGGAAATTGGGTTTTGTCTCATCTGAGCCGGGAATCTCCAGTACTACTTCGAGTTATCTGGGATGAAAGTAAAACCTTTCTTAATTGCTTGTGTATTTCTCTTTCCATCTTTCTCTCAAAAAACCCACGGACAAACAACCAAAAAACAACAGAAACAACAGAAATAATATCGGTTCTTTTTCATGTCTTTTTCATCTGTGAGGACAAAAAATTATTTTTTTAATTCTTATTTGACCTAGGCAATTTAGCATAATAANAAGTGATAATTGAAAACATGTGGGATCTATCTTGTAAAGAGCCAACAGGAAAAAAAATAAATACTATTGCTTACAGTGAATCAGAAAGCTTGTGACAAGGGTATTAAGACTTAATACTTGGGAATTTAAAAAAAAAAATTGAGCCGGATTTTGAAAGAAAAAAGGTTTTAAGTGGTGGTATCGGATGGACTACAGCGTAGTCTCCCAAGACATGAGTCTTATTGCATGAGTTTCTTAAAACAATGCAAAGCACTCAAGAGTAGAGTGTAGGGAACACTCTAAATTGGTCCCCCGGGTAAGGACTAGCTGACCTAATTGGTATTTCCCATCTTTAATTTATGTGATCATACAGTATGCTGTTATCTTTTCATTACATTAACCCATCGGGTCAAACATTCCTCTGGTGGAGTTCCATTGGAACAAGCAGGGCTTGGTTTGGCCCACACCATTTAAATCTGAAACGAATTTCAAACAGAGCTGTAATCAGCCTTATAGAGTAATATTATTCTCAAGCAAGGAGAATGTATGAAAGGCAGATACTTTTATCAATGCAAACTTTATAAAACATAATACCCATCAAATATTACATGCCAGAACAGCACTAAACTACTTAGAGTGGTAAATAAAACATTAGGTTTGGAAAAGTATTTGGATTCTTCTTCACATTATTGCAATGTTTTATTCATATCCCGCTTACATATTCTCTTCATTCTGTTAATCCAAGTGACCAGCATGTGATGAAACCACTCAGTTCTCCACAGCTGTGCTTCCTTTGAGATTGCACAACTCCTCTGTCACCTTCAGGGCGAGAGAAATGCCACCGTGGCAATCTCAGTTTACAAAGGTGTGCCTTTTAACCTGGGCTATCACTGTCTTTACACCAGGCCACATCACTGACATCCAGGCAAACACAGCTAAGTTCTGGAGCAACTTCAAAGGACAGTTTCTGCAAAACGGCAATTACAATTTTGTGGAAAGTAAGTTAAGGTGGTAGTCCAAAATAATTCTCTTGAGAGATTTGCCAATGAGGCAGAGACGTCTTTAATAAACAGTAACCTGGACAAGAATTTTCTCTTTTTTTAAATTCTTGTTCTATCAGTTAAGGAATTCAAAGTATCTTGACCTACCATTCTGATTCTGCCTCAAAAATGCCAAGTAGGTGTAAGTAAATGTTGACCCTTTGTTTATTAATCTGTCAAATTACTTTGGAACCTTTCTGAAATTATTGCAAGGCACCTCATGGTAGCTGTGACACTAAGGTATATTTGCATCACGAAAAACTAGGTATTGAATGAGTTGCTAAAAAATATTCCATCTAAACTGATGTGCGATGGATTGACAGACAAATGTTTTCATAGGCAATCAATCAAGCAACAATCCAGTTCTCTCTAAGAAAGCCAAAAACCTACTGAACCAGAACAGCTCGAATTCTGAAATGCAACTGTGCCTCACATGCTGCTGCCTTTCGTGTTGAGCCTTTGGGACCAAATCCCAAACACGTATTAAATGATTAGGAAGGATGACAGAAGAACACCATAGAAGATGTGGATTTTGTCTACACTACAGGAACATCAGGGGACCTTCTGGTTTCTCAGCCTGCACCCGTGGTCTGGCCACATCCAACTTCCAGGCAGGATCTCACCTTGTGCCAAAGGACATGGTAGAACTGGAGCAGGAAGGGCTTCCCAGAGCCAGCTGCACGAACTGTCCTTTTTTTACCCATTTACATCTTCAAAAGGAGGTGCTCAGAAACTGAAATTCTGGTCATGATCAGTTAAGAAAAATTGTCTTTAACCCTACTCATGTACTTTAAATGCGTTCATCTCCATGAGGACAGACACCAAGGACCCATCAATAGAATCCACAGGAAACAACACAAGAGGGGAAGCTTTATACAAATGGGGCTGCAAAATGTGCTCATTATTTTTAGGCATAAGAAGTTACAACAGATATTGCGTTATTCATCCTAAAAGTTGGTTTCTTTCTGTTTCAATTTTTTTTTTCTTTTTGTCAAGAGGAAATATTAATATTTTTCTTTGAAAATGAAAATAAATGTGTGAGTTGGTGTTCTTTTCTTGTCATTTTATTTCCATAGCTTGAGAAATACGCTACTTTTAATCTTGTCTCAGGAAAAAGAAAAACAAACAAAAAGAATGAAGATTCTGATATGAAGAATGAAATTTCAGTGATAATTACTGTGCATCAAATAGGTGTATGAAGCCCAGTAGGTAAAATTCTTTCATCATTTGTGAAAAAAAAAAAAAAAATAAAAATCTATGAACTGTCAGAAACAGGGTGGGAATTGCAAAGCTATCCCTATCTGCCTTACCAAAGGGTTCCTGCATCAAGTAACTTATAAGTTACAGGCACACATCACTGCTGAGGGAAAAGTAATTTGTTGTAATCATTTTTAATTATAGTTATTCTTAATTATCTTTGCTGTATGTTTAAACATTAAAATACAAACAGTACTGCCATAGCACAGATGGCTGGTGCCTGCTATGCACACTGTCAAGCTTCATTTAAGCACCGCTGTCATTTTTCCCTACAATTGTAACTTATAGCAATAATGCACTTTCTATGAACCACAATATTCGTGTTTTAAGAAGAATACGTACCATGAGGTACCGAAACAAAGACATTCTGAAGATAAACCCCATTCTATAAGTTCCTCTAAAACAAAGACATCTGAAGCCTGAACCCAAAATCTGGTTGTTCTGATGAAATCCTATTCAGAAGAGAAAGACTGTTAGATAATTCTAGTTGTAAGCAGCTGGGGTCAGAGTGGTACAGGCAGGGCAGCACCCTCTACAAAAGGAACAGAAAGAAATTGCTATATTTGACAATCATTCCCCTTCAACTGCATTTTCTTTTGTCTTTGAAGATGTTTCACATAAAAACTAGGTGGGAGTTTTGTTCTCTCTGTGCTTCTGCATGTGTCAATGCAAACATACTGCTCCTTGTTGTGTTTAGTTGTGACGTTAAGAACCATTTTCCACAAAATAAATACTTCTAAAATAAGAAATCACTTTAGTGATTTAGAGCATCTTTTTTTCCTATGAAACCCCATAACCATTTCACATGAATCCTCAACCCAAGAATGTAAAAAGAAGTTCAAACTTGTGAGAAAGAAGAGACTAGGTTCTGAGAGACACATATTCCTTCAACGTCGAACAGAATGAGACACAGAATAAAGGACAAAAATTATAGCGTTGAAAATTTAAGTGCTGAAGGAGAGACTGTGCCTGGTCAAGAAAGTTCTTGAAGGAAATCTGAAATGTGTGACTGACTAAAGATACTTTCTGGTCACTGGTTTGACACACCCCCTGGGAGCATAAAGAATACACAATAAAAGATGGATCAGCGGGTGCAAGAACAACAGGAAAGCTGAAATGGCTAATGGTATAGGTAATTGTTAAATGGTAGAGGATAAATTAATAAAATGATGTATCATGTACACGTTTGCAGTAGTCTGTTATTTATTTTTCTACTGTCACAACAACTTTGTCATCTTTCTGTCATGAAAGTGATACCTTGTTCTTCAAACCCCACTAGCTTCATTCCAGCTATTCTGCAAACCACACATGCCATATATCTCAATGATTCCTTCACTTTTATGGACAGTTATTTTTACTCTTTCATTCCCTGTTTCTGTAGGGTCTCAACAACGCAGTCCTAATTTCCAGAACAGAACCCTTTTTTGGGATGATCTAGAGAGATACCATTCCCATCTTGCAAATAAAGATATTACATGAATGTTTTTCCATGGCAGCACTACTTCCAACGAAGGAGAAAGAATTAGCCAAATGCACAATTCCTTTGAGCAGAGCCCATTTGAAAGCCAGGTAGAAACAAGAAGCCCAACCCATCGCCCTGAGGAGCTGGTGCTTCCACTGTGGTCAGACTCGATGGCAGAGATGAAAACTCGCTATGGATAAAGCTTCATTCACACTTCCAATAGAGAACTGGGGAAGGCACACGGATTTTGAGACAGGTCTTTATTTAACAACACATCTAGTGTGGTGAGACAAACTCGCTGACTGCGTTCAGGCCCTACTACAATGTGAACATGAACAGTCAAAGCATCACTTAAATGAACGGTTAGTAAGAGTGGAACACTTCCTGTTTGGGATTTGTACATTTCCATCCACATCACATTTACTGGAGCCCTGAATGCTCATTATGCTCCTCTGTCAGCAAGTTTTAGTTAACGCTTGCTCCAGGAGAAAGCCAAGCTCTCTCTGCAAAGTCCCTTACTCCATCCTTGGCCTCAGTACTGTAGGCATCCTTCAGTATTTCATGCTTTTATTTGATGGCAAAGTTCTACAAATGGGCTCACTTTTTCCTAGGAAATGGGCATGTTTAATGTCTCATCTCTCACATGTCATCAAAAAGATATCATCTAGTAGTTTTTGACCTGGTTTGAAAGTCTCCTTATTCCATTATCAATTTGCTGAGCCTCCTACTGCCACATTGTATAGTTTTAGTGTTAATTTTTAATATTATTTTCATGCATTTTTAAGGTAAGAGTGTTTTTTCTTAACTAGAGTGCAATAATAGCTTCTCAATATTAAATAAATAATGTTACAGTGCTGAGACAATTATGACTTTTTGACAGTGTTGATATATTAATGTTGCAGCTACAGAAATTCATCTGTTTTATGTATTTTATGGGCACTTTTTTGTTTTTTACCCTTCTTTTTTGATTTTTGAGAAATTAAAGTTGTCCAATTGGCAAGACATTTCCCTCAGGCCAGTACTTACTTAACTCTTCCAGCGATGGCTGGATTTCTCTCNATCAGGCTCCTTTTGATGTTAGGGAGTGGGATTAAAACCTTTGTGGAAATTCAACATGGTGTTGTCATAAAATCTAAGTCAGTATGAGACCCAGGAGGCTTTGCAGGTCTTGTGTCCTTCAGAAGACTTTTATCTGAATGAAAATAATTTGTATGAGTGAAACCACCAGATGCACATCCACTTCCTAATAAACCTCAAAACAAACACACATGTAGGGAATGGGACACATGGGTTTTGCCAAGCCTAAAACTTCAGAATAAAACTTAAGAATCTTGTTCTGAAGAGCTATATAAAATGCTGCTTGACATAAATTTGAATTTTTAGTTCAGTAGAAGATCCTCACCTCCTGTCCTCCTCCCTCCCACCACTGCTTCCATGTCCCTCCTCCAATTTTTGCAAGTGAATTTATAGTTCTATCAAAAAAAAAATCTACACATTAATTGGGAACTTGATTCCCAATAGCATAGTAGATGTTATTAGAGACATGAGATCTTTATGGATAATTATTTTTTTAATAAAAAATTACAGTAATTTCAATATATATCTGAGGATGCACATTCCAGACAACAGTGGGGTTTCTAAGTTTAACACAGGTCATGGGGATTCAGTGCTCTCTTACAACAACTTCAAGAGATTTTTGGATATGACTAAGCAATAAATATATTCAATCCTTACCTAGAGGACTCTACTCAGAAACAATGAGACCACCTCAGTGAAAAGGTTCCTACCCATTACTCTGGTGCATCAATATTCACTTTCCTTTGCTCATGTTCTCCCCTGTATCCCTTATTCTCAGCCATGCTAACTTTTAACTTGCACTGTTAGTAAAAAAGCTGAATTGGGAGCATTAGAATCTCCCAACTGATCTTTTTTTAAAATATAAAGTAAAGTTAAAAACCACTTCAACAAAGGCCAAAGCACTCTTAGAAGCCACAGACTCCAGCAAAGGTCAGCTCTAAATTAGAAGCCACTGCCGTTTGGGGCGGAGGGAGGAGAGCAGTGGGATAAGTCCAAGAAAACTAAAAAGGAACAAAAAAAATGATAAGAAGGAAAAAATGAGGAGAGTAAGTAGTTTAACATTTTCTCTAAGATACACAGACCCACATTACGTGGAAGATGATGCTTTTCTACTCGAGGAGAACACCATCTATAATGTTCTGTGAACTTGGAAAGGTCACAAAGCATCCAAGGTAGTACCTTCAAATGATGGCTGTGGCAAACCCATCTCTTTCCCATTAAAATCAGTGAGGTTTAGCATCCTTGCATCCTTCTCTCACGCTGATTGCCCAGTGCTGAGGATCAAAGACTTCAGATCCAAATAATACAGGAAAGATTTTACCTGAGAAAAAATAATTAATTGTTCTTACAAATGCCCTTAGATGTAGTTGGCATCTAGATCACACCAATCCATTAAATATCACTGCCTTCAGACACAGCAAAGGGAGGGATTTGGGAATTAAGCAGCTTTGGTTGCATTAACACTCATTGCAAAATGGGAGGTAAAGCAAGTCTTTAAAATCGTATTTTTCCATGGTCTTGATAGTTATGTCAAGAGAAATGCTTGAAAATTACAGTTTACATCCAAATTTAGATATCTGATCAGTGAGCTGGGTTCCAGAAGTGGCAAGTTTTCCACCAACTTAAACTGGATTCAAATTTCAATTCTCAGCACTTCTGAAAAATATTTTCACTTCTTTGAGTGTCTGAATATAGATTTAGAACCTAAGTTCAAGTAATGTTTTAAAATTCAGTTCATATTTATGTACATAAAGATCTTCCCTGAAAACCAACCCCAGTGGATTTTTTTTTTCCTGAAACCATATTAAAGGCTTAGTAAAGGTTATGAAGTAACAAATATTGCACCATAAGAGGAACTTCTAATTGGCCTGTCCCTCCTTGAGGACATATTTACATAGCAATTTCTCAGAATTAACCCTTACAAATTAACCTCTTACAGGAGTCACTGTAGACAGATGAAAGATTATGACCACACACATAACTGAATATGAAAGCCATAAATGGCAGAGGCTAATTCCTAATAAAAAGTTATAGACTTTTTAGCATCTCTAACACCTTCTGTCTCAGTGCACTGACCCTTTTTTTATAGATATGGACAACCTCAGCACAATGATATGATACCATAATTCTGCTTTCACAGGTTGGAATGTAATAGTATCTGCTATGGAGAGATAAACTCACTTCTTCAAGGTCAGCGATAGGTGTTACACCTGGATCGTCTTCCTTCCACGTCCAGGTTTTAGTCTGAAAGCTACTTTGGTGCCTGCAAAGTCTCTGGAGCAGACGTAAGTGTCCCAGCACACAAATCCTGCTTCATTTCTGCTGTTTTCTTCTGCTTAAAAAGGTGGCTTGACATTGGCAGAGAAAGTTACAATGCTTCCAGTACACAAATGCCCAAACTAAGGGCCAGAACATCTGGGATCAACAAATCTATGCCAATTTACATGAGCTGTGGATTTGGCACCTACTGTCTACCACCACCAAAGGGGCATAGCTATTCCATGGCACCTCTGATCACTGGACTGGTTGCTTAATTGTCACGTTCCTCTCTCTGCTGGGGCCCCTGTGCCAATTAAGAAGACTCAACTGTGTTTTTCAGAAATTATTTTTAAAAAAATAAAACCAAAAACTTAGGCAAAACATCTGTGTGCCTCCGATGTGTTCATTTATTCATTACATGAATCTCTTTGTTAGATACAGTATTTGCTAATGGAAGCAGATAAACCTTTTCATTCCCTTTTTATACGTTCAGTTTGATTTGCAGTCAATAGGGGAATGGCATACTTGGATTGAGAGGGGATATCGGAAGCCAAGGAAACAACTTGCACACAGTTCATTTTATTCCATTGCTTAAAGCAACTCTGTTTGATAAAAGAGCCATTAAATATGGAAAACTGCACACAACATGCTCAGCACATTGTGCTGAATAAAAGAGGCAACACAGTGCCTCTCACAAAGATCCAAACTGGTTTTTTTTTCCCCTGGCTCCGTTAAAAGAGCAAAAGATCAGCACATTTCAGGATCAATCCAGACAAGAGAGTCAAGCCCAATCATAATTCTAACTACTAATAAACCTGAACTGTCTATACAGTTGCTGATCAGAATTCCTCTCAAATCTGTAGATGCTCAGTCTGGGATTAACCCCAACTTCGTACCAAAACCTAGAGATAGGTTGACTTAAGATCAAACACTTACGCAAGTAGTGATATTTTCATTGCTGTAATAATATACTGAGGGAGTTCATGCTGGGAAGACTAATTAGTATCCAGTGCCATAAACCTCCAACGAGCACTGAAAACACGAGAGAGTTCAGCAGAAGATGCTCACAAAGAACAGAGGAGCAGAGAGTACAGGGGTTGAGGGAAGGGTGTGGTGTGACTGTTTAGTAGAAGTACACACAGCAAAAAGCTACAAGACAAATTCTACAAGGCCACAGCAACACCCTCTTATGGGCCATAACACCAGATCACACTCATTGAGCACCAGATTTATGCTCTCCAGGCCTCTGGATCTGTAGCCCTTCCCTGAGCACATGGATTATATGAATTAATGCATTGTGTGCCAGAACTTTGTTCCATAACGTTACTGAGCTCACATTTAAGATGTAACTTGAAAGGCAAAGACTGGATCACAGAATGTACCACGAAAAGATAACTCGTTCATACCTAATTTGCCCAGCCAGAGCAGTCTGTATGCTTTCATTCTTTCCCTTCTTTCACCCCACCTCCTGCTCACCCTCCTCCTTTAAAGCACCTCTCATCATCTGGGTCACCAGAAAAAATTGTATTCACTATTAGCTTTCTTCTTCAAGGCTTGAATCAAACAGCTAACAGTGTAGTTCCTGAGGAAACTTAGGTTCCTTGCCACCAAGAGCCTAGCCCAGAGTTGTTTTACTTTACAGTTAACACACAACAAAATTTAACCCTTGAGTACAATGAACAAGCTGTAGGCCTGCAGTCCCAGCTACGGACAATAGAATTGCTGAGGATTTTTCCAAGCAAAACCATGATTTCTGACTCTTTTTGCCACCAATGACTTTTATGCCAATAGTCATCGTACTTTGTTCATCAAATGGGAGGAAAATTCAAGTTCTCTTAATATTTCATAGACTCTACACTAAAGGAATTGAGTCACTTTACATCACATTTTGAAGATTCTGCTTTTGAAAACTGCTGTCTTCCTTAGGTAATGGTATTTTTACATAAACCCAGCCATATAAGAAGATCTGCTAATTTTGTGCTTTCTGGCTGTGATCATTTCATTGTAAATATACATTGTACAGAAGCTACTCTGGATCATTTAATTGAAGTAAATCTGTTCATTCTTATAATCAATCTTAACACAGAAATTGTACTGTATTTTTTAAATCCGTACCAAGACTGATGAGGCTGTAAGAGCTTTCTGAAACAGATGGTTGGTTCTTGTGTGTGGTGCTTTACTTTTGCTTTTTTTTTAAAAGAAAAATTTACAGCACATACTGTTAACACTTGACCTGACATATTCCTTTGAATAATTATTCTGGTATCCCTAAAGCAATGGAGAAAAAAAAAAAAAAACCCTGGGATTTTTATACCTCTTATTTTCTTAAATTACATTTTGGTTGTTAAGAAATGTCAAACTTGGTTGTAAATAACACTAAGCATGATAGGCTTGGGTGTTTTCCTCCAAAAGCTCTAGTTCTGCCTTCTGTATGTGTTTCCTCTTTAGGTGGGTAACTTTATCAAATAAAGAACTGCACCCATGTGGCACTGAGTAATCTCAGTAACCCTAAGCAATTAAATTCCTTCATGGACTTTCTCAGTGCATCACAGGACTGGATCCTCACTTCCCCTTCAGCTGCTACCCAAGTGAGTAATTTATGGCACCCCTTGACTGAGGAACAACTACGTAAGTGGGGAAGTATTAAAAGGCAGAAAATACAAAAGTGGCTGTTAAACAATGCTGTGAGAGGTTTATAACTGCTCTTCCAGCACTGAAGTAACTTGGTGTTACTAGAAGACAGTCCAATAGGGGAAAAAAAGAAACGAAAGGACAATGTCACATACATCTGCAGCATTTAACAAACCTCTTCACATACTCCCAAAGGCAACTGCAAGTATTTCAGGCAGTTACTTTTTCTGCAGACCCTGTGCTCAGATTTTAGAGAGGTATCATTCTCTTTCCTTGCTTTTGGCTAGGAGGACCATAAAATTCTGATTTTAGAGTGTGCTGAACTGCTCCTCTAACTCATGGCCAAGCAGAACTGTAGGAACTCACTTGATATGAGCATACCCAGGGAAGGCTCAAACAAAGGTCCATGAAATTTCTTTCTCCCTTCTAGACTTGAAGAGAATAAACATTACTGAACATCATCTTACCTATCTCTTCAAGTGCAGCTTTCAGGGGTGTGGCAATAGGTGATTTACTGACACATAAAAAATTAGAAGCTAATGGGAAAAAAAAATCATAAAATGAATAGATTATGACAAAATGGGTCTTTGCAGGTAAAATGTATCTTCACCTTTTGAGGTTCACCCAGGCTTGAGATCATTCTGAGATTTCATCCTTGTAGTTACACAGCAATATATCAAAAGATAGTGAACACTGCTCCTATCCAAGAAGTTCTGACATTAGTCTCTTAGCTCTCAAGAAGAAAAAACAAAACAGGCTCTGAATTATCAACTTCTCCTAAACTTACATTTTCAGCGAAGATAAGAGTTTCCAAAAACAAGCTTGAAAATCTAAGCATCCTCTCTTTTGAGATTACCAATTTAAATATTGTGTGGATGCCACAGGCAATTGTCTTTTTTCTGTGAGGATCTACAGTACTTGTCACTACTTACAGTGCAGAGTTAATACTTACTATTTTCTGTCACTTTATCACAACCGTCTTAACTGAAATTGTAAATATTTTGAATCAATGTAAAATTAATGCATCTTTGCTATATTTTGCTGGTATGTCTGTGAGTATATGTGCATATAAATATATTCCCATACGCAGAAAAACGTTAACAGAGAACTAAAGTTGCCTACATTCATTTCTTCAGTCTAACCCACATAAAAAGGTGCAGTGCTAGGCAACCTCATGTTAACTGGAAATCTGGATCTACAGCCTTCGAGGATTATTAATAAGAAAGTTGAAATGAGCAACTAGAGTCATCTCAGAACATGTCTTTTAGCATGTAAACATCTAGACTCATTGTCTTCCACAAAAAAAAAAAAAAAGATTTTGTAGTTTTCATCAACATACTGTCTTGGATAGATTTCCAGGGGGGCTGGAGGAAGACTGTCCCTTCACTGGAAGTGCATGCTGTGGTGTGCATCCAGTTCAGCCTGTGCTGTTCCAGCACACTGTCTTCACCTACCCACAAGACCCCACCCTCCGTGATACAGCCAACTCCTTGCAATAATATTCAGACACACCATCTTAATTTTTGCCTCAGCTACATTAATATCTGTTACCAACCCAGGCTTTAGAAAAATACGGAGCTGATTTATACTTTAGTAGAGAAATTAAAGATCAAAAAGATTTATTAGGGTTACTCTACCCTCCCCCCTACCAGTGCATAATCATTCCCCACCGTGTATTTTTTATGGTAATGAGACACTCAGGGCTCAGTCCTACAGAATGTTAAGTGTTCTGGCCCAGTCCAGCAGAGCGATTAGGTGTGTAAATGCCTGAGCAATCCCTCAAAAGTTAGCTGTGAGCAGGTGAACCATCCTCTTTATTTAAAGACATGCTGAATTATTTTCCAGAGGTTCAGCATCCCGTGGAATAGACCTAAAGCTTTGTTTATGCCACCTCTTTCTCTAAAGTGTCCCACTGCTATCATTATAGCAATGACATTAGGAGCAAGCCAAGGTGTTGGCCCCCTGCTTTTAGGTGCAGCTGATGCTGATTTCCACTTAACAAGTTTTGCTTAACATTGTGGTACTGCTTGAAGAGTGATCACCTTTGAGCCGAGCAGAACTCCAAGACACTTCATCAAACACTTGAAATAAGAAACGTGTGTCCAAAGCACAACTCGTACTTAATCCAGTGATATGCTCTGGGTAAATTACACTGGCAGCACAGCACAGTGCTGCAAAAGGGGGCTGCCCTTCCAAACCCCCTTCCAAACCAGGAAATGAGAGCAGCAGATGCAAGAGGAGCCCAGTTCCAGGAGGAAAGACGACCATCTCTTCACTGAACACTGCAGGTACACACACCCTCGTCCTTCTTTATCTCCCTTCTCTCCCCTTTCTTCCTTGTTTTCCTCCATGGCTTAATGCAATAAGAACCTACACAAAGCCCTGTGCATCGTACAAACACTTTTATAAAGTTATACGCTCTCCAGTCTTGGGTGTGTGTTGGTAGAACAGGACTGAATCAATACATTAAAAGTGATTTAAACATATGCTTAAATGTCAAAATGTATTTAAATGCCTTTAGATTATTTATATTATAGACACAGAGGAAACGTACTCTATCCCAGCAAGAACCTTCTAATATTTTAACAAACACATGAAACATATTGCTGTCTCTCTGCAGATGTGCATGAAGTTTATAATCTTTAATTTTTATTCCAACACATTAATGTTTTTTACTTCAAAATGACCTGGGTAAACTGTGAAATTCGCTTAAGCTATTAAGAGTAAATCTGTCATACTGACAATTTCAAGCAGTGTCCTTATTGCTGAAAGGGCATATACTGTAAGTTACAGGCTTAATGGCTATTGCTTTTTGCCCTGATGTGCAAAAGTCCTTTACCTTCCCATTTATTTATTTCCTGATAAGCAATCAATGTACAAAAATAGAAAAACCAAATGGATTAAGAGACTGGTTCTATCCTGATCTCAGTCTAACAAAAAGGGGTTGTTGTCATGAGTTGAACCAAACCTACTCTTAGAGGATTTTATCACAGAAGATTGAGCAGATCAGCATGAAACAGCACCAGAACAAGTATGGCTCATCTGATTCCTGAAGGTTAGAGGTCCCACGTTCTACTTAAGTCATTGACATGGACATATGCAGGGCACTGGAAATTTATGTGCATCTTCTGTGCTACGCAAACATGTGACTGCCGAGCCCTCTGGCTGTGGCCTAAAACCCCGCCCTTTTGACATTCACATGTCAGCTTTCCTTTATCCGTGAAAACAACGTAACTCCTCATGAACATAAAGGCAAGTGCATGTCTGAGTGGTTGCAGGAGGGCTTCACCCACGTGGAGTTGCCTACAATTGACTTTAACAGGTCACAAAATAAATACGACACTTTCCTTCTCCAGCTGTTACATGAAATCACATTAGCGAAAACAGAAAACACAATCCCGTAATCCACAAGACACAGTGAACTGTGAGGTTTCAGAATTCTCTCTTCATCTAAGAAAATAGATGCATTTCTCCCCTCATACTCTAATTGTAACATGAGAGGAATTTCCCAGCCGTTGTCACCACCCTTGCATCAAGGGAACAAAGAAGTCCTGTGCCTCCAAAAGCAGTTCATTCTTAAAGACTATTCTACAGTAGAACTCATAGGAATTACAGAGAAGTGTTCAAAAAGAGCACTGAAAGTGGGAACTTTTTTTAGAGAGAGCGAGTGATTAGGAGTCCATCAAGTATAAACCAGGCAAATTTAGACAAAGACCAGGAAAAGATTCCTAACAACGAAGTGTACCGGAGTGTCAGGAGGGGGAGGCGTGGATGAGCTAATCAGCTGTGTCACTTAAAGCTGCACAAAACAAAGTACTTATGGTGCACTGGCTAGAATAATTCTGCATTATCACAGGGAGGGTTAAACAACTGTTGACCCAACAGCTCTCCATGCTATTTCTCCGATTCTAAGCATCACATGTTCTGTAGGTGGAGAGGGGAAGGGTCACTGCTGCAGGAAAAAATTAACATGTGCCATGAAGTGTCAGATGTTACTGTACATACTATACACAACTGAAAATCCTGTGAGGAAAATAAATGCAGGGCAAGTTTGTGGGTGACCTTCTAGTTTTGCATGTCACACCAAACATAATGGGTTTTTACTCAAATAAGTGTTTTGTTTGAAATTAGTGGCTAGTGACCTGATTTAGTTCTCTATGAAGGCACAAATAAAGAAAGTCACATTCTCAGAAGGCAGACTTCCTAAGCCTCATCAGGCTTCATAGAGATGCCTTTTATAAAATGGAAGGGCTTCAAAAGATAATGCAGAGGAGGTGAAATCATTAATAAATCACAAGGAAGAGAGAGAACCAAAACATGAGACTAAAGAAGAGTTATAAAGGAAACCTGATCACGGTGAGTGTAGAGCCCGTCAGAGACAGGCAGCTGACTGGGGGAACTGCAGCCAGACTGGAGCATTGCACAGGCACTATCCCCTGCCCGCTGCACTGCCTGGTGGAGACAGCCATCCTCAGTTACTGGTTTGGCTGGCTGCTGGGGCCATTGATAACCACATGAAACCTGGGAAGTTAAGGAGTGCTTTCAGGACGGCTCAGAGTGGGCTGGAGTCAGGCTGTCTGTCCATTACAATCCGCGGCGTGAGCACCCAGGGTTTAATCTAAACAAGGGACTTATGACTGCAAGTATATCACTGTATTGGCGTATCATATTGACTTTCTGATAATGTTCTAAGCCAGTCGGGTAAGAAAGAGAAAGTGCCACCGGGTACAAATTGTGGCATCAATTCTCTGCCAGACTGATCAATTGAATTTATATATTACCTCCAGCTACGTACTTAAAATCTATAGTTTCACTCCCTCCAGTGCACAGCTCACAGTTTAAGTAATTGCAAATACAAATGAATTTTAAAAGGATTTAGCAGGCTTTAAATTAAAAATGTGTGAACATTGTTATTTTAAGCACTCTAAATTATTTACTAATATAACCCAGCTGATTCACTTTTCTCTTCTTTTTGTCTTAGCTTGATTTTTTTGATCCCTGAAGCCTCAGAGGAGCTTAACATACCTCCGATAAACTGCAAACAGCAAAATAATGCTTTATTTTACTCAACTAAAAGAAATCTTCAAATTCAGCCTACAGAATAACAGGCTGCAAAATGTCAGCAGTACAAGGACTTGTTAAATCCTGCATTAGAAACGGGCAAGTAGTCAAGAGACATAAACATTCAGTTGACATAAAGTACGCCTCCAAGCTCAAAAAGTTAAGGAAGTGTCTGTGGGGATCTGTTTCACACAGGTACTGTGACGATGCAATGGGGTGACAGGGCTACAAAAAATACTTAGCACCATACCTGGAAGGACTCTGGTTGTAAGACATACCTGCTGAGTCTCATTTACTGTAATCAAACGTTGCAGCTGCTTTCTGTTTTAGCCACATCTTTTGGGTTAATCTATAAAATTCTCGAGTCACAGGATGAGCATCACATCAAAGTATTAATTTAGGTCATTTGAATTTGTGCTAAAATGGTGAGCATCCTCTTGCATTTTTCTCCATATTTTCTGACTTCAGTCTATTAATTGTAAAAATCATCCATAAGCTTCTTCAGAGGCAACAAGTGAGAGATTTGATGCAGTAAAAAGCATCTGCACACAGGAAGAATGACGTGTGACTTCAGTTTGCCCACTTGCAGAACCAGGTCCAGTGCTGCATCATGGTTTTGCTTCCCTTACATGCCACTATTGATATATGAACTACAGAATTTGGTAAGAATAATCTGTAAAAAACCAAATAATTCATCTGCAATATTAGGTTCCCAGTTTACAAAGGTATTGTCTATTCCTTGAACAGAAAAATATGATAAAATTCTGTTTTTAATTTTGCTGGGAAAAGGTATAGGTAACTCTATATGTTTGTCATTGCCATTTTTTTATTCAATTTGTTGAGTGAGAGAAAGAAACAGAAGCTAATGTGTAAGGATTATAGCACAGTACATAAAAATATAATGTTGGGAATTTGAAAATAATTGAAGAAAGGCTATTATTGTTTTGAAGGAAATAAAGTTATATTCTCATTATCGGGATAAATATACAATCACAAAATAAATGTTTGTCCTCATCACTATTGCTTTTTTATTGTTAAAGTTATGATATGAGGTAATTTGAGATTACTTTCTTCCCAAATTATGCTGCAGTCTTTATTCAGGTATATCATCAGAGTCAAGAGTTGTGCAACACAAACTTGTCAAAATTACTTTTACAGTCAGCATCAGTCCTCTTTTAAGACTTCCCTAACTGTGGTTTGTTTATTTTTTAGAAGTCTGAAGTAGAGGGGGACTTGCTTTTCCTACTAATGTGAATTCCCAGGAAGAAGAAATCTTCCCACAAGTCCAGATTTAGTTTAATACAGAAAATAATTCTTCCCAACACTGATTTCCCAAATTCATCTAAAATGCTAGAGAGGACTTTGTTGGACTTCAATAGCAGTTAGCACTTTCAGATATCTCACAAAATATGGGATGGTCATAATTCCAGCTTGAGGAATGGAGGCCTTACCAAAAACATATACAATGCACATAATACAGAGCATTGTATTTTCCCCCCAAAATTCCCATTTACTTTGAATGTGGACAATGGATCTGGTGCTGAAAGACAAGGAAATTCTATTGTCTTACCAATGTTCCCATACTCTACCACCTGTCACTGTCACACAAAGTTTAGAGGGGCTGCTTTTTCTGCTTGCTGTCATCAGCTTTCTGTCTTTGTTCTGCTCTCCAGGTCTCTCTTGGACTAAGTCATAAGGAGAAGTAAAGGGAACAGAAATACTCAGAATCTGCAAGACTGGCAAGAGAGAGTTAAGTGAATGCTTTTTAGGGCTCAAAGCCTCAAGTTTAGGGTTTGCTCTTGCTTTCCTGAGTGATTCCAACATGTGTGAGGAATACCTTTAAGGTTAATGGGACTCTGAAATCAATAAAAATGACTTACTAATGGTTCAGGGAAGTTTTTGTACTACAGGGTGTGAATTTACAAGGTTATTAGCTATTCTGCAGCAGCTCTCCCTTTCTGCAGTGAGGCACCACTTTCAAAATGGAGTGAGGTACCTGCATGAAGACTGAGAACAGGTAGATACTGTGGGGTGCCTGCCTGCTCAGGATTTTCACCCCAGCCTAACTACTGCTCCCAGGGTTCCCAATGGGCACAAGTTAAAGTATGTGAGATCAGTGGGACAGAGATCAGTGCAAACCGTGGGACAATTTCTCGTGGTTTGTAATAAGATGCCACACTCAGAAACATGCGTGTAAAATTAAATAAATATTGATTCAAATAACTGAGACAGTTACTTTACAAGATTTTACTGAAAGAATGAGTTTCAGGATGTTGGGGTCTCAGGGTTTTTTTTCCAAATACTCTGAATTGGAATAACATGTCATTTTTTTCCTATTAATGTTCCTTGATATTAAGGAGACTTCAACTTGACGATGGTTCTTGAAAAGAGTGCCCTCTTAGGGGTCTTGTTCCCTGTGACTGAATTCCACCCTTATCTATGTAAGACACGCTATAGGTTAAAAGTGATGACTTCATATGGTTAACCTGCTGATATGGAAACAATTCACCACGCTTTAGAGACTTTAAAATTCTCCTCCTTCTTTACCACAAGAATCATATCAGCATTGCTCCTTCAGACATAAAATAATTCATCTGTGTTTTCCTTACAACAAAGAATTTGTTCAGAGAAAATCTTGAGGAAGCAGCCTGATCTGTCTGGTATTAAAGACTTGTTTGACAAAACAAATTTGCAATAAACACTCAGAAAACAGGAGCCATGCCAGTTAGAATGATAGAAAATCATGTCGAAGAGATAAATGGATCATTAAAGAGAAGGTACTTGAATTTTCATTACAGATCACTACACAATCACTAAAGGTTTCTGAACCTGTCTGGCTTGTTGATCTTGTGTGCTCCTCCTCCCTCTAACTATTATGCCTAATATCCATATTTTCGCATACCTTTTGAAACCTATATATTTCATCTTCTGAAGGTATCATTAAAAACTCTTTGTAACCATCAGAATTCATGAATTTTGATATGCGTTGGCCTCAACAGTATAAAAAACTGTTTAGTGAGTAATAATGTGAACATCATAACTAATGATTCAGAACCTGCATGACATAAGTGATGGTATTTTGGTGAACATATGGACTTTAACTAGGGCTTGGCAGCACAGGACCCTTGTTTAGCTCAGCATGCTGGGATGCTGAGGAAACTAAATCAGAGGGATGACTGAATTATTAGTTAGGATTTTTCCCTTTCTGTGGGCTTACAAGGGGAATGATTTTGGAAGCCAAGAGACCTAGCTATAAACAGGAAGCATCTTTCCATTTCTCTGTTCTTTTAGTGCCATAAAATTGGAAGAACAATTGTTGCTATGCACCTAATTCCTTCAGTGCAACACAGGTTTAAACACCCAGGACCCAGCTGTCATTAACTACTAGGCACCACAAACACTGTCCAAACCAGTGCAATTAACACTGATTCTCTGGTGTTTCAGATTCAAGGTAAAACAGAGATTCATTCTTAAGTGCAGAACTGGCACCACCTCGTCTCGCACCAAAGGACAAGACAGACCATCACCAAGGTGTGTATCAGGAAAGCCTTTGTCTTTCTGGTGAGTTTGCATTTCTAGTGAGTGGGTTTAAGTTGCGTCAACATTTATATCGGCAGAGACGGCTCAATTTAATTAAGACGAGATTTTCGTGCAAATCAGTATCTTTTGTCATCAGTATGAAAGCAATAGGGTAAAGCAGTTATATTCTGAAGTTGTTACTGGAATTTTCCTGCCTAGAAGGACCCTGTCTCCCTGCCTGTTAACCTCGAGCTCATGGCTCAACTTAAGAAACAGAACAAACTATCGCAAGGTAATAGGAAACAAATTGATTCCCTAGACCAAAGCAAGCTGTAGTCTCCAGACACTCTCTTCTTACTACTTCCAGCTTTTAAAAGGGGTAGTCCTGCTTTAATCCAGGCAGTTCTTTTCTTTTTACCTCTCTGTATCAGCCTGTGACAGAGATAACACAGAGAAAGAACAGCAGAAAAAAATTATTTATCAGTAAATCTGGGAGGTACAACTTTGCTTTTGAACCTTCTATGTAAAAACCTAAATTAATTGCAAAATCAGCCAGAGAAACATTACATGTATCATCAAAATCACATTAGATCAAAACACATTCAATTTTCCTCTCCTTTCTGGGAAAGAAAAAGATTCTTTTTTCCTGAGTACAGCTGCCTTAAATTGTGTGAGAAGCTACAGCAAATCAACAACACTATCAGCAGAACCAAAAATATCCTATTTGATAGCAGTTGATCTTCAGATAAAATATTGACATTATAGCAAATAACAACATACAACCAACAGGGGACAGGAGAGCCGGGAACATAAAAGCATTAGACTTTGATTAACACATAAACTCTCTTTTCTCACTAGCACTGGCTTTTAGACCTTTGGCTGGGAGGAACATAGGTGATGAGGACTGAGGCGTGTGTGGGAGTCAGAGCTGGGCAGAAAATGTCCGGTGCTTCTACTGTCAGATCCAGGAGTTTATTATCGTGTTCAAACCCCTGTCTGGGAGAGGGGGAAGTGTCAAGAAGGGGTGGGAGGCAGAGGAGAACCCTTAACTGTTGGCAATTTCTAGAATATAATGATGTAATGGTGCTATACATAGTAGAATGTAGGTTGCATTGGGAAAAAAATAGGCACTGTCATTAAGGTCTCAGATAAATTGTAACTCAGAAAATTAACTTACCGTCCCCACAATTTTATAAGCACCTTTATAGTCCATCAAAGTGTTGTTTAATGATTAAATTCAAAATCACTATTTTCTGTTAATGTTTTAGAGCAGAAATGGCTGCCTCAAGACAGTGTAAGACAGTTCCCATATATATCCAAATTATAGCCAAATTTGTGATTGCTGTCAGTGTCAGTGGTATGATTCCCACCGGGCTTGCTCCTCTTCTAAACACACCTTGCACTGAAGCAGCCACTTCAAGTCTGAAAGACAGGTCTGGCATCATCACTGGGATATTTACTTCTATTGAAAAGTAGAGACTTGATAAGAGCCTTTTAAAAATGAGACATAAAAAGGGAAAAGGCCCTAACACAAGGATAAAGATGACAAAGAAGTTGTCTTTGCTATAACTTTGCTCTAGAGCAATTTTATACTCCATCAGCTTCAGGTAGACCACCTGCACAATGACAAGTAGGTGAAGCTGGTCTTTTAAGTGTCTTAACTAGAAGAAAAAAAAAAAAATCTGGTGTTGTTGCTTAGCACATTTATGTACTTTCCAGCTATAGATCCCAAAGTGTTTATAAAGCTCCAGAAATATAATTATCTCCGTTTCATAGCCAAGGAAATTGAAAGGCAAAATTAAGTAGTTTGCTGAGGGCCACGCAGTGAATCATTTGAAGAACCCAGTTGTTACTGTAAATCTCCACACCTAGGCAATGATTACGCTGCTATGACTCAGACAAGATATTATTCTAGAACATCAATTGCTGCTGCATAACCAGTGTTGTACACTGACTCCTACACACTCTTCATTCTGTTCAGAGGCCTGCTGGACTTCTGAACTTGTCCCCGTTTTGCTCTGCAAGAAAGTAGGTGCTCTTCAGAATTCCCCCAAAAATTTGTTTTGAAGGGGGATCCAGCCTTCCAGAGCTGGAAGGTTCTTTTCCTGAAAGAGTTATAAGCACCGTTTGAGAGTCTAGCTTAATTTTGCCAGCTAACTGGCATCCATGCTCTGCAAAACAATCCCACAAATGTGGTTTTGAGGGGTAACTTTCTTTAGCCACCCACAGTGGAACAAAAATACAAGTCTAGGAGATCCCACCAAACCTGCAGTGACATCAACATTCTGAAGAATGTTGTGATTTCCTGATGGCTACAGAGTAAACAATTTTGGAAAAATAAATGGAACTCATTTGAGTTGTGGGTTAGTCCATCATTTGTAAATGCATGCTTTAAGGTGTACTGCTGCTGATGCAGCTCTATGCTATTTTACAGGAAGGTGGGAAAATTTTTTGCCTAAAGTTCAAGCCAGCTAGAAACTGTGATAAGTATGACACCAAGTCAGCTGCACTGTTTTCAATGTGATGAACATTCATGAACTCAGGTCTGTTGCTGCCCTTTTCCTCACAGCTGCCAACCTGGCTGAAGAAGAATATGGAGGTCAGGCAAGCTTGTCTTAAAGAGAGATGACTCCCTGATGATGCTGAAAAAGTGATCTGCTGTTAAACACAAAAATTGGTCTGGCACTCCTCCCACTCCTGTTTTTCATTTGTGTGACTCGGGTAGGCTTGGTTAAACAGGAGGTGGACACGTCTCAAATCTGTCCATTGTCACAGGTTTTGGTAACATCTGAACATTTTGCTCTTAATAGCATCTGAACACTTGCAGTACATACAGACATTTTAAAAATTTTGTAGAGGGTGCTGTATTTGCAATAAGGTTTCATAAGTCTTCTGCTAACAGGAGCATCTACCTACATGAAGTACTTTCCATGCTAGGAAACTGAATTCTACCACAGAACTTCTGCATTTTAGCAGTCAAATCAGGGCCCTTTGAAAGCACTGCAAAATATTGCTCCAGGGATTTGCTGAACTGAAACCCAAATATTTTTGCTACATTATTATTCCACAAATAATTTTCAAAAATATTTTCCCTACTTTCTTTTTTCTTTTCACAGATTTATAAACTTCCAGACTAGGAAAAAAAGTGACTGTCATAGTCAAGCTTGACCACTGGTATGCATAAAGAACAGATTTTTTTTTTCTATAAGGACTCTCAGAGAGATATCTGATCTCATTTTAAACCTATGGCAAGTCTACTTCCTGAAGCAAAGTGTTCTAATGTGTAGTTATGGAAAGCTGTATTTTTTGCAAGGTGGAATTCGCTAAACACATCTGAGAGGAGGAAAAATAAAGCCTGGTCTGTCAGGTCTCCTCTACAACTTTTCACACAAATACACACACAGACCCTATAAGGTACCACACATCCTAAGGCTCATTTGCCAGTATCTAGAGCAATGCAGTATTTTCAAACTCTTCCTAAAGAGCAGGCCCAAAAGGTGGACACAGTCTTTCCAGTGTGGAGTGCAGAACTGAGTCTCAGCTCCCTCTTCCTGGTTTTAAGCTTCCTTTTACCCACCAAAGGATGCATTGCAGTGAGAGCTCATTCTGTGGTAATAATATCTGAGAACCCTTCCAAGTCCTTTTCTGAGTCACTGTTTTCAGAGACAGTCCCCCTAATTCTTCTTCCTAAATGTTCTACTTTGCTTTTGGCTGCATTTAAAGATACTTTGCTGGTTCTTGGCTGTTAACCAGGCAATTCAAATCAGTTTATAAAATTAGATGATCATTCTCATAATAAAGAACATCAACATCACCATGTTTGTATCAGCCTAAGGAATACTCTCAGGTACAAATAAAAGGTTTTATGTTTGTTCAGTAAGACTTGTTTTGTGTCACGTGATGGGGAGAGGTTTTTCCACTAGTCTTCCAAAGCAGGAAAATTAGGTGCCTGCAAGACAACAGAGCAGGGTTGATACCTCCATTTTCTACATTTTGGTAAACCAGCTAAATTTAGCATCTTAGTTAGCTCCTTTGAGACTCTTGGGTCTAAAATAATCTAAGGCTGTTGATATGAATATGTTCAATTTCAGCAGTTGCTGCCTTACCTCTTTCTTTGTTACAGATGGCAAACTTTCATTTCCATCCACAACATCATATGGGATGGATACATCCTCCTGTTTCATTCCAAGTGCAGAACAGAAATATTTATTAAACATTTCTGCCTTATCTGCGTCATTATTTATGATTTCCACCATCTGCATATTCAGTGGAACTATATCTGACCTAAGATTCTTTTTGATGCTAAAACGTTCTCAAATTGCCTTCTTGTTGTTTTTAACCATATTGGCCATTGATGTTTAACAGAGCTGTTAATTTCTTTTATCACTTACTTATAAGTCTCAATACATAACTTATGCCTGATTTTTACATTCTTGATACGTCACTATTTTCTGTTTTTGCAGTACTTTTTTGTGGTTTAATCGGAACATTTTGATTACTGTACATTTTTGCGTGCGATTTTATGTCCTTGAACAATTCCCAGTATTCATTAATACTTACTAATTAAAATTTACATTCCTGTTCAGTTATGCTAACAGATTCAAGCTTGGATAAACTGGCCCCCTAAAACATCTAAGTACAACTACTTGGTGTCATATACAGTTCATACTTGTAAAGTAAATACAGCCATGTTGTTTAACAGTTCTTCCTGTTTGATGGTCACTGGTGGGCAATATTTATCTCTTTTTCCATCAAAGTTATGTTCAGTTTTGAACTTCCTCGTGCAAGATGAATCTGCACACTCTGAGATTATCGGCTGCTATTTTTGGAAGCTCTAGGGAATTCTGGTGCTGGGAAAACAAAACCTTAGAAAATAGTCCTCAGTTTAAACACTACTACGATAGGTTTTTGTTCTTCCCACACTGAAGAAAAGATAGTGAGGGAGCAGCTCTTCACACTGTCTCTGTGGTTGGTTTTTTCCTTCCCTGTAATGTACACAGAAATCTGTAATTATCTTTTGACTCAGAAGTACCAAGTTCCTGTTACTAGATTATTTTTGACTCCTCAACATGCGATGTTTATTTGATGCAGCATTCCGTCTCCAGTCCCTCTTCCCTATTAGGAGGGTTAGAAAATTTAATCAATATCCGTGAGACTCCAGCACTGACACCGTACCAAGTTTCAGAAATATTTACTGTGTGACATTTCTTCACATATATGAATACTGCCTCTGCTCACCTGTTAACAAGGTGCTTGAAAGTCCATTTAGCAATTCTTTTACAATCTAAAATGTCCCTTGTCACTTAGCTTTGTTGCATGTGTGGTGTGCTGGTTGTAATTCACACACGCAGAGTACATATTTGGTGGATTTCTTTTTTATATTATTACTTAAATCCACACTTAGCTTAAGGCCCTTCTGGCAGTTTTCCATTGAGTGGGATGGCTTTTGCTGAGATGGTCAACAGGATCAGATTTTCCCATCTCTCAGGTAAGAAATCATCAACAGCCTGTCAGATGACACCTGACAAGGTACCAGTACCAGCCTACGTCCTGCTAGCTTGAATCTCACCAAGGCTTGGCTTCGAATTCTTCAACTTTGATCCAGAAAACCAGAAAACTGCCAGTTTTTTAGCTATGCCCTTGAAATATCTGGCAGGCTCTTTCCAATATGTTGTTAAGAAATACTGCATTTCATTGTCCTGCAAAGGATGCTTTCATGGGCTTTTTCCAGATTCTCCTAGTCTGAACTATGTTCTGTCCTCCAGATGAATGTTAAAAAACTGACTAAAGTTAGTCAAACAGCATGGTGGAATAAAACCACGCCATTTACAGCAGGTCATTGTTCACCAGGTAAAATGACCGATTATAAATAGATAATGTATGTCATAATTGCCATGTGAAACAGCTTGCAGGCAATTCGTAGACTGAAATACTTTGCCTAACTGTTAATCAAATAACTTCAACTGATGAACAAAAGAACTTAACTCTGCACTTGAATAATTTGCAAATAAGGAAAAAGAAATAGATTTGTCAAATTAATTATTCATTATAAGTAGTTCAACCAGACCTATCCCTTTTTATCATTTACATTGGTTTTAAATTCTTAAAGTGGTTTGGGAACCCTAAAGAGTAAAATCTGCTATAAATGCTTAATGCAATGATCATTTATATATGGCACTGTAAACGTACAAACATGCTTTACTTAGCATTGAATTAGGCAGTGGAGACCACGAGAGTGGTTACAATAGCTCTAGCTCTCAAAAAGAGGTAAAAGCCGGGTATTCTGATATTTTTCAGGCTGTCTGAAGAACGAACTGGGTACCTGCAGTTTGAAGATCACTGCTGCAATTGACCCTCTCGGCGGCTTAAGGAGCCACTGGCACCGTGTCTCTACCAGGGCAAGCAGCCAACACTGGCAGGGATGCAATGGGCACAGTCCTCAGGCTGCAGAGGGGGTCTGATTTCTAGAAATGCTCATCTGCAGCTCAGTGTTGAATGCCTTTGCTGGTTTGTTTGGTTTTAGTATGGTTAGCTTTAGGAACTTTTCTAGCTACGACCCTATCCAGTAACGCTTGGCTTGCAAGGACAAACGGGTTCACAGAGGTGGTGTGAACACATTGCTTAGCATGATTTGAGGTGGTATTTCCTAAAATATCACTACCTTCTGAGAGCTGGAATAACATCACCAAACACATGGGAATAGCTCAGATTCTGGCATCCTTGTCCACAGTACACAGGATCAACTCCATAGGCAGTCCTACTGAAACCATGCAAAATCTTACACTTCAGGTATTAATACAATCAAAACTACTTGTTAAATTTAGAAGATTAAAGGTGTTTACAGAGATCAGTAACAAATATTATTTTTAAATCTGACAATGACTTAAATGACAAAAAAACCTAATACCATTTTCTTTTCAGGTGGCTGGGAGTGTGTTGTTGTTTGCTTGATTTTTTTTTTTTTTTTTTTT
>VZRQ01004333.1:314759-335579 GCA_013397975.1 Machaerirhynchus nigripectus
TTTTTTTTTTTTTTTTGTAGTGCTGGCATTTAACAGAGAGGCTCTGATTTTAACTCTGAGTAAATCTGACATAGAAACACCCAGAGAAAAAAAATATAAAGTACTATGAGGTCATGTTTACAATCATTTTTTAAGCTCTTTCTGAATTAATTACGCCACATCTCTGCATCAGTTATGTTATACTAGGTAAGCAACGCACCATTCAAATGATTTTTAATGACCAAAGCCCCTATATTTTAGGGTTGAACATCTGTTATCTATTCAGACAGTGAGTAGTCAAGTCAGTATTTGGGTGAATAATTTGCAAATTCAATGCATAGAAAATTTGGTACCACTGCTAAGGTTAATTCATTTTTCCTGGGATGTTTTGTAGCCAAATGGAATCAAAATGTCCTCACGCATTACTTCGCACCCACCTACTTCTCTGAGAAACCAGACAGTGTTGGACAGTACTGAAGAGTCTAAAGATAACATGGGATGAAACAGGAGCCATGAATAACACAGGAAAAAACAAGAGTGCTTTAGACTTTTGTCTACAAAATGCAGTTTTCAGCTCAATACAGCCGAAACAAAGTGGCTAAAAAATCAACAAAGGAACCGTAAGAAAAGCTACCACTGTTTGAATTTATTCCTTATTACGACAGCAGCTCGTAATCCAGTTTCACAAAGAGAATAGTGCAGTATCCTACACATGGTGCTGGACAGGAAGATTTCAAAAGTCTTTAAAACAGGAGGAAACACCTTTCATCCTCGAATATTTTATCTGCAGCATATGGCTTCATGTGTTTGCTGTTGTTTCTTTTAAGGCCAATGCACACCTGAAGCTTTCCCACTTCTAGTTACAGAACTCTCTGATGTTTGTAATGGTCTGGTACCAGAGTAACTAACCTGGTACTTTGGATTGCCAAAGGGAGATAAGCAGAGCATGAAATAACTCATTAGCACCTAGCAGCACTTGGTATGCAAAAGCCTAATAGTGAGTCAGGGGCTGCTTGTGTGTGTGGTCTCTTTGCCATGTGATCTCGTAGTTTGGCTGTAGCAAATGGGATTAGTCTGGATGACTGCAGTAGGAAAGTGTGTTTACACTCCTACATTTACGCTAGATTAAAAAAATATTAATTAGAGTACACTGCAGCAGAGCCCAATGGGAGTTGTTCAGTGTCTTTTGGAGGAGACCCTGAGATTTTACCATTTGCTGATTTCAAAGTTCATTAACAGCAAAATTGAGCTGTAGGATAGTAGAAGGACCCAAGAAGTAAAAGCTCCCCTCTTCTCCCCCATTATACAGGAAGGTAGCAGGAGATTCAGGAGCAAAAACTAAGCCTGAACCCCAGGCCTGGACTGGAAGACCAGAACACTTCCACCATTTGTGCCTGCGCCTGTCTCTCCAGCAAGTCCTGACGGCAAAACTGGGGAATGAGGGAGTGGGCAGGAGAAGGGAGGAATGCTTTGCACTTCACCACCAGTTCTGCAAACCTCACTAAGTGGAAAAGTTCCGTTCTTTAACAGGTTACCTAGACTTTCTCAAACACAACATTTCTCACCTTTTCATTTGGGTTCTTGCTCTAAGAAATCTCCCTAGAACAGACTTTCACATGATAGACTGTCTCTGATGGTTAAAAGCTATGTCATCATTGACCTTATGTACAACATCATTATTCACAGCTAACTGATCCCTGGGTATGAAAAATGCTTTTGTCCCAATAATAAAATGAGATTATAGCATTTAATCCAGAAATTAGGCCCAGCCTATTGATGTTTCATCATGGTTAGTACAGCATTCTATTTCAACAGGTTAAAGAATTAATGAGTCCCATATATGTTTACTATGGACACTCTAAACTTAAAAAGTTGTAGGGTTTTAGGTCCATTTACTAGGTTGGGAAAAATAAAATAGAATTAATTTTTGTGACCACTGTTCTAGGTGAAACCTGTATCCCTCTGATGAGGCTGAATACATGACAAAAGTTTCTGCATATTGTCTGCTGGCTCCCAAAGTGGCCAGACCCATTTTCAGCTCCTCTAAAATTATGCCTCTGTTTTTACTTAAATAAGGAAAAGTCACGTGGGTGTTTTGTGATCCTTTACACCTAAGGGCATCAAACGTTGTCCTGCTTGTTTCTCAAAGCCTGCACAAAACTTTCAGTCCTTCTGGTGCATGTTAATACATACTCCTGGCAGCTTTTCTTTACTGGCTCAATCATACAAACAGATCCAAATTTCATGTACACAAATCAGCTGCACAAGAAAGGAGAGACATTTCCTGTCTGAGACCATATTTTAACACTCTCTACGCTCCTTACTGCAAGACAGTTAGTCGCAGAATCACGAGGCACTACTGTTATGTCTGTTAGAAGTATCTTATAATACTCAAAGATTTCTTCTCAAAAGTGTAAAAAACTTAAAAATAATAATAGTATCATTTCATTAAATGAACAGAACATCTGAGAAACTTTCTTGGACAATATAATTTGGATGTTTTCAACATCGCTTATTTTATTTCACAACAAACTTACATTTTATCACATGATTGCTTTCCCAATTATAGTGCAAAATAAAAGGCATCATCAAATAGTTTAATAGGTGCAGAGGAAAATGTAGTTTTGTACATCAAATGATGCAGAAAATAACGTGACAATGACAACAACAACAAAAAAAATCTGTGTTGGGATAGAAAATTATCGCTATAGAGTTATTTGTCCTATATCTCCTCAACAGAGGAAAGGGACAGAGAGCCCCCAGGTTTGATTATTATTTTTCTGATAAAGTGTACACTGGGATAAAGAGAAGATTTCCTCTTCCAAGTAGGGTCTGCAGTCCTTCCTGTGAGTTTGTAATCTCAACAGTTAAAAGACAAATCGCGTTTATCCACAAAAACAGAAGTCCATGCTTAGGCTGCAGGGTAGGAGATTTAGGCAGAGACACTGACAGTTTTTCTTTAGAAAACTGTTTGTATTTTCACCGCAATCTACTCAGACACATACTAATAGAATTTTAAAAGGTCTGTACACATCCACCGGTGCTCAGATCGCATGTTGATAAGCACCTCCCGGTGATTTTCAGATCTCCAACTCCAGCCTGGACCGGTTATTACCTCTGCCTGCCTGGCAATACAGAGCACTAATCTGTCTCCAAATAGAGGCCCCTGAACAGCGCAGGGTAGGGAGCAGTGGATCACCACAACCCTCTTTGGAGGGCCTGCATCCATGCCGTGTAGCACAGGTATGTATTATTTATGGCCGTGCCTCTGTGTGATTACCTCCAGTTAACTGGAAGCCTCTCTAAAACAAAGGTTGCTCTAGTCCTGCTCGCCACTGGCACGAGGCCCTCCTCGCTCCTGCTCTCTCCCGCTGCTGTAAGCGGACATAACAGCCCTCGGTCTAATTAGCTGTCTTTAAGGCAGGGCTAAGTGGGCTCAGTGGGGGGAAGAGGCTTTTCTGAGCCCCTCCAAGCCTCTCCTCGGCGCTGGCAGACGGAGCGCGCGCGGCCTCCGAGAGGCACCGCAAACTCACTGACATTATGTCCACGGGTTATCATTATCATCTTTTTTTTGAAAAACCTGATCGATCGCTCCCGACCACAATGATGCTTCAGGGCATCTCTCGCTCTGCTGGGGAGTGATTGACCATTGGGTATCATTAAATATGGGAGGTGAGGGGAGGGAGGGAGGGAGGCAGGCGAGGGGAAGACCGAGGCGGCTGCAGCAGCAGCACCGGCTCCGGCTCCTCCTTGCGCACGCCTCTCCCTCCCGGACACTGCTGACCTTTCACTCAGGAGCCAGCTGGAGTCAGGAGAGATTTAATTGAATGGCTTCCTCAGATGTGTTTGGGGTTTGGGTGATGGAGGAGGAGGATACAGCACTGAGAAGAGAGAAGGTGGGGGGAGAGGAATGAAAAAGGAAAAAAAAAAACCCAAAAACCCAACAACTTTGGATGACCTTCAAAGGCTAATTGCCTGGCTCTTCGTTGGCCTGGGCTTTGGCTTGCACAGGGATCCTGGCAAGGCCAGGGCTGTCCTTCCCTGGACACAAGCACCTCGACTGCAGCAGTCCTGTTGCCCTGGCACTCCCCATCACCCTCTCCCTGTGCAGCCAGCCATAGATGAGCCAAATCGGCCACTTCTGCCCTCCTGGGTGATGCCACATGGGCAGAACAAGGGTCGTCCTAATTTTCTATGCCTCCTCATTCACTGAAGAAAGGTATTGGGAGGGGTGGGGCAAGAAGCAAGCATTCCTTTGAAAGAGTGCATAAATACGCACTTAGATATTTTCTTGTCTTTTTTAACATCGCGTTTTTCGTCAGGTTGAGCACAGAAACAGACAAAAAGAAAAACCACAGAGGAGGACCCAGCCAGAGAAACCCAGCAACTGTGCTGGTGCTTGCCCTTTTCCAGTCACCTCCCATTTCCTCTGGTTTGGCTTCCTTTGTTTGTGCCTGGGACCCTGCACCTAGGCAGGGCTACCCACACATCTCCTCCTCCTCTCCTTTCCTCTCCCTTCCCTGCATGTCCCCCTCAATGCAAGCTCCCCCCTCTCCATTTTAACATAACTAAAAAGGAACGAATGGATCTCAGCTGAGTTAAATGGGTGACAAGGGAGATGGAAAGAAGGAAATTCATCCCTTCTTGTCTTTGAGAGCAATTTAATTAGGCCCAGGCCCCCTGTGAGTGGGTAAGGGAAAGGCTGAGGATTGGCTTGTCTGGGCTTCCTCTGAAGGCAAAAGCGGCCTTGGACACACATACAGAGAAAGGATTTTTAAAGGATCATGTAAGAAGATCAACAGATAAGCAGCTAATTTTGTGTACTTAGGGAGAAAATGAGTGCGTTCACTCCCACTGGAATAGCCAGAGTGATGGGATGAGAGGAAGGAAAACGAGGAGGAAGCAAGGAAAAAGGCTTAAGGTATTTCACCATTACTGCTGATTGCCAAAATTAAAGATTTATACTGCTTGATAGGGTACTCTGGCTACGGCTTTCACAGTGACTGTGCATGTGTACATATATCTATATACATACATATATAGATACAGATTTCTCTTTATACAGCTCAGTTATTTCAAGAATTTTCATCAGAAAACCACTTTTAAACTAATTGGAGTCTGTGGAGAGGAAACCTCATTTTTGGTTCAAATGAATTTTCTGAAAATGTCATTTGATTCGGGAAATATGACTGATCTGCCCGATTTCTTGATAAGAAATGAAATGAGCCGTTGTCCTTCAGGATATCATAGACTTGAAATGGGGGATTTTATGGTTAATGCCATCAGATAGAAGTGTCCTACTTTGAAAGGAGAAGTCCATCAGCCCCAGGGAAAGGCTGAAGACTGAATTTCATCTCTAAATCCACAGCTGCAGCTAGAGCTGGCACAGAGCAGTGATAGATTTTTTTTATTTCCCAAGCAATAATTACAAGATAAACAGCAATAAATAACACAGTCATTAATAACAACAAGTAGTTAGTACTCTTCCATCTCTTCATTTTAATTCATAATTTTTTCCCTCAGTGATGTGGTCAGCGCTGACCATGGAGGCTAAAATTAATCCACAATATTATAACACCTTAGCTGTTAATTACCTCACATAGAATAAACCTGTATTTGGAGATGGCTGGCTTCTTAGTGCAACAGAAACAGGATCTCTTGGATGTCAGTGTAACCTTGCTAACTCCATTTTTTGTAGGGAAAAACTAAGAAAGACAAGATAAGTGACTTTCCCAAGGCCACAAAAGGAATTAGTCAGAGAGACAAGAAAGTCCCTCAAAGTCCTTGCTGGAGGGCTGGCACCATTAGTTAGTTTATCTTTTTCATAGCAGCATATATGCAAATAGAAATGGAGTCATATGGATAAAAAAAAAATGAGATCAGGGACAAGAGAAAAGGCAAAGAGAGAAAGCCAAATAAGTGTAAGTAAATGTTCCAAAGGGCCGATTCAAGCTAATATTGAAGAAGCAGGTTTTAAACGAGACACAAGGAAGGAACAAACTGCGTGAGATTTGTAAGGGATTTGGGTAGAAGGTTGTTTTAAAGAAAGATTGTTTACAGAGGTTTGAAAGGCTACAAAAAGTTTGGATGCAAACTTCCAGGCACTGCAGTGTGGGCTTGCAGTCTTGGCCCACCTGGCCTCCTGCCCACACCAGGAGTATACAAGAACTGGTACTCAACATGCTGTAACCCAAGTTTATGGCAGAAGTCCTGCTGACTTTTGTAGGGAGGTCTTTACAGAGAAACAGCTATTTTAGGCTATGTTTGACCCAAGAAAGAAGGACAGGTGCTACCACAAATTTCCCCTCAGCTTCAGGATGCTGCAAAGAAAAAAAATCCAACAGGAGGAAAGAGAAGCAAGGAAAACCCGGGTTTTCCTATTTCAGTCAAAAAATATTTCAGGAACACAGGTAGACAGAGTGTCTCAGTTTGAAAGGGATTTATTTTACCCGTGAGGCATCTTGCTAGAGGAAAAATTACCAATTCTTTTACTGACTCTTCTAAACTGGTTTCCTCATACACATGTTCACTTCTCAATTAGCGGCTGGACAGACCGTTTCTTAAACACAGAATGGAAGCAGTAAGATGATGTACTACTCTAACCTTTTCCCTGCTAAATGGAAAAAAAAATGGGTCTTTCTGTGATGCATCACTGATTATTCTCAATGCCTAAATCTAAAATGTGGTAGAAACGTTTTACTCCCCCCAAAATTGCACATAAGTGGACATTTCGTGTTATGCCTCTTCTTATCAGCCCAACAGTGACTGCAGGTACAGATGAGGCAGGACTCAGTAGTGGTCAATAGGAAGAAAAATTCTCGAATTGCTGCTTAAAGAGCATCTCTGTCTACAAAGGATTACCCTGCCCTGCCCATGGTCTCTGTCAGGCCTGATCTGCTTCAAGTTGTCATCCACAGGAATGATGTCTGGAGCTGCTTTTTGCAACCACTCTGACACAGCAGGTGCAAACTGAGTGGGGTAATTTCTTAGACCTGGTTCTGCTTTCTTTTCCCCTACTAGTTTTTAGTGTGCATGAATTTTTTTGGATAGTGTGAAAATAATCCCACATGAAAGAAAAATGCTTCAGTCTTTCTCAGTCAGGAGGAAATCATATTGCAATACATAACTCTGAATCTCAGGCATAAGTATTACAGATGGAAAAGAATTATTAGGTCATCTAGACTTGCGCAGGATTGTTCCCTACAGTATATTCCCCAGTTCTAAAACTAGTCTAGTTTTAATTGACACTGGCAATGGGCTTTCCATCATGTTCCTTGGGAGGCTGTTCCACTGCCTGAACTCAGTATAAAGAAATATTTCCTGATACTTATCTAAAATTTTCATTGCTTAATTTTGGCTTACTCCACCAACACACCCCTCTTTATACTGCATTCTGCAGTATGAGGCACAAGCTACCCCTGGCTTTCCTCAACACGACATCTCTGATTATGTGCACCTAATGTATTCATTTCATCAGGTGGATAAATGTATATGAAATACAGCATTCTCTAAGCACAACATACATTTGTTTTGTACAGAAACTGCTGAATAAAGAGCAGGCCTGAAAGAATTGCACCGGTGGAGACTTTGATGTACGAATAGTTAGAAGAGCAGAAGAGGAGAGCACATAACTCAGCCCCAGATTGCACCCTCAAGAAATCATGTTGAGATTCCCAACAGGTAAACACCTTGACAAATCCTTACTAACTTGATGAAAACAGTTCACAAAAATATCATAAGAGCACAGAGTGGATAACACAGGAGATGGATCAATTTCCTTCCCTACGCTTCTACGGTACCCTGTTTAGCTAGAGATAGAATAATGTTCTAGTACATGTAAGAAAGATTAAAATATATCTAAGAATCTCAGGAAAAAATATGTAATTACGTAGGAAATGTAATGTAGAGAACACCACTTACAGTCGTAGTGCATTTTTTTTATCTTTAAAGTGCTGTACAAACACAACTAAATGAGTAATTGGTTTACTTTTGCAGATCCCCATGGAGCAGGTAAGCATTATTCCAGGTGCACATGGGGGCTCATCCTGAGGAGTGCTGAGCAGATTGCTTCCCAAGGCCACAGAGAAGCCTAAGAGTATTTTAAATGCCACAGTGTGACAACACCTTCCACCCAGGTCTAGGTCTTGTCTGTACCAGGTCAAAATCCCTGAGGCCACACAACAAAAAGCACTGGCCTTGTATAAGTTCACGCTGCCTTATCAAACAAAATGCAAATGTTTTACCAGCAAAATTTCATAGTAATAGGCATTACAGTAGGCTGTGCATCATCTGTTCTTATCTCTCTTACTTCACATTGGGCTAGGTAACAACTGTCCTCCGACAGAGATACAGCACAGACACTAAAAATCTTGAGGACAATATAAACTCTTGAGAAGCTGGCCCATTCTGCTGATACCCACAGAAGACATGCATTTAATCTGTTCTGTAAGTACAATATCTTGCAGTAGCTCACACTGCTCCATTAACGACTATTAATGAACACAGAACAAAAGCTTTAACATCACAGCTCATAAGAAAATGGTTGGGACAAAATAACAAAAAACAAAAAAAAACCCCAACCAAACAAAAACAAACAAACAAAAAACCCCCCCAACAACGTGATGTGGTGCTCAGAGCTTGGCCACAGCTGTGATCCAGCTGGCTGGTGACAGGAATTTGGTGAGCAAGATAAAGCATGCAGCACGTTGTTGTCCGAGTGTGGAAGCATATCAAGGGTGGCAAAAAGAATCATCCCGGGTGCCACAAAGGAATGGCAAGTTCCCTGGAAACACTGTTCACTGCAGCAGGGGAGCTGGGGTTTGACCAGCATCCTGTGCAACAAGCAGCTGTATTAAGAGCTGGTTTAGTTCAAAGAGCCAGAGCATGCAGCCATCACCCATCCTACTAATCCCATCTTCCACATCTTATAGAGCACAGCACAGCACAAGATACTTGCAGAAACACGGCCTTTCTCCTCATGTGCACTCAGCAGAGGCTGAAGAGAAGGAGCAGAGGCTGGAGAAAAAGCAGGAGAGGTTGCTCTTTAAAAAAAAAAAAATCTGTTAATTAGAATTGTCCACTGCATAAATGCAGGCAAGAATATAACTGCTAGTTTTGTTATTCACACAATTGCATTTAGTTGTTTAAAATTCTGGAATTTTTTTCCTGGTGAAGTAGTCACTCAATTGCTTGAAGTGACACTTGAATACAAGTCTTCTGAAAAGAATATATAGTCCAGGGATAGTGGGAAAGCAGTAACAATAAGAAGCAGTCTTTGCCAGTGGGAAGAATGAAACAAATTTCCCAGCTGTAACAGTCTGTAACCATCTGAGAAGTAGGCATATGTGGAATACAGGTATTTCGGACCGAATTAAAGGCATTTTCCTTTCCATTCCACTTAGACACTTCAATTACTTCTGCTGTGATTGCAGGGTAGGGTATCTCCCACCCTGTACACCCAACCTGCATCGTTCCTCTCATCCCTACAGTGCTCCTAGCCACACACTCCTAATGTTGTTCCACAACCTTTCCCCCAACACCCTCAAAAAAACCAAAAATCAAACCTCACTGTAAATCCAAATGTGAGAGAATGAGTTCACCACTTACTGAAATCTAAACATTAGGAGTTACAGCAGAATTCTGAATCACTGGCCTCAGTAAAAGGAAAACGTCTCTGCAGTGAAAATCTAAAAATGATGCCTAGACCAGCTACCTTTATTTTTTATGTGACCAACTCCCAAAGTACCTTGGGAAGAGGAATTCACATAAAAATACACTTCCACGTTCTCCTGTCTCTCCTCCACGTGAGTGACAGAAGGAGCACTGTTTGGTCTCACAGGTAATTTTCCCACTTGTGAGATGTTCAGTAAACCCCCCACAACCACCACCCCTGACAGAGCTCTGCAGTACGACTCGAAACTCAAGTGTTGCCCGCCATGACAATAATGAAATATATGGAGGGGTGGATGAGAAGGAAAGGGTGAAGAATGGATCCCAGGCTGAATGACAGCTTCTGGAACCTCTCCTTCTCCTTGCTGGACCTGTTAAATCCACAGTTAGTGGTGGCCTCAGGGAGGATAGGGCACCATAGCATGAGTCCCTGTCAGGATCAATAAAGCAAGGGATTGAATACCCCCATTTGGATGCCTGGAGCAACCTGTGACCAAACCAGAGGAAAAAATAAGGGAAAGAATGCATTTAACTTATCTTATAAAGAACATATTTTCAAAAATCTAATCTTCTAAGGATCTGAGTAGCTTCAGGGTTTTGTTTATATTTTTCATTTAGGAGTCTCCCTTGGGTCTTTTCTTTGCCAGGAGCACAGTGGGCAAAATCAGGATCTTTGGCTTCCCCAATGTGCTCAAGAACTCTATGGATAATTTAAGCTTTCCTACTGCAGTAAAACAGAAAGTTCATAAAAATAAATAGAGTAATACTTTGCACTCATTCCACAGGAGGCTTGTGCTTCATAAAAACTAGTCAGTGAAACATCTCTTTGAAGCAGGTAAGTGTTGTTTTCCCATTTCACAGATGTGAAAATGGGACACCGGATGTGTCAGGACCATCTAAGTCACCCAGGACCATTCCTCAAAATGGTAATTTTGTTTTTCTGAAAGTCGTGATTAATTCACCTTTATGTGACGTGTCACCTTGGCACACTTAAAACATGCCTAAAAGTATGGCTATAAGTGTGTGTTCCAATGCAGCAGAAGCAAACACACACCCATCCCTCAGCCATTAAAAATGCAAGGACCAGGACACTGCTTAAAATTGCAAGTGAAGATGCATCAGAACCAAGGTGGTAGACTTTGAGCTGGAGTAGCAAAGTCACTTGTGCAATTCTTATTCTGCTATTACCAGACTGATGTTTCACGTCTCTGCAACAAAAGCTGCTCTCAGTTCAAATGACTTCTGAGAATGGAACAGATGTTCCTTAAAACTGAATCCAGGGTACGTTTCTGATTCCATCCTTTGAAACTTTGATTACTTATACAATCCAGGTCTTCCAAAATCCCATTTCCTCACTTAAGTATAAGAAATTCTATCAAAAGAAAGCCTCTGATCATCCATGTAAGCTCAGCAATCACTGCATCAACAGCGGAAACAGAACACGACAACGTTTCTATAGCTTTTCTGAAAAGCTGGCTTGCCAAGTGGCTTTTGGTTTTCTTTGCTTCCAGATATTAAATTCCACTAACAGGCAGCTAAAATAGATATATTTTAAGCACTTTTTCTTGATTACTTTTCTATATAAGCAACCACAGTACTCAGGATGTATCATCCGGTGACAGGCAGTGGGGAAGAGAAGGGTCTGTATAATCTCCAGGAAGGTCTACAAAGAAGGGAATTCTTTCAAGAATAATTCAATATATAGTCAAAACATTGGCAATGACAAGACATGGGGCAATTCCCTCCTTTCTTTTCATTCTCTTCTATTTATGCCTCTCTCTATTTGAAAGTGCCCAGTATTCTGCAACAGGCAGAAGCTTGCAAAAGAGAAAAAGGTTTAAAAGAAATTCAGAATATGTCAATAATCAGCTTGGTTTACTTTTTTTAATTGGTACATTCTTCATCATGATGGCTGCTTTATAGGGATCTCTCCCAGGAAGCTAATTTAGCCTGAATAATGGGTACCTTAGCCTATTAGACTAATTTTCATTACTGGAGACACAGTGATATGGAACTTAAATGCCATCTAACCTTGTTTGAAACAAGTTTAAAATCTAAACCAAGAGAATTTAATCTGGTAGTTTAATCAAAGTTATCACACATTCAGGAACAAAAGATGTGAGCTGCATATTTTTTTGTTACAGGCAGAAAAACATCCTTCCCTGGGTATCTGAGTTGCATATCCAACCCATAACCCATGCTTTGAAGACAGGATTCAGCTCACCTGGCTTTAGATATCTTACTTTTAGATATTTAAGATTACTTGTCTATACTTTTTCTAAAGTCAAAGGAAATGGGCAACTCGAGAACACGATTAATTGCATCATTAGTGGGATGGGGAAATTAGAACATGAGAGATTAACCTCCTTGGGAGGTGCCTCTACCCTCATTATAAACAGAACCTAGCAGACTTAAGCCAGATGTTCCCCTAAAACAAAGTCAGACTGGATCAAGATCTCAGAGTTTTCAATACCTCACGATTTTTAGCAAGATGAAAATAATACAGAGATGCCGGACTAAAATTTCTGTGTTTCCTAAGTCCTGATACTTTACATTCCACTTCCCTATTGGTGTAAAGTCCATTTTAATTTAAATAATTTTATCTCTTAGTGAGGCAGTCTGGCTTTAGTGGTGCACCTTTAACCTGTTTCTCTCACTGATTCTTGCTGCTTCCCTGACCAGCTACGCTTCCAGTTCTCGTCCTTCAAGGCCATTTTCTCCAGCAGCACTGAATCCTTGCTTTTCTCCAAGTGCTTTGTCCTTCTTCTGACTATTCTCCCACCATTTCCTGAGTGACACTGGATTTTTTTCACCACCCACTACAAAAAGCAGTCTGTCTCCTGAATGCTATCCAATTCTACATCCATACCCGAACTGATAAGGTGCTTATTTAAATGTGTTATTCTATCAACAGCCTGCTGGAATCAAGAAAGTTTAATTTAGTCAAAATAATCCAGAAGCACAGGGGTAGTGAAGGAAGAACTGCATATTCTTCTATGCCTTATTATAGAGGGTTCTACCTTTCAATGGGAATAATAAAGAAGAAGAAATACTAAATTATTAGACAAAAAGTTCTTTTTCAAAATAAAAGACTTAGGAAGATGAATGACAGATGCCTATTGCTTTAAAACACCTTTAAGGTAACCTAAAATATGTCTTCCTTTCCTACTAAGCAATGCAGTTTGTTGTCAATCCTAAAGAGGCATCATAAAAAAACCCAAACCCAAACAAACAAAACAACAACAACCACCCCCAAAAAAAAATCACCAAACCAAACCTACCAAAAAACCCCAACCCCAAAACAATTCAACAATTTCAGCACTACTTTTGTTTTATCAAGTTTTTGTTCTAGCCCACAGCCATAAAAAACCAAAACATCGCAGCAGGTTTCTGGCCCTTATTTCCATCTCAATGACATAGTTGGTAGAAAGCATGGTGGAAACCTCCAAAGGAAGAAAGCCTCAGCTGACTGCAATACTCCAGTTGTCCAGAAATCAGCAGTGGCATGAGTGGGATCTGGATAGCCCAGAGATTCAGGGCAGACAAAGTCAAGAATGCTGAATGTTATTTCTCTGAAGGACTTATTTCCTTCTCTTTCACTTGAAGATCATCTTCCTGCCCCTGATGCCTACTGCCACCAACAATATCTGCCTGCAGAGCTGGTCATACCCAACACCTTTCAGAGTTACAGCTATAGCTGTCTTTAAAAACAATTCAGTGCTTGGACTGAATAAAAGGCACTTGCTGCATCACATCAGCCACATACTCCACTCATTCCAAAAGTGACCTCAATGAGGTTACATCAGTGTGAACCCAAAACTGGTGTCCTGAATTTAATGTGGTCTTACAAGACCGACAGCAGTGAACAAAGAGCAAAATCTACCCCAGAGTTAGATTTCAAGCTTCAGCCCATCATTCAGCTGCCACTGGTCTAAGATGTGCAAACACTCAAAAAAGGCTTTATCACGTTCCCTATGATGCAAAATGCACAACATTTTTTCAAAATGTGTTTGTAATTGGCAGGTAGTTCATAGATAACAACAAACAAAATCCCAAAAGACAGGATGGGATGGCAAAGACAAATATAACGGGCACAAACTCCCATAATTATGGTTTTAAGAGCAGAGCATTAAAACAGCAGAGGTTAATGTTTAAAGTTTACACACAAAACTGACTACCAAATGAACAAACTGGTTCCTCAGAGATGGGTACATCTGGGCAGCTAAGGCTATATCTTGCATTTATCTACACTTACAACATTGCCAATCTCTCTTCTTATCACCGTAACCATTATAGATCTACCAAAATTCAGACCAATTTTAAGATGACAGACATGATACATCATAACCATAGTCTGTGCTACACATTCATACAGGTTGACCCATGTTTCAGGTAAAAGAACATTTTTCATTTTTAACCTTACAAGGGAAATTGGCGCGATCTAGGTGCTTTTTACGTAAGCAGTACGTTAAATCTTTCCAGATTTTGGCAGATTCACTAACATTTACAAAAGGCATTGAATGGTCAGTCCTAGAACATGCAAATCCTGTCTTCCCTGCAAGAATCTGTGATGTGGTATTTTGATAACTACCTAATGAATAATGTATTGGTTTACTGTGTTAATTCGCCAATTATCAAGATTATATTAACTCCTCTAAACTTAGTCTCTGAAGAATGCTGAAGTAAGGGGTGGGATATATTAGCAATTCAGACATTTATGTCAGAGGCAGTTGTTTGGATTCTCCACAGGTGAAGACAGAGATATAGAGACGTCTTTATGACGCAACTGCCTGGAATTATAGATGTCAGCATTACTGTGGGTCAAATCACTGTTCCTGCTTGTTGTCCACAGCATGAAACTTTCAGTAACCTCCAAGAGAGAGACAAAAGATCTGCTGCAGTTTATGAGCCACCAGTCTCTCTCAGCCAGATTTTGCAGATGCACTTGGTTCTTCACTATGACAGTTGCCTAACACCAAGTAATACTGATAATATCTGAACTAGCGAGTTACACACGTGTAATGAACCCGCATCTTAAAAGATAAATAAAATAGGTTTCTTTACCTGGAAGATGTTGAGGATCTGTTTTTTCCTTTTTTACTAGCTTATATGTACAGCATGGTGTTTCCTTGCTATCAATACTATATTGGATGCACTGTGGAATTTAGAATGACAGCAGAATGGTTTGCATTGAGAAAATGCTAGCTGAAGTGTACTGCAGAATCTATCTGTTTTTCTCATTGCTAGACCTCTTTAAAAGTGTCTGGGCTGTATTTTTAGCCTTTTTTTTTTTCCTATTTCTTAAAGAGAACATATTTATTATGTAACTGGTTATTTTTTGGTTGAAAAATGAGGTTCTGTCGTTTTGTAGATATATCGAAAGGGGAGGGGAAGGGAAGGTAAACATCCAACTGATATTAGCTCTGAAGTGCTGGGTAATTGTACAGGGCCCTGGGCAAAAACAAAACATAGATGTGCAGTAGTCATAGCACATCTTGTCTTAACTTGTCTTTGTTAGTGTAAGTGAAAAGGTTAATGCTGTTCAATTCCGTCAATGCAGAATGAGGCACTGTGGCACCTTTGAAACCTAAACTTACTCACAGTACAACTGATGTGATTCCTGAGAGAATCATATTATTTACAAGTTAGCTTAATGATACAAATGCCAATTAACCACGTGCTGGTATATTTTACATATCTATATATATTTATTTATTTATTTTTAAAAAGGGAAAAAAAAAAAGCCCAACAGATTGCTTTTAGTATGCTTATCACAGATTAAAGCTTTGCTGCTGTCTACCAGCAACATATGGTAAGGTCTCAGCCACCTACTAGCCATAAGGGCTTAATCCTACTAGCCAAGACAGATACCAGGGATGGATCCCTGCAAGAGTTTTGAATAGCATGCATGGCAGTTTAAAGGAATAAAGCTGCCTTTAAAGCAGAATAATTAATGATGACTTAAATTCAATGCCAATTAAAAATGTCAGAGGCTGCTTCTTGACTGCCTTGCACTTTGTGTAGTCAGTTAAATTCAGAACATAGTGTGTGCAAGAAAGCTGCCAAACTGTCCATGTTTGGCACAGACCTGGCAAAGCCATCATGGTGACACAGGTGTAAGTCAGGGAAGCAGCAGATCCTCAGTTTTTTGGGCCACAGCTTCATCAAGCAAAATGCCATCCTGCTTACCTTAAATTACCTAAACCATAAATAAAAAGCCTCCCAATAAAAGCGAAATAAATATTACTCCTGACTATCTGCTATTTCCTTATTATTATCTGATTATTTCTATTCCTTTTGGTTTTTCTGTTTGTTTAACCAAATGCTTTTGACCGTTCTATCCTTTAGAGCCAGCATAGTAATTCTTAACACAGATGCATTCATCCCAGGAAATACACAGCAAATAGGGATGCAATCTCTCCTGTACACACCTCACCTGCTAACAGGGACAGATAATTGGGGTTTATTATTTAAAAGTCTAAGGGGCCAGGTGTGGCCAACCTGGTGCTCCCAGAATATCAAGACAATGCAGCGCTGCTGCCTTAAACTACTGCACTTGAACATGAGTATTCATTGCTACCAGGCTCAGAGCTCAGCAAGCAAGCTCCACACCAGGACAATTCCTTAGATCTCCCATTTGCTTCTCTGTATCTGATCTATCTGATCCCAACAAGCAGTCCTCGTGGGGCAAGTGAGAGTAACAGGTCAGACATACTCCAGTTTCACTCCTGCCGACTCCAGAGCTGGAAGGATGGCCACAGCCACAGGCACACCAGGCATGGGATGACCATGACACTGAATCTGCATAATGCCTCTGGCTCCATCCCAAATCTCCCCTCTGTGCCAGCTCATGCAGGGCTGGCAGAGGATTACTCCATGAGGCACAGACAATACAGAAGGCCACTGCTCTCCTGGCTCCTGTGGTGGTGCCTTCCTTAACACATCATGAGGTCACACAGGCTCCAAACCCAAGTTTCCTGCCACCATCTATGACTAAAATTCTCTTATTCTTGTCAGCCCCACTCTGAGTTTGATTTCAGAGGGTTTCAGTTTTCGACATTTGAAAATATGAATATGTCAAGAAACAGAGCCAAAGCTGCAGGTATCTTTCATATATTGCTAAGGATTAAAAGAGATTAAAGATTCTGTCATATACCAGCAGTAAATCTATTCTGCTACCATCAGCCACCCAAATACAATCCACTCTTTTGAGATCACTCATTTTGAGATGACCAGCTTTAGAATCAGGTGTCAGATTTCCATAAATGGTTTCAAGAGGTAGAATCCTGGTAAATTTATTCAGACCAAGGGTGTTTAGAATTGAGCACTTAAAACAGTGAACCCAAACAGCCCCCACACTGACTACATACACAAAATCTTCAGAAAGTGAACACTTTCCAAGATTTTAATTCTTTTTTAAGAATTTTAATTTTTAAATTCTTTAATTTTTTAAGAATTTAAATTCTGCCTTTGATTCCATTTTGCCTGCGTATTATTTCAAAGCCTTTTACTAGGAGTAAGTTTAGGAGTCATACTGAATTTATTTTGATAAAAAACAAAAGGTCTAAAATACTTCCTTTTTCTTTTGTCTCTCAGGAAGCAAAAGTTTCTTCCACAACAATGGTCCACAGTCTCTTATTTTGGTGTTCTCTGTTTACCTTTCCCTGGTCAGAGGAAGTCATTGATATGACTGGAACCCATCCTTGCAGATTTACCTAAATTGCTCTTGGGACTATTATACGTTTCCCAGCTCCAGGAAAGAAAGGGATCCAATCCACAAGGGAAGGACCTGCCCTAGCCGTGACAATCGGGAGCCAAATTCTTATTGTCATTTGTACGAGTAGGCAGATAAACCAGCGTGACTGATATTCATGAACACAGGTGTTCACAGAGAGAAGCAGACCTGGCCTCTTTATCATTTGTACGTACAACGAGGAAAACAGGGGAAACAGATGATCCCACAACAACAGAAAAGAATTGGCATTTGTGTTCAACATCAAAACACAAATCGAAGCCGACTGATGCATCAGAACACCGGAACATGTCAGAAGCACCTTTCAGACTTCCACCTTCTTTGCTTAGAGAAGAGATCTGTCCCTCCTGTTTGCTACTGACGCCTCTCTAAAACAACTTTAATTTCTCTTGCTATTTAATACATGTCACAGCACTTGACAACACTCATGATCTGTACTAATCAAAGCCTCGGTAGCTGCTACAGCCTGAGCAGGGGTATAATCCTTAAGATTCAGTCCCCCCTCAAAAGGAAAAAAAAAAATATGGCGGTAGTTTGCCTGACAACAGGGTAAACAGATTATTGTGTTATTGCTGGCTGATTGCCGGAGTTATTTTGGAGCTCCATAATTCGTTTAAAGAGATTTTTGACATTTATGAAATGACTTCTATAATCAACTGACAGTGCAATATCCTATAATTGTTCAATTAAAAATGACTACTAGTGCATTCATTTATTAGTAGAATCAGATAATTGTCTTGCCACTAAAGAGTACTTCACACTTTGCGCATCAAATGAAAACGTTTGAGTATAAATCTGTGGCACAGCAGCTAAAGTCCTAGGGATTTTTCAAGTGAAGGTGTAATTATTACAGGCCTCTGAAGTAAATATGGTTTCATGTGATAATCTTTAAATGGATTGCCTGTGTCTTACAAGACACACTCCTGCATAAACTGTCACATCTGGCGGGCTGGACACGAACAGGTTTTCAGCGGCAGGTGAGACTCCTGTGATTCAAAACAGGGTCAGCTTAAAAACTGGCATTTAAATCACAGAGCTGATCTTCCTCCCCTGCACCCCTTCCTGTTCCTGGGAGGGCACTGTTCTACTGGAGGAAGGCAGCAGGGAGTGGGTGCACAGGTACAACAGTTTTGCATGGGAAATTGGACTGGAATATAAACCCATAAACGATGTAGCCTCAGTCACATATGCACACCCGCACCCTGAGCTCCTGGGAGGCAATCAACGTCTTGATGGAATATCTGGTGATTTTTAGATATATTTGAAGTCCACTTGAGGTCACTGAGCACCTTGAAACAATTTTAGAAGAGAGACTTTCTCCTTTAAAATTGAACATTTTAACTCACATTATCCAAACTAACTGCTAAGCAAAATCACAGATCAATTTTTCATTAAATAATAAAAAACTTGGTACATCAAGTAGGTAGAGATCATATGGAAAACTGTGTAAGCAAATCACTGAAAGGCAAGCAACTGCAGCAACCCTTCACAAATATAATGATTTTTTTTTAATTATCTCTCTGTTTCTAGCGACAACCTTCCAGAATCCTTGGCTAAACCTCACAATTTATATTCAGATAATAATAATTAAAGAAATCAAGTGCAGAGTCACCAGATGGAAGATAATACTTAATTTGTGGCTGCTACAGTATACAATTTAGTAATGTCATTTCAGAGTCTCAGCTGAGCTTAAGTCCTGCTCTCCTCTTCCATCCCTCCCCCACCACACACCAGTTTGATAACAGAACATACCGCTTTCTTCACCTTGCACTTGAGCTTTTCTGTATTGCCATTATACCCATGATCTTCAAATGCTTTAATGAACCAATAATTAACGAGTTATTTCTTGTGCCGTGGCTGCGCCAAGTGTTACTTTCCCTGTGCTGTGCACGGAGAAAGCTGTAAAGTGGGGAATTACTGCCAAATTTTTTGCTAGCAGTCCCACGATTAGGGGGAGGGTAGCTGGCTCCCATCTAGAGAGCATCAATGGGGGAGCATCTGGAGAGCACCTCATTTTCCAGCACAGCACCAATTAAAACCAAAGCGGGGATGTGGCAGAAGCCAGGCTTCAGCCAGGCTCCCCCTCCCTCAGCAGACCTTCCCCAGAAGCCTGGTGCGCTCACTGGGCACAGCAGAGCCCCGTGGCACAGCCCTACCACAGCCCATCTCCCCTTGTGCACTCTGATCACAAACCCATCCTTCCTCCTGGCGTGGGTGGGGGAAAAATTAAAATCAATGTGTCCCCGTATCAGATCAGCTCCCCACAAAGCTTTGCAAATGACCCACCAAGGATAGGCTGCTTCTTCGAAGGCATTTTTCTCCTCATTTTATCCCCCATGCACCTTTTTTGTTGTTGTTTGTTGTTGTTTCAAGCCCATTTTTCTGCGCGTTGTATGGATTTTAGAAAGACTTTTGATAAAGACGGTCCTGGCAGCTGGATGATAAATATTATTTTCGTAACCTGCCTAGCTTTGTCAGCCACCTGCAACTGCAGCCCGCCACGCGTTGGAAGCAGCTCATTAACTTTCCCACAGCTTCCCAGGAGTTTTCCTTGTTTTCTTTCACCTTGGGTGTGTGCTGCCTTCTCCGTGAACAGTTAACTACCCGAGCAGGCCGAGCGGGCTTTGGCACCGCAAGCGTAGCACGCTTCAGGCAGCCTCCCTGCTAAGGCTCAAAATCTCTCTTAAACACATTAAGCAGCCCATTTTGGATTGATAGTGCAGTAATTATTCTGCTTCACCCTAAAAACCATCCTGGGGTAATTGGCGGAGAGGAAAATTACCCAGAGTCCTCTGCCACCTGGTAGTTAAGGAACGAATCCAGGGAAAGATAAGTGAAGCAGGGAAAAAATCGGCACTTATTTGATTTTAATCTCACCACTTTGCAAGCATTTAAATTGCCTTAATCAGGTGGCTGGCTCCCAGCCTAGCTGGTAATCTGTTATCAAATTTGAAACTAGATTTTTTAAAATGTCAGTGTAGGCTGAGAATTGAAGTCTATTAACAGTTATGAGCCTCCCTCCTAAACTTCCATAATCTATGTATTAATGATCCCTTTTACAAAGCTGTCAAATATTACTTTATTATAACTATATATTAGTAACGTCAGTGTAAAAGCAGGATTTAATTATTTATTTTTTTAAAGATGGGGGGGGAAAAAGCCAAACCCCATACACACGCACAATGCTGACATTCTTAACACTGAAACCCGATTTTTCCGAGGCAATAACTTGAGTGTATGGAATAACCTTGATAAATGTAATTGAATTTTTCTCTGATAAGATTAACTAGTGGTAATTGTGAATGGGGAAGGTCTGACCCACTACAAATGAGATGTATGACGAGCTGAAAATAATCAATTTTTTTTCCTTTCTCTTTCTCCCCTCCCTGCCCCCCCCCCACCTCCCAAAAAGGGAAAAA
>VZRQ01004333.1:335618-371195 GCA_013397975.1 Machaerirhynchus nigripectus
CTGAAATAGTAATTTTGGGCCTGGCAGGATGAAGCATTTATGTCTGAAATGTTTTTGTGTGTGCTGATTATCTGCTATCTTCTCAGTGTGTCTAATTGTGCTGAGCTCAGTTTAAAATGAGATCAACACATTTAAACCCCAGAAGGCTTAATTAAGGGAGGGACTTAATGCTTTACAAAAAAGGGGAATTTACGTCTTTTGAGAAATGTAGCATAAATTCTACCTTCAACTTCACTGACTAGAGTACTCCAAAATTTTGTAGTTTATTAAATTGCTTTTAAAAACAAACACAGAAGACAAAACTTTAGAACTTATAATTGCTGCTGGTGGTTGAGAGCTGCGATTTTTTTTTCCTGTGCCTACTACTTCTTGCTCTTTTTTCTTTCCACGTGCTCTTATTTCAAGGTGTCCTGACAAAGCGAGCAAAAATGCAATATAAAAAACAGGCACGAGAACTGCAGCTTTGGAACCCCTCAGCTGCACACAGCAGCCGTGTGCTTTTCAGAGCTGAAGGCTGCGTGGACAAACACACATGCAAATTCAGACAAAGCACTCCCCTACCTGGCATTCGTTTCTATTAAGCAAACAAACTATTGCTGTGGAAATTAAAAAAGGGTGAGGGGAAGGATTAATTCTTTTTAGTTATGCGATAAAAGTCAATCAGGTGTTCTTTGAAAATAATGCCACAGTTCATTTTTTCTTCCTCCCTCATTATCCTGTAACTCTGACCGCTGAACTTCAGTGCTGTAGATCAGGCTAAAACACCACTGACAACTGTGTATTCATATTCTCTTCATTGAATCCTGTGTAGGTTCTGTGAAAGACTCTTCAGAAACATGAAATCTACCAACAATGAAATTAATCACAAAGTACAAAAGAAAAGCAGCTGGCATGCAACTACTGAATAATGCAAAATGTGCAGATTTAAATTGCATGTCACCGTTAATGTATACAATATATCTATATCTGCACACACACACAGTTGTGCTATAATCAGTAAATAATTTTTCACTGTCTACAAAATAAGTATTTTAATTCACAAACAGTATATACTGAAATTGCATCAAAATTAAATACAGGATGAGTTCATCATGATTAATGTTACAGCACTAAACACCAGAAGGAATTAAACTCAATAGGAAACGGTTGCAATTTAAAACAATAGTTAAAAAAAAGCTTTATATGGGAGAAAGTTTTAAGTGAAACCAGTATAAATCTGTGTCAATATCTCTGCATATTCTTTCTCTAATTAGTCAACAGGATCAAATACAACAAGGAAAGAAAGTTGTTTGCTTCATTTATGTGCTCATTAGAACATGGATTATTTATAAAGGGACTACCTGGAAAGCTATAGGAGAAAATCACTGGTGACGCCACTATTGTCATGGAACACTGTGGGGAAACTACAGTCCTGGGGACTGATATTATTTTTCTTTTATCAAAAAAATAAAAATCATTTAAAAAATAAAGAGAAAACTGGAGTCAATAAAAAACTGGAGTCCATTCACTTGCCTTGAATTCTGAACTTTGCTAGTTCTGAGTTGCACAACCATATATCCTTGAGAGCAAACAAGAACCCAGTGTACTTTATTTCTCAGCTTTTGACAACCTTTATTATTTCGTTTATCTGCTATTCATAGCAAGATGTAAACATCTTACTTCCCAGTGTGATCCTCATATCAACAGTGGGTCAGTTTAAAATATTGGGAATCAATATGTTATAAAACATCAGCCAGTACTAAAAACACAGAGGTAGAGCAAATTCATTGAATGTCAAATAAAAAATAAACAAACACAGACAGATAAAAAAATGTAGCAAGATCATAAATAAAAGGACAAGGAATTAGAAATAGATATTTCTAAAACAATGACTTGAGAGGGAAGATGCCCCTACACTAAGTACTGAGCCATTCAGAGCAGGGACAACGATGATTTTCTTGTAGGTGCAACGAAAATAAGGAGTTTAAAACGAATCTCTTAATTTAATAGAAAATTTACATGGTAATAGAGCTCATTACTTTTACTGCAGTGGTAAGAGGAAATAATATGGATGGAGAAAACTTGGTTCAGATTCAGCTCATTGTTTGAATTTATTGGACTGGATGTTCCAGACTGATGGTAGACGTGGGGGACAGCATTCCCAGCTTAGGCAAAGAGGCATTGTGGAGAACCATTTTCCAACTCAAAAAAAAAAAATTCTTAAAAAATTTTGCAGGAAAATGTTGCCTTAAAAAATCATTTGTTTTTAAAGCTCGAGAAGTCTGTACTGGTCATTTCAAATCTGAGGTTATTCTTTTCAGAGATAACAATATTTTGTTTATATATAATAATTTTGATTATTTGATAATTTCATGTTATGCCATTATAAGGTTATAAGGGCAGATATTTAATGAAATTCTAAGACATAAATACATTTACATGTTTTATTTTGTATGGCAATATTCTGCCATAAGCAAAATGAACTGTTCAGAAATTAAGCAAATTAAATTATAGACTACAATTTTACATCTTTAAAAACTTGTTTCAGAAGACTTGTTTTTTGGGGTCTCTTTCTTATAAAAATCTGAAATGTAGAAGTTTCTTATCAAATATGAAACTTTTTTCTAACCAGCCATACGTATGTTTTTCCTCATTCTCAAATAACTTTCAGTTTTCAAAACATAGTTAAAATTAACTAAACAAGAAATGGATACTGAGGCTTAAAAAAAAAAGGGGATTTACAGAAAGGAGGAAGACAAATGAGGAAGGCTAAGGGAGAAGGAAGGATAAAAAGGGAAGAACTGGAATTCAGAGGTTTAGGTCAGAACTTTGTCTACCTTACAGAGTATAAAACATCATTTCTGGTGGCCTTCCCCACCTGTGAGCCTTGTTGGCTCTACAGATCAGCACTGGTCCAATAGTGCATTATATCAAAGCAGATTAAAACACACCGAGATGTGAACTCATCTCCCTTATTCCTGCAAGTCCTATGAAACATTTGCCTCTGCATCACTTCATTTATATTAAACACTCCGTTATGACTTTTTACAAAGTTTCAATATTTTTTTATTTATTTGGTTTGTGAAATTTTTCTGTCTTTCACTTAAAGATAACTTTTTAGGTGGCAATTTGAAATGAGAAGTTTCTTTTTTTAAATTAAATAAGAACCTTTGCATCAAAAGGATTTTCTTTGTGAAAAGAAACTTTGTATCAAAAGAATTAAAATGTCTCCACATCTTGCTATTTCTTCTCCCAAATTTCATGCATCAGTTTGCCAGATTCAATTCAAATTTGCAAATGGAAGTACTTCATACATTTCCTTCTCTAGAACGTCGTTTGCAGCCAGACTGACAATGATGGCACAAAAAGTACAGGTCATCCTTCACTGGAACTCATCTCCCACACCTCCTCTCTCAATTCTTTTGAGGGAAGTCTACAGAAAACAGCAGCTCAATAACTGCCTCACCTTAGAGCCCTCTTTACTTGGTTACCTCCTCCTTCTATCACTCAATGCAACACTTTTTCCTCTATGCAGTGTTTGTCCAGAGCCAAATCTCAGTACAGCCAGCACTCTCATAGGCAGTAACGTGTGGTCTGCAAAGAAAAATTCACGCAAGCCAAGGATGGGACCCAAGCTTTTCTCACAAGGTCTTCTTCAGCCCTGTTTTCTGTGTTCTCTTGCCTGGTTTCAGGGCCATGTAGCACCTCTGGTGCTGGCCTTTACCCATCCCTACCTCCAACCCACGAAGCAAAGAACCTGATTTCTCCTGCTTATCTGATTCTCACCTGCCCTGCAGTGCTGCAGAATGGAGAATGTGATTTCACTCATTCTGCGCTACAAAATCAGCCAGGAAGAATCTTTTGTTCCTTCTGCTGGAGTAGACCTGTTCTTTCTGGTTTGATTCCTTCTCTCATTACCTCTGACAGCTTCGGATTTGGGCTTTTTCCAGAGGAGGAGGAGATGGGGGGGTTGAAGACAGGGAGTCTGTTTACAGCATGTTGAGTCAAACACTGCAATGTGATTATAGTCCTATGTTTTTATAGCATGCCCACTGTGCGTAGAAGTCCTCCATCTCATTTATTGCCAGTTTTAGTATGGCATCTTTTCCACACAGGAGATTTAAACCTGGTACCAACCGGCTTCCAGTCACACAAACACAAAACGAAGCTCAGGTTCTGGTGTTTTTCCTCAAAGATATTTTTTTAACAGATTTTTGAAAATTAACTGTAAACACCAATAAGGTAAAACAGTAAGTTCTTTAAATTTCACTTGCAAAGAGATGGTACTTGCTAGCCTCTGAGGAGCCACACTGTTTGAGATGTTGGCTCCTGCTTTGGTTGGACCTGACAAGCCACAGATTGCAAAGCAGCAGCTCCACCACTTGAAATAGAAAAGAATCGTTGAAATACAAAACTGATAAAAGTGAGATCACCTTTCAGTTTTCCTGACACTAGAGGGCAAGCCCATTTTAGGGAACGCTGCACTGGATGGAGAATCTTAAAATATGTTTCCTTAATAGCAAGTAAACTGTGCCAACTCTCAGCCACTTGTGTCTCCTCATGGACTTCTCTGGCTTCTGAGGTAGAACAACTCTGCTCAAGCTGGTGGAACTAAGAGGGCCAAAGAGAGCAGTCATCAAACCCTGGACCTTGAGTAAAAAACTCTCAGTGCCCACAAGGAAGGTTCTCATATTAATGATGGATAACAATCAGCTGCAATCTTAAGGACATTTCCCCTATCTATACAGATTTTTTTTTTATTTCAGTACCCTACAAGTCTAGTATTTATTGTAAGAATATTGATTGCCCAGTGGTCAGCAAGACAGATACAGGATGGAGAGAGAGAGATGTGAAAAGTGCTTGAGGAAATACTTTCCCTCAAATTAGCACCTCACGTCACCATTTTTACCTACGAATACAAAACGGAAGAAAAGCCTCATTTAACTCATGTCTCTCACTGCTTTGCAGGCTCCTCCGTGGTACCTTCCTCTTCACTGAAAAATCCAACACCACAGCTCATTAAGCCAGCCTTTGAAAGATAAGAAAGCTTATAGACTCCTTCACTTCTCTGAGGTTAACATTTCTTTGACAGAAGACAATGGTCTTGTGGTTAAGCCACAAGCTTGGTGTCAGGGGACCTTGGTTACAATCCATTACACAGACTGTGGAAAGCCATATTACTTATCTTGCCTTAACTACACTTTAAAGAAGGCCAAATAAGTTCACTTTTCCACCAGATGAGGCAAGGGTAAACAAGGCACAAAATGGATGCTGTGCTTCCGGCAAGGACAGCTTCCTAGGGATAACTTATTTTATTCACCTTTGGTGCCAAAGGTGAAAAAATTAATTTTTTTAAGAAATTACTAATCAGGTTCCTTAAGATGAAATTGTAAATTTATAGGGAGAAACCAATATAATAGCAAGGACTGAAAAAATTCAGAGATAGCATAAAATCAGTCTATATAAATTTATACATGCATTTAAAAACTAGATTGTGCCTATTTTCCAAGCACTCCGTACGCAGGCATGCAAATATTTCATTCAAGAGATACCTGGATTTAGCATCATTTTAGTCACTCAAATGAGTGATTTAGTCACTCAAATGAATGATCTGAGGGATTTGTAGCCTACAAATCCCTCTGCTGCCAGTCCAAAAGGAAACAGCTCTCCATTTTTTGCTAGGGCACATATATGTAGTCTATATGTAGGCATCCTTCACGGCCTGTAGCCCCTAAAATAACACTAGACAGAGCCTCCCATATTTATTTTCCCAGCAGAAATATTTGGAAAATAGGTAGATAGGAAAGCTTCCTATCAGTTCTTATTTATATACTCCAAATCAGGACAAAACTCACCCCAAAGTTGTAATTACTACACTTCACCTAAATTACCCAGTTATATATGATGCACTAATATGTATTTATTTCCCACGTCACACCTATTAACAGGTACCATACAGAATGGTACCACAACGACGTTTGTCAACTTTGCCTTCTTTCAAGTACAACAGACTCAGTTTCCACTGGAATATCTCAATTTAATAGCACAGTGCTACAGTCACCAAGACCTTAAAAACTAAAGCAGGCATAGAATAAATGTGCACAGCCACAACTGAGAACAGTAGGAGGTAATTCCACTATCTCGCTTCTATATTGTGCGAGCTACTCTGAGGAATGTTCAGTTAAGTCTTGCATAACGCTTTATCATAAATAATTACAGCTTAACTACACTTGGCAAATAAACTTTAAAAGAATTTGCTATAAAGCAAAAGATCTTCTTTTGAAATTTTGCTTATTCACCAGCTGATTTCAAACCCCCCAGCAATTTGTCATGCACTCCTTAACAGTTTTTGTAGAACAACGTGGGGTTTTTATAACGCGACGGCTAAAAGTATGTGAAATGTAACAAAAATCGTTGTCAAAGCTCTCTCACTTGGAAACAAATTGACTTAACAGACTTCTCTTTAACCAAATATCAAATATTTGGAATCTGACAACACATTTTGCAGGGCAGGTTTTAAACTGATACAGTTTAAAACAGTAGTAGTGCTGTCATCTCTGAGCTTTGTAGGAAGGGTTAATCAATTCATCAGCAGAGTTCTTGAGAAAAATAGTTTTTCTATTTCAGTATAAGTTCCTCCAACTTTGTCACTCAATTCAAGAAAAGATATCAGCATTGCTTGCAGAGCTTGTGGAGGTTTAAAAGAAAAAATCAGACTTAAAAATACCTGATGAGTAAAGCTTCGATTCACAAGTGGTTATGGGATGATATTTTTTGTGCATTTCAGACTAATGATGATGCTCTCCATCTCTTATTTCGAGTGCATTGCCTCTCTTTATCATGTTTTATATTGCTGCTGATTCAAAATATTAATTCACCATAACACCTCACCCAGAAAGCCATTTTCAGCCCGTGATGCACACAGTCACTGTGAAGTCAGTGCGATAGTTTTGGGCTAGTAAGGATCTTTCAGTACTGAATTAGTGCATCAGAATATGGCCTATAAGAGTTGCTGCAAGCCTTTAAAGAAAACAAAAAACCTTATCTTTTAGGTTCTGACCCATTTGTGCATTGCTCTACTGTGTCCTTATCTCTGGATTATGATCCGTTCGAGGTAAACCCTACACTTGCGTACAGGGAGAGAACTGATGTCCATTTGTTGCCAACTAAATAATAAAGATGTCCGAGAAAAATTCCACCACAGAAATACTGCAGAGAGAAGAAATCTGTGTTTGGACCAACACTGGAGTCTTCCTGGAGTCTGACCTTCCTGCTGCTCTCCATCTGTGTTTTTGTGCACCTTAGATTGCCTAGCAAGGAAGAGCTGATTGGTTTGTCATCGGAATTGTATGGTTCAGATGTATTTCAGGAGAATGAATTCATCTGGATTAAAAAAGATGGCTTGGACTGCTGAACTCCAGATCTCCTTGTGAGTGTATGTCATAGTGGAAAAGTACCATATCAGTATCTATTTTAGTATTTCTAGTCTAAAGAAGAAAAAAAAAAAAAGGTAAAATTCTTGTATTATCGTAGAAATGCTGAAATTTCCCACAGAAATGGAAATTCCAGAACATCTAAGGGGCCTTAATACTGGTGCTTGACAGATAGAAATTATGCTGAGAGTTCCTTGAGACAGATTCTATTTGCAAGCTAAGGCTGTCTGCACGTACGAGCTCAAATAGAGTTTTGAGATCTTTAAGGTATTTTTCTAAAGCATCTATCATAGATCACACATGACATGCTCTAGATGGTCTAGGTAAAGTATAAACAAAAGATAAAAGGAGCTCTCCTATCTCCTTCACAAAAAAAAAAAAAAAAAACAAATTCTAAATTGTTTCTTCTTAAGACTGTTCCTTTTGCTTTCATTAGAAATTTAATTTATTGTGAATAATAGGTTTTTGTTCTAACTCCTGAGATGCTGATGCAATGCAGCTATCCCAGTTGGAAGTGTAGCTCCTAATTCCACTTCAAAACAACCAGTTGATTCAGTGTGCAGCCAGATCAGCAACTGAAACGCAAAGCAGCGTTCTGGAGACCAGTTGCCCATTCTGCCTGTGACCTATCTGTTCAGGAGCCACCTCACCAACATCATTTCACCTCAGTCCATATCTCCAACCCAAAACCGCCTGTAGTACCACTTCTGATAACACAGCAGGGAAAGTGCCTGGCAAGAAGCCCGTTTTCTTTTTGGGGTGGATATGAGTTGGGTAAAAGGAAGTACACAGTCTGGCATTCTTTAAGAGAATATTCACAAAAATGAACAGAAGTTGTTAGCAAACCATGGCACTAACTGGGCTCTGCTTTAGTGGAGGAAGAGGAAAAGTTTAGAGGCGTTTTGTTCCCTTATGAATCAGACCTGTGGAGATGCCTTTTCCCTTATTTCACAAGTGCTTCCTTTTATTGAAACCAGATTTACCTAATAACGAAAGCTGCAAGGCGCACAATAACCAATAACTATTACAAGGTAGATTTGCAAACCCCTGCAAACTCATCAAAACGCAGAAAACCAAAGAACCACAAATTATAGGAAATAAAAAAAGTTAAAAAAATATATAGTTCACAGACTGAGTAGGCACACTACAAAGACAATAGCAAATACAAAAATGAAACCAGATTTGTGTGACAAGATGAATTCTGAAAGAGAAGAAAGTCCTTACAACTGTATCCCTTCAACTTTTTACACTATAATAGCTACGTTATAACTGGTAATTCAACCACACTTTACAATTACACATAAACAAATCCTACTTCAAATTTATGTGCATTGACACTGAGTTTAAATATTCAAAATGCTCTCAGCAGCCACAGGTTATATATAAAAAAAAAAGTGTCTGACTTTTCTGAAAAGCAGGTTACCTCTTCAAGTAACTAAACATGGTTATGTCTGTCTGGCTTTCACTATTCATCTTAAAAATACATATTTGTCACTTACAAAGTATTTTTGGATGAAAGACAGTATTGTTTGAAACCAAGTTCAACAGTTGGGGTAAAGCACTGAGTATGTTAAACATCAATATTCACTGAGCTTCCTTGCCAAAAATGACACCCTGAAACAGGTGTTTAGCAATAGAATGTTGATATTTTTCATCAAAATGGGGTTTCAGAGGCACAAGCTATTCTATTCCTTGAAATCACATTTCAGAACTTTAACATTTCCTATATCTGTGGCTTTAGGGAACTGGTCTCAGGAAAAAGAGGGACCATATTCCTCAGTCAAGGTCATACCAAAAGAAAGATTATGAAACTGGCTTGTGAAAATCACTTTCCAGATTTCAACCAAGTTTCTCTACTTCTCCTAACATGAATATTCCACATATTTCTTTAAAGCATTATATCATATGTATTATAATCAGTATAAGTATTAAGATCATCACTGATAGAAAGAGTCAGAAAATTCATGGGTTTACCCCATTTACAGAGATAGTAGGTGATTTTTTTCCTAATGCAACAGAAAGGAGAAATTACAATTCTAAATTTTAAAAGGACATAATGGTATATATAATAATATAAAGGTATTGTCAAGTAAATATTAGGCCTTAACTGCAGAAGTACCTTGTGCAATTCCTCAATATTGTAATTGCCAGCTTTATTTTCTTATGCCTGAGCAAGAGACTGCATCTTTGGGAAATTTACAATTTGCACTATTTATTGAGACAGTTCCAATTCCTTTTTTATTTGTTTTCCAAAAGCACCTATTTTTTACCGGTGCTGACCAGTGCAAAATCAGGCCCACTAATGTTTATAAAATACCACATTATTGTTAGATATCGAATCCAAATGCAAGCACTGCAGCTTCTAACAGATAGGAGCTTGATGGAATCTGTCTGAAGATTGCAGGTGTCCAGATTGTCTCAGCACCTACTCCGGTAATAGCCCTTGACACAGGAGACAAAGAGCTCAGCATTTCGTGGAACTTTCTCAAGCTTTGACATTTTAACAAGAACATAAAAATACCTCTCCTGCCTTTAATTTTCAGGTTTATTATGAGCTTAATAATTACAAACTCGGAGGAAATCCAGGCAGTTGCCTATTAACATTTAAGGTAGTGATGGGTTGCGTAGATTGAACGAGTGAATGATTGCATTGATGCATTTTTTTTTTCAACAGTACCTAGATCTAATGTTTTATCTAGTGCACAAAAAGGACACTAAATGATCAAGAAGGCTAAAGTGACTCTGGCAAACACAAGCAATCCTTCCCAACACTTCAGCAACGTGATAAACTAGCTAGTATCCCATGCTGTTATGTAAAAATTTTTGTCAGTAAATCCAAAAATGCTTCATTAGGGAGGCAAATGTTAGTGTTCCCGTGACACAGAGACACACGTAAAAATCAGTGGGTTAGTGGCAGGTCTGGGAGTACAACCAAGACCCCCTGAGCTGTAGGGCAGCACCCTGACCTTAGTAAAGCTGCCTCAGGAATACAAAGGGGCTCTGGACAGTAGAGACAAGCCCAATACAGACGGACATAACTCTGCACCTCCCAAGCCCTGTGCAGAACACACCTCCCGAGCCTGGCAGGGCTGTGGGTGACATCCAGCAGGTGTGGAGGGACAGGCAGCAGTGCCTGGCCCCTCAGCACAGGTGGAGCCAAGCCAGGTCCTCTGTTTGCTGGCTGTGGCTGGGGTGTGAACAGTGACTGGAGCTCCACCACCACTAACAAGGGGAAGGGAGAAGATTTCCATCCCACAGAATTCCTCCCACTAGGCTCTATTACTGCAGCATGGTGTGAGGAAGGATGGGTGAATTGCTTTCTCATTGCTTACCTGAGAGCAATTGCTCTTCTGACTATGTTAAAAAATGAATTTTCTTCTTACTTAAAGATTCATAACCCTAAGAGGAAGTTGCTGTGCCTGTGCTTTTCTGCTCTCTGAAAACAGCACACAACAGGCTTCTGTGTAAACCAGGACTTGAGATTTGGCCAAGGTCAGGAAGGTATGTACTGTACCCTAACTTTTTTCTGTAATAGATATATTATTCTATTAGATGGAAATAGTACCAGGGCAATTCACCCCCTCCTGGCTTTCCTATCTATGTGTGAGCATCTTTGAGAAGTGGGATTAGAGAGAAACCTGCAGGCATATTAATAAATAAACTTCACATGCTGTTTGATATTAAGTAAACATACCACTAAATATTTCTCTAGGGGCTTGTGATCTCATAACCCATGGACTTCTAATTTGGTTACCTGTGACATGTGGTTCTTAGCCCCAGGGTTCCACAATGAATTAATTCTATAACGCTTTTTAAAGTTTAACATACTAAGATAAAATAATCAAGCATATGTTCTTGAAAAAAATTGGTTCACTTTTCTTTAGAGGTAATATGAAGTGCTACTATTAAAAATAAAAAAGGAAAAAAAGAAAAGATAACTGGGGATTCTCAGTTGGGGGGGCACACATGGTCGTGTTATAACTTAAGAGGATAGAACCTGGAATAAGGATTTGCCTCTATATCGGAGAAATCTCTCTTCCCAGAAACCCTGTCCTCTGTTGTTAACAACAGAAAAGAGTTTCATTCTAGGAAAATATGTATTTGTCCATGTACTCATGTATACAAATATTCTTAGTCCTTTCTGTCTGTTTGCCCATTTATTCCTCACTACAGAGGATGAAAATTTACTATTGAAGAAGGCTTAATGAAAATAGATTTGTAATATTTTTGGGTGAGGTTGATTTTTTTTCCCCCTTTAAGTGAATCTTGCCTTTGCAAGAGGTGACTGTTTGACATTGGTCAGACAGCCAGGACTGGATATTATCCAGACGACAACTTCCCTCTCAGTGGGCAGTGGTCTGGAGCTCCCACTGTTTCAGATTTTGCTTCCACATGACAAGAGGCTGCGGGGAATCCCAGGAAATGCAACTCATTCCAAGGGGAACGGAACGTGAGACATCACCCTCAGAAATTACTACTGAATCCTGACAATGCTGGCAACACCTAACTTTCTGAGTTTGGTTAGATTTTCCACCTAAAGATTTTTTCTAAAGCAGATAGATGCTAACAATTTCCCTATTCTGATCGAATTTGCTTCAGAGTTTCCAAATTCATTTTTTCAACCTCAGTCTCCAGTAGCTTCTTTCTCTGACAGAGCAGAAAATTATTGCAAATACTCTTCACAATCAGTATCATACAGATATGGGGAAAAAAACCCACATATTTGCCTCAGTTTCAGTTAAAGATCATGATTGTGGAAATAACTGCAAAAGGCTCAGAAATAAAGATTTTAACTTGGAACAAACTGATGCAGTGAGCCCATTGCCTTCACATGAGAAAAAGTAGGAACATTGATATTGACACTTGAAAACAAAAATGGCAAAACAGGAATATCAAAATTATGGAGCTGATAGTAAAAGCTTTAATAACATTTTTCAATCAGGAGCAGGGTGTATAAAACAGTGTTTGATCACAGACCATCATTTTTACCTCCTCAATTTTAAAATTTATCTGAAGCTAAACCCAGGCTAAAAGTCATCACAACAAAAAGGTATTCAGTTTCATTTGTAAAAAAATAAATAAATAAAAACCCAACCAACCAACACCAGTGGTTTTGGACTTCAAGTATTTGATTTTTATGTATTTCATTATGTGATTCAAGAAAATTAGTTTTCTTTTTGTTTGGAGTATCTTATTACTTTTGGTCCCTTTTTATAGAGGAAGTTGGTCAATATTCAACCCCCCCCTTGAATACTGATTACTTTGATTTGAAAGACACTTTAATAAATCAAACTTTTAATGCAAGCCTTTGGACCACCTTTTTGGATGAGGACACTGCAATGCAGCCTACACTTGGTTTTCTACAGAATTTATGGGGTGCTCAGTGCTACATACTCTGTGTGCATCATCATTCTATGTTTTTTCTTCCACTTTGGTGAGGCAAAGTGGCTACTATCACAGCTTTTCAAATTGAAAGCTGAGGAAACAGACTTCAAGATAGCTAAGATCACACAGGACAGTCCAGGAATGGAAGCCAGATGCTTGATTAGCTCAGTGAATTAAGCAAAAGGCACTCCTGCTCCTAGAGAGGCTTGTACCCCTATCTCAAGATAATAAACCTTTTAACAGCACACGGACTAAAATTTGGCTGTTTGTGAAGACATGTTTTTCTCAAATTTCAGGATTCGGAAAGCAAGAGACTCCAAAGACTTGACAGAGGTTGCATTCAGTTTCCTTATTTTATTTTTTTTTTTAAGGAAAACCTACTCCACAAATGTAACTGGACTTTTTTTGTAGGAAAGAAAACCTGCCTAGAGCTCTAATCACTGTTTATCTTTGCTTCTGAATGTCCTGTTTCTCAAGATGGACAGTGTTCCCAAGACGAGAGAATCACGTCATATATCTCAATAGTTTATTATTTTCTACCTCAGCCTCATAAGGAAAGTTAAAAATTTCCTTGGAAAAAAAATAGATGAGATATAAACGCATACATGACAGAATCAATTTTTCTTTTAGCTAAAGGGCATCATATACAGCTATGTGTCTCCTGCTGCTGAAGGGAAATTATTGTAACATCATTCTACTGTCCTATGAATGAGAAGTATCAAAGAGCTTAAAGAAAGGGGTAGTTAGCAGGGAGAGAAGAGAAAAGCAGGACAGAAAAAAAAAAAAGTTTAATTGTTTCATTTATGCCTATACATCCAGCACAAAACTGGTGCCTTAAAAAATGTGCTTAATCCATGCAGACTCACATCCGTGACTCCACCAGGAAAATAGAGCTGTGCTAATGGGGACTTGGCTGCAAAACATATCCTCATTTTCCTGGTAAAGTTGCTACACTTTGCCTTTGACACAGGGGCAGGGCAGGCTCCGTGTTTCTCTCTTCTAAGTGAGGTGTGGCCTAAATATTCCTGCAAAGGCAGCCTGGGAGCTGGGAGTCCAGGAGCAGCTTCTTTTCTATCGCACCCCTCATTTTACAAGGGCTGCCCCGGAAAACACCTGGGCAAGGCTCGAGGTTCCCAGGGCTGCACAAGAGCAACCAGACTGTGGCCAAAAAAAACCAAAAAACCATTTTCATTGATGTCACGCAAGAGTACACTCCTGTTTCACTCTGCTTCCAGATGACTGCAGGATATATTTCCATGGTAAGAAGTATCTAGAGAGTAAGGCATAGCAAGAAGCATCTAGACACCTAAGCCTCGAAAGAAAAGCTCACTATAGGTCCCTTTGAAATATTTTATTCTGATAAGTGCTCCAATTCCTTTCTACGTGATTTTTTGATCATGTTGAATACTAACTCAAAAGGAGGAGTGTTAATTAGGAGGGGAAGAGGGAAAAAGTCAGGAAAAATTATTAAGTGAACAGTTATCAATCCTTTTTTTTTTTATTTTTCGTGTTCACCAATTCCTTCCTGTACACACTGCAAGTGAAAAAACACCTTTCAACTGAATTTAGTAGACACCTTTTGTGGACTTTTCTTGGAACACATCTTGTTCTTCTGTCTTTTAATTGAAAAATGAAATTCAGGTATTGACAGCCTATTTTAAAGGCAATTTCACCATAATAAAAAAAAATTTAAAAACCAAAAAAACCAACAAATAAAAACACCTCACAACAAAACAAAGATCAACAGCGTACTAATGAATTTCAAAACCAAACTAAACTTTGTTCTTTTTGAACATCTCTAACAAGCAGGCATACTAATGGCCCCTTTTGACCACTGCACTGCTCTCAGAGTTTGTCCAGAGACAATTCATAAGAAATAAAATCTAATGAATCTCCAAAGCTGTCCTTTCTTGACTTATTACATTAGCAGGGCCTCTCATCTGATTGGGAATTTTGAGAGAATCACAGAATTCATTAAAGCAATTTACTGTATAATGGTAGATGGCTAAGATATATCCCTACTAATGAGATGAACATTAATTAAATAAATTGTAGAATAGAAGTGAACTGTTTAGCCAAGTTTAAAAGCCTTGCAAACAAGCCTTGCACTACAAGTCTAAATTCTGTTCAACCACACATTCTTCTCAAATGAAAGCACTTTTTTTTTATTGTTGAATTATATATTGGAAATGGAGCTAGCAGGAATCATCTTTAGTATCAGCAAAGATCCAGTTCAACTACAACATGAGATGGCCCTCAAAAAAAACCTGAAACAAAACACGAGTTTCAGGATGAGGTCTCCCTCCTGGCATCTACAGGTTAATTTAATGACCCAAAGAACAAGTAACTGCAACATTACAGAAGAAAATGTAAAGGAAAGGCTAATGTCCAACTTGCAAAACACACCTTAGCTTTCTATAATTATTTTCCTTTTTCAATATCTTTTGCCTACTTCCTAAGCATCAACCCCTTCTTTGGTATCACACAAAATAAGAGAAACTGATTAAAACATTACTCAACACCTGATTGAGGTTTTACAAGATGCCTTCAGAACTCCCTAGGATGGTGTTCACTTCCAGCTGATTCAATTTTTTTTTTTTTTTTAATGTCAATCCACTTTTGAGGCAACAGCTTGGACAATATGAAAACTCAAGCTCCTTGTTCCACAGGACCCATTTTACTCCAAGCACTTGAAGGTGAGAAGAGCATACATCTGTTAGAACGAGATTATAGAACTCAGAGATTTTTCCTTAGATAGGCACCAGCACGAAGCTTAAAAACTACACACCTATACAAGTCACATCCAACCCAGTGACAGGTGGGTTTAAATGAGAAACAAGGTGGCTTTACTGAAATAACAAATGACATAAAGGGTCCTTTATGAGGGTTTGACACGATAGTCAAAACCTCAAGGTGTCCTGAACACACATTCAACAAGGAGTTCCTTTGTAGCAGGACTCAAATTAAATTCTGAAGTCCAGAACATTTTAGAACCTGAGTCAAGTCAATGCACATCAGCCTTGATTTTCAACATGTTTGATGGTATTATGCATCCTCTGACTCCTTCCCCAGCAAGTTTTCTTCTCTCAAAAACCTTCTCCTCTAGCCCAAATCCCCGAAACTCTTCATTACAACCAGTGCACAGGAAGTTCCTGTAAGACAACTGACAGCTGCTTGTGCTGAAGTGTGTTTCATCGAGGTCATCACACAGAGATGCTGGAGGAAGATGTGTAAGGCCAGCCAGGTAGAGACCCCACCCAGAGTCCTGCTGACAGGCAGCGATGTAAAAGAACAGAACAATGCCCTGTAGCCCTGGATAATTGTTGGGTGTGAGGTAGCTGCTTTTGAAAGCTGAAGTCAGCCTCCTTGTCTGCTCAATGGGAATAATGTCAATGAATCAAGTTTAGACGAGTCAGGATAGTAGTGAAAATAAGCAGGTAAATAAGACAGTTTTCCATAAAAGGACAAGTCAACTCAAATATTTTCCTCTGAAAGAACTCTAAAATTTTCCATGAAATCTGACTTTCTGCATGCTGAACTGCCTATAATGATGCCTAATTTTATCTCAGTCAAAAGAATGCAGTATTGCCTTGATCCTAATAAAGAACTTCCTCCTACTTTTTTTTTTTCCCAATGTTTTTAGCTTAATAAACTACTGTGAGAAGTTTCAATGGAGAGGTTTTTTCTGACAATTATACACACATGTATAGCAGGAGACATATTAAAGTTATCATTATCATTCATTCATACTGAAAAAAGGCTCCGTGTTGCATGTGTGCCACTAAACTCATCACTGCTGCCTTGCCTACATCTTGAGACATTGCTTGGGAGCAGCAGCAATTTTAAAGGACTAATCTGAGCAACCTCTTGCTTAAAAGTCAACCTAACATTTTATATCTAAGTCAGTAAATCCCAGGAAAAAGTTTTCATTTCATGCATATGTTGGTCTGAGATATTTACAGGCAGAACTGTGAGGATGGGTCATTTCTATGATTTGAAAGAACTCCTCTGTAGTGTTCATCCTTCCAGCACTCACCCAAACCCAGCCTAACCTCAGCATCTCCAGGCCGCTGTACACTGAGGGACAAATCTCGGCCGGGCAGCTCCTGTGCAGGTGCCCACACTGCCAGGCTGTTCCCTGGGCAGGCAAGAGTGGCAGAGGTGCCAGGGGCTGTGCTCTCCTCCAGAGCTCCCTCCACAAGAGGATTGAGACACCAAAGTTGTAAGAGGAACTTATTCTGACACTGTCTGTTCTTTGGATAAATAGAGGGCTCCAGAGTTGTCAATACAGCACTTTTGCTACCCACTCGATTCAGTGCAAAATAAATGAGGATATTTTCCTCTTGCAGCATGTATTAAATCCCATTAGCATTAATGAGAGTTACACGTGAGTTTGGCAGGGAGCACACACAAAGTGCAGAGCAGACAGTTTCCAAATTCTCAGCCCTCCCTTATATCTTTCAGGATCTTTTCTCTGTGAAAGCCTTACCCTACAAAGTCCAAAATAAGAAAGGTAAATCAAATTCTTGCACGTACAGTACGTTAAGATGATGGGTTGGGGTTGGGAGGGGTGAATCCCAGGGCCTGATGTGCACATAATTACTGTGCTTGCATTTAGCAAAGTGCTACCTGTTCAACTCCCAGACAGCACTAATATAGTAGGAAAGCTTTGAGTTGGCTGAGCAACTTTTCACAGCACGCTGGTAAAATAATAAATTGTGCTATGACCGATAACATTCAATAATTTCTCTGATATATTGCTACAGCCACTTTTTCTGCAGTATAAAGCTCATATTTCTCTGTCATATTAGCAATTTCCATATTGCTCTTGGAGTTAGTAGGGAAAAGTACATCACAGTAGCAACAAAAGGAAGCTGACTGTTCTTTAAAATAAAAAAAAAATAGAGACAGAAAAAGAAGGAAATGTCAGGATTTTTTTTTTTTTGGAACTTCCACAATACACCAACCGATGACTACAGGAAAAAAAAACCTACAGCAGCTGCTACAACATTGCTTCATTACAGACCCAGCAGAGTAAGAGTCGTGGATCCATTTTGCCTTTTTCTTGCTTGATGATATCACTAAAGCATTAATGGAATCCTTACGCTCCATTGGTATGGTGTGAATTTATCTACAGCATATTCTTTATTGGTTTGAGTACAGATATGTTATTTTCCTGTACAGGGAGGTGGGGAAAAGGGGGTTCTCTGCATCTGTTAAAGAAAGTACATTCCTTATTAATGGAAAATTGGTGAGAAAAAAGCAAACTTTCATGCAAAATAAAACAGTGTTGATATTCAGGTTAAGCCATGCAAATGAGTGAGAAATTAATTTTGAACTTAATTATTGCACAAAACTTCGTTGCCTTGGACTTAAGTTATCCTTCCAGTCTCTATTAAAAGTGGCAGAATACAATAAATACTATTGTTGTTATGGCTAGAAAAAGTATCCCTATTTTAAGGGACATTTACCTTTTGAACTAGTTAGTGCCATAGGATGCCTTTGTCCTCATTTGATTACAACACTGCAAACATTTTCTGATTATTATCAACCTAAAGTTTTATTTATTGCCCTATACGAACATGTGTTGAATAGAGTGTAAGAAAGTTCTTTCCACAGAATTATTAAGTTTGATTGTTGGCATACAGAAAAACTTTTTTTAGAAAATAAAATAACAGAATCACCATGATCATGCACTGTGTCGTTGGAAAGTTCACGTGAAAAAAACTTTTTTTTGTACCAGATAGCTTCCAAGCAGAATTTTTCACCCACACCTCTGTTCTGAACTTGGCAACCAGATTTCCCAATTAGAAATCCCTAAGTCCCTCCACTCATCAGTACCCTTTGTTTTTCAAGCACAAGGGGTGATCACATCCACCAGCCTCTTACACACCCAAGAAATAGTGTAAACTTTAGTACTTCTTAGTACTTTTTAAGAAGGAAATAAGATTCTGCCCTGATGTTGTACCATGAGGGAAGTGAAGAACGAGGAACAGGAGGTAAAACCCCAGCAGCTACATAGCTGGTAGCAAAACTGGCTGAAGGAAAAGGGTTGGGGAAGGAAGGAAAGGGGGAAAAAGAGGAAGAGAGCAAACAAGGCTTGTAAAATAATTACATTCGTGCTTCAAATAAAGTTAACTAGCAAGTCCTCAGCAGCATAAACAAGATCAGCTGGTTAGACCAACTCTTCCAGGCTGAGGAGATGAAATGCAATGATGGAGAGTGGAAGAATCGTGGAAGAAGACAGATTTTTACAACTAACCCTCTCAGTCACTGTTGCCATCTTACAGGCTCTTTACTGGTTTAACAGATGCAGCAATCTCGCTTCCTGGGGCCCCAGAACAAGCCAAAATCCACAGAAGAACCATGGCTATTTTGATGCCCTAAACTGTGTGCTTAGCCTGTGCCTGAGATGCCCCTGCTCTTGGACACTCAGCTCTGGGGAGTGTTTCCACACATCAGGTTAATACTGAGAGGGACAAGAGCTTGGGTAGTTTTTAGTGTTTCAAGAACTGCAAATTTCCAGCGTGCAGGAGGAATTCAGTGACAGCGAATGTCTTATTTGCTATCATACAGTCACCATCAGCTTTTCAGGTCCTAAGTAATTTACAGAGAGACCTATCTATGTTATTGCCTAAGGAAATGGCAAGAATCAGTGTCAGAGCAGAACTCAAAACATACAGAAACAAGCCAGCGCATGTAAATGATCACTTCAAAGGGCTGAGTTCTAGAGAATGAGATCCTTTGGACCCATGAATAAAGCCTCAAATGTCATTGCAATGACTCGTGAAAACCACAGGTTGAAAAAGTCACAAGAAGTTGATTTATTCATCCAAAGGTTTGTCTGTGTAAGATTTAAGACAAGTCTTTCCTGTAACTGCTTTGTACTTACTGGCCTTTCCAAACTAACAGCTGCATTTACCAAGAGTCAGGTAAGGAGTGGACATAAAGGAGGGGCAGGAAGGAGGATGCTCTCTCATATATGAGCACAGCTGTATGACCAGATAACCCATTCTCATCTTCCTTACATCCTGCCTCAGGCATTTCCAGGATTGGTGGCACACAGCCATAGCAACAGAAGTTACGGAGAACTGACTGCTGTTTGCATCCAGGGATCAACACCCCAGATCCTCAACACCTTCAAAGCAGGTGGTAGGATTCTCAGACTCCCAGCAGATCAGCACAAACCATGTGCCAGTTTTATCTGACATGGTATTGCCAAGCAGAGGCAGCTTTCAGGCCAACTCCTATGACACCATGAAACATTCCTGGTTGAATGATTCATGAGAGCAGCCATGGTAACCACCACTGCTTGTCTCTGCTTCTCCAGATCTCTCGAGGTGGCTGCAAGACACGGACTGAATAGTGACTTCCAGAGCAACAATTTTCTGGAACAGCCTTTGCCCACAGAGCCGTGTCTGGGCTCACAAAACAAGAACCAGCTGGCACTGGAGAATGGGACTGCAGAGATATCATGCCTGGAAACAGCTGCAGAACTTCAAAGGAAATATTCACACCAGGCTGAAGTTGAGGAAAGTCTGTAGCTTAGTCTTGAGCTGTAACAACAGGGTATCAGCAGGAGAACTGTATGAGCTGTGAGAAATCCACAGCCCTGGCTATCCAACTGCTTGCCCTGGCTGCCACCTGCCAATCTCAATGGCTGGATTGTCGGAGTGGAGGTGCGACCTGCCTTCTCACAGCTCACTGTTATCTCGGTCTTCCAGGTCTTGCCATTCTTTGGGAGAACAGTGACAGCTTACTTTTTTGCCCAAGTTTATTTGCAGATCTTGCAGTTTAATAGAGGGAGAAAGAATTTTACAGTGAATGGCACGATCACCATCTACACACAGTTCATCTATAAAATAAACATTAAAAACAAATTAAAAGATCTAGCTTGTGCTAAGTTACAGGTTTCTGCTCAGAATCTACCAGAGTAATAGGGATAACTTCATCATTAGGTAGAGGCAGCTTAAAAGCCTCTATCAATACACCCGACCTAAGTTAAATTCCTATGGGATGACCTGTGCATATTCTTTGAGGGAAGAACAATGCTCACTTTGGACATTTCCCTTCTACAGCAATTTCTGCTGCTTGACTTTGTGGCTTAAATTGTGGCAGAACTTGCCCAGGTTCCTTCTACATAATGAGCCAGAGAAAGGTTTCATTGAATTGCAAGAAGAGAAGAGTAGAAATTTAAAAATTCTAGAATTAACAAAAAGTTTTGGTTTTTTTTAAGTAGGTGTGCTAGGCAAAGAGAAAGGCTTGAATTGAAAGGAAAGAGGCAGCTTGGCTTAGACTGCTTTAAAAAAGAAGTGATAAAATAACCAGCAGCCAACTGTCATTTCTGGCCACAGAGTTTTCCTTTCTATGACCAACCAGGCCAAAAGGCTGAGGAGATTTGCCAAGCTGTGAATCTTTCATGAGCATTTGGAAGAGAACAGGCACGGTTTTAAGAGCTTCAGAGAGGGCTTCTCCATTTTGCAAATTTCGAGTAACGTCTATATTACAGATGTATTTTATATTTAAAATTTTAGATCTTGTGCAGGCAAGCTAAAAATTAGCTGTATTGTTAATTCAGGTTTACAAGGAATTTGAAGCATTTTGGGAGTTAATGGTGTTAATAGCTTTGTGCAATGCGCTTCCTATCTATTACTTCAACTCCTTTTTTAAAAATACATTTGCAATGATAAAAATCACCATTCAGATTTATACTGATTAAAGAAAAGCCTGACTGATAACGAACTTGCACAGACAATCCAAATTAATTGTTGGTTTGATTAAAATGCAGCACGTATATGATAACTATGAGCTCTCATGGTCACACTGTGATTCTCAAGCAACACAGATGTGATAAGTGCTCATTTTTAATCTGGTACAGTTTACAAGTACACCAGCATCATGTTGGAAGAGAACATATGTTTGAATAGATTAAGGAACCAGCCACTGCCTCAGGATTCCCAATCACAGAGGAGGATGGTGCTCATTGAAGGGAACAGGAGAATACTGGGGAAAAAAAGATGTTCTAGTACTGTCAGTCCAGTTCTTGCATCTGTCCAAGCAACACTGAAATAATTTTAATGTGTGCAGAGACATAGCAATTTAGAGGAAAGAGGAACAAGAGCTCAAAAATGAGTATGAGGTTTTATGAGGTTTATATCCAACTTCTTTAGGAGAAAATAACTGTAAGGTACAAGTCAAGCTCTGCAAACAACAACTTCTGAGGTAACATAATGATTCCCTACAGCCTTCCCAGATGTCAAGCAGAGCTTTCAGGGTCATTTCCATCCCAGCAATGTCTTAGCCAGGCCTTCTGTCTCTCAAAAAACTCGTGGCTCTCAGGCCCTGTATCATACAACAGCTGGCACTGTCACCCTCACAGCCACAGCTCTGTCACACCTTATACAGCACTCATTGGGGGTGATGTCCTATAACAAAATTCCTTCCAATTCCTCTCTGGGTAGAGAAGGGACGATGCACTACCAGAAGCCATGTTTCCATCTTTTTGCCTCTGCAGCACCTGTTCAAACCCAACACCGCACAGCGCTGCACGACCCTGCTCGACCAACAGCTTGGCCCTGCCCATGGGCTTTTTGTACTCATGGGCAGAGTCTTTCCATACTTTCTACATCTGGGCCTTCATATCTCCAGAAAAGAAGAGGCCAGAGCACAGCTACAGTTGGAAAGTGAACAAAGTGGGCATAATACAGATATAAAGCACGAAATAGGAACAGAAATAGCCCGTTCACTGGGTATGCTAATCCCCAGAGCACAAGTAAAATCTGACTGTGTACCAGAACCAAGAAGTGATGTCAATACTTCAGAGCACTAAAGGACCTACAGGTAAGTCCTGTACTTCAAATATTCTGGATGAATGCAGACATACAGCTGTATGAACAGAATTGTAAATATTCCCATAATTAAAGACAATATTCTAGTGCATATGCAAAAGAGGACCAAATTAAGGTTCCACTGGCATCTTCAATTCTAGCACCTCCATTATATATATTAAATCAATCACTGTAATTGCTGTAAATATAACAACTTATTACAATATTGTAAATAAAAAATGGACTTTCAAAGAAAAGTCGTGAACCATTCACAATTGTCAATAAAACACCCCACAGCTATGCAACTTCAGAGAAATAAACTGCAGTTTACCTTCTCCAAACAATCACCCAAAAGCACTTTTCTCTTTAAATTCTTCTGCATGAGAGCAATCTCAAGGCTGCAACAGGCACTTCCTAAGCTCACGAGGGCACTGGCACTGCTCATAGTACTGGAAGCCACCATGATTATGTTTTCTTTGTGCTGATGGCATTGTCAAGACTCACAAGTTCAGTGAAACACTGCTTCAGTTTTTCCCTTCAGTTCTCTCAATGATATCTAGCAACGACACTTCATGTCATCAATCCACGTCTAATATGTTTTAGCATTATTTCTTCAGCCATGCCCTGAGCAAAATAATTTCAAAAGCCATCCTGTGCTCCCTTGTTTTTTATACAGCCAACACTTTTGACAAACCCAAAAGGTAATGTTAATGGCAATCTTTGTGTAGGGAACTGTGATGTACCTCCAACTTCTTCCTTAAAATCCCAGTTCTGAAAGACAGCCTGGTACACAAGAATAAAGAAACTGTTGCTAAGAGAAGTGACTTTTGGGGGCTTTATGATAAGATTTCTACTGGTACTTGTGCAGTAACACAAAGCCAGTCCAATACCCTTTAATCATTTCATGTAAGAAAACTATAATTTCCTGGAGCATGCACTGTACACACCTGCTTGCTAAGGTATGTGAAGATTAACACAATCATCAGAAGCGGAACAGAAAATTTTAGAAAGATTTCCCCTGGCCTGATGCTGAGAGCAACACAATATACTTTACTCCTTACTTACAGACTTAAGATATTCATCTACGTCTAATAGATAACCTAATAAATAAAAATAAACAAAAACAAACAAACCATACAATACTTGTCTAAATTGAAGCCAAATAACACCTAAACTTCATACATTGACTAAGATCTCAAACTGAAAATCTTTGGTTCAGCCAAATGAAACAAGCGCAACATACCCTGAAAAAACTCTCACAGATTTTGGAACTAGAAAAAAGGACACTTCAGAAGCACAGCACGGCCCCTTGGCTACTATTTTATCATCCCACCAGCCACTCCCTTTTATTAGTGTTCACAGAAGATATATAATAGCCTTATTTTCCCTTTGGAAGTAAGCAACAGATGAAGAGAGAAGAAAGAGCATCTTCTGTTGGTCCTTTTAGGCCCAGTCTATAAAGAACAGTCCTTGTCAGCTGCTCTCCCTCTTTTCTAGTGCAAATCTCTGTGTGTCCTATAGTGCCTTCAGAAACAAAAATAGTACAAGACGTCGTCAAACATTTGGCCATGAAGCATTTCAGCATCAAGAGACCGTTGTCTTGCATTTTCAGCTTCTACCCAGATTATTTTTAGCAGCTTTCAGAATAAAAGGAGGACATTGCCAACCCTGCAACAGTTAAAAAAAAATAAAAAGAAGAAGAAAACAGACTAGACAAACAAGAACTGTTTCAGCAGGGTGAAAAGGATCTTTTTTTAAATTCAGAGGCAGAATTTGAGGTGTGGAGCAATTTCTCTCCAAGAACAGAGCAGCCAAGGTGAACGTGTAGTTGGGAATCCTGTTCACTAATAAATATTACCTAGGTAACAAAATTCCTACAATCAAGATTCTTGTTCTCTAGGAACTTTTAATTGATTCCAGTTTTCTAATTAATCTGAAAGATATAACCTAAGGTAACAAACTGGTAAGAAATGCAGAAATACCCAATTAGGAACAACTCTAACAGGTAAGGATAGGGGTTCAAGCACATCAAATATGTTAATGCAGTCGCTGCACAATGATGATGATGATAATATGTCCTACTCAAACTGTTTGTATAGTACTACCAACTGCCTTTTGGGTTTTGTTTTATTATTATTTTTTATTGTTTGGGATGGGGGCTTTATTGGTTTCTCTTTTTTTGTTGTTTTGTTTTTTTTTTTTTAAAAAGGTGCTGGAAACCAAAATGTCAGTGTCTGACCGAAGCTGAGTTTCTGAAGAGGAAATAAGAAAAAAAAATAGGAAATAAAATAGGTATTATGTACTAAAACACAGAAGGTTAGGAACCAAGTAGCTTTGTGATGCTTTTACCTTAAAGATCAGAGTGGGAGTTACACTTTAGGTCTTAGGTGAAATGAGTTTGACAGATTAGGTCTGGTTACCAGCTGTCAGTGAACTACATCAAAACACAGCACATACATACACAGCTTACTGCAACTAACTGTTCTCTGCTCCAGACGATTTCCCTCTGGAGCCGACATGAAGATAAATGAACTCCTGTCCCCAGGGACAAGTGTCCCTCAATGAGGCAAAACAATACACATTCAAACACGCTACAGCGCTGCTGCTCTTCTTGACTGTCACAAATACAACCAGAAGTCTGTGTTTCCCAGGAGTTAAATGTGGGCACTGCACGAACCAGGACATTACTAGAGCAGGGGTTAGGCAGGGGAGGAAGCCCCTAGAAATCCTAAAATTCTAGAAATTTTTTTTGTTAATAGGGGGGAAAAAAAAATCTTCACACTTTTCTCAGCTGGGGGGTTTCTTCTCTTTTCTGTCTGTTGCCTTGTCCTGATCCCTGACTGTTCTTCAACAAAAGGCAGCATTTCTTGTGAAAGTCTGGCATACAGCACTTTCTGAGAAGATAATTTATCTCATGGTCCCTGCTTTTCTTTTTATTGTTTTGCTTCTTTATCTTCCAGCCCCTCCCTTTCATCCTACTTCTGCTATTCACCACAATTTTCTGAAATGAAACCAAGCCTTAGCCATCCTACTGATGCTTGCCCTATCACTCACTAGATCACACCAGGATATCCTGCAATTCCCTTCCTTAAAATTGATTCCATTAGGAACAATTCTCTCAGAGGTTTGCTGTTGAGCATATTTGCTAGCGGGTATTTTGAAAGAGTAACCACTTTAAACACAAAGACATCAGTTCTGTAGTATTTTTCAACTTGTCTTATCTAAATGACACTGCTTTGCATTCAAAGTGCAATCCATGATCAAAAAAGTCAAAAGCGACAGTAATGAGATTTAAAAAACAGGATTTCTCTCTAAAACAAAGTATCATCTGCACAAACACCTCAGAGAATCCCCCAAGAAATCCCTAGGATCGCTGAAATGTTTCTGGAATGCCATTAACATCCAACACCTTCATACTTGCAAATACCCATTTCTGGATAAAAGCTAGGAAGTTTTTATTAAGTGTGAAAGAAACACACTGTCAAGAGAAGTAGAGCACATGCTTCATATCCATACTTGCACTTATACATAGAAAGTTGTTAGCAGAGGTTTGGTAACCGGGTCCCTTGTGAAAGTCATCCTCACAACATTGTTTTCATTTCTCCAGCCATCGTATCAAGCAATGAACAGATGATCGTAGACTTGAACCACTGAAGACAAAGAATTTGCTCCAATCTGTCTGCAGACCCTGAGAAAGCACTCCTCACTCTTAACCTCTTGCCAACACGTAGCAAAATTACAATGACTCTGGATGCTAGCAGTGGCACAGTCCAGAGAAGCTTCAGCCCTGGTCTGTAATTTCCTCACAGGAGGCTCTTCACAAATTTCCCTCTTCCCTAAGATTTCTTCAAGCTATATGCAATTTTCCTCGGTGAAAAAGAACATAATTATACAAGCCTCCAAGTATGGCTCTCGCTAGCACGGGTGCAGAGTCTACAACTAGTTAGTAGCCTTTTCTGCCTCCTTAAGTATGTTTCCCAAATGTAATTGTTTCAGAGATTCCCAACAGGATAACTATGGTTACACAGCTTTTGCAAATGAAACCCATAGGTCACGCAAACGAAACCCTCCCTGTAGCTCAGTTCATTTCTGTTCACCCACAGACTAAAGCAGAGAGCTCTTCCTCCCCACCCCAGCAGCTCTGTTCATCCCCAGGTCTGAGCAAATCACTATGCAAACAGCCCCAGGGCAGCATTTTACCCTTTGCACCAAGAGAAGAGAGCAGGAGATGCCAGGGCTTGAAACAGAGTGAAAGACACACCACAACTAATAATATTTCAATTTAACAAGTGATAGACCAAGTTTGATAACAAAAGGATACATCATTACTTAAGATAACAGAACCTTTTAGAATAGGTTACTCTATAGCACTATGGCTGAAACGCTTCCTGTTCAGGTAACCAACCAAGTCTTCAGTGTCTTCTGCATCCCTCTTTTCATGTAATTAGATAAACAATGAGTTTCAATCTTCCTATTAAGAACCATGACATTACACATACTTTCCATTTATACAGGACAGCAATTCCTGTCTCAGAGCAGCTGGTGGTTTTTATCCTCTTTTTAGTTTGATCTACTCTTCAGCCACCTCACCTTTCCTACTACACATCATGACACCCATTCTGCATTTTCACTATCTTTCATCAATTAGACTTCAAAAACAGAATCCAGGTGTTTGGGCCCAACATTTTCTTTGCCTTATTACCAGCACAATTCCTGCATAGGTGAAGGTTTAATTTTGACTTTCATCCTCTTGCCATAACTCAGGGCATGTTCAGTAGTAAAGTTTCAAATTTGGCCTGATACTTTAAACAGGTGTTGGAGGCATAAAGCTGACCTCTAATTAATCATGAAAGCCAGAATCTGGATGAGATAAGGACAGCATGAGTTTGGCAGCCCACAATGGATAAAGGCACCAGCAGAGCAAACACGCTATGACAGGGTTCAGGATTAGCAATGCATGTATTTTCTCAGCATTCAGTGACACAGGAGGTGATATTATCCAAAAAAGACACTATCCCAGGCACACAGGTGGTGGTCACTGATATACACAACATATTTTGTCATTCCTGAAGAGGTGCATGCCTGTTGACCTAAAGGAAAACTGCTCAAAACACTGTGGCAGGTGATGTTCTTTCGTCCTCTAAATTCAGCACCTCTGGAAGGCAGCGACAGGGTTAACAACTTTGCACCTTCTCAAACCATCAGGCCATGTGCTGGATGAGCTGTGCCACACATCATCCTGCCAGTCATGGATATACAGATCGGCTGCTTGCTTCAGCCCAAGTCTGAAGAACCAACTTGAGTGGGACAAAAGGAGGGCGCTAAGTGTTGCGCACAGCTCACATGTGAATTACTGAGTGCCTTCATTCAAGGCAGTCTCTTCAGGCACACAGTTTACAAGGGTGGGCTGGCAGATGCAGGCAGGATACACAAAATCGCTGACCTAGAAAGCGGGGCTCGCTCCGTTACAGTCGGTGGCAACAGTTTGAGAAGGAACCTTTAAAAAATTCCATTTGAGGACAACAGGACCTGGCAGCTGTCAGCCCTGGTAGTCAAGTCAGTGGGGAGAAAGGCTTGGCCAGCCACGTCAGACCCTTGCCAAGCTGTATGGGGCTAAGGCTCCAGCCAAACCTTTCAGCACACTGGACGTAATTAATGTAGAAAAGGCCCTTTGCCCTGCAGCAGCCCGACAGGGGCTGATAGGGAAGCATGGATATTGCCCTAATTTTATTCCTGGGTTATTTAGTTCCATGTATTATGGAATTAGGTACTTGCAAGAGTTCAAGACATAAAGTATATTATTTCAGTTTTTGCAGGAATTGTTAAAGAGCCCAAAGCATTTGTTTGTTGATAATAACTAATGTAAAAACATGTACAACCTTCACTGAACCTTTTTTAACAGTACAAATACCATTGTATTCTGGAGACTGACACGAAAGATCCCATTAACAGAAGATCAGAAATTGGTGTTACAACAAAAATCCTGCCTTTTCTAGGCATGTCTTCAGGAGCTGTAGGAATACGCACAGTGTGGTAAGATGCTCTGTCAGTGGGTATCCAGGTTTTACCTTCAGCAGCTGGTTAGGAATGCAGGCATCCTATGTAGGTGAAGGCATACAGGTAAGGCTATGGATAGGTTTTCAGTGAATATTTAGAATGGAAGCCTGCCTGAAGAGGTCACAGTTTTTCTCAGAAGAAACCATCCCCTCTCAACTGGCTATGCAGAAAGCTTATCTCCAAGATATCTGTGACCAGATGCTTAGGCCCTGTTTAATCTCACCTAGACACAGCTGTCTAAGAGCGCAATCTATCTCCCTGTGTAGGCAAGGGGGAGAGTTGGACTTCAAGATGCACCTATGTACTCATGCTCTACCCTGCACCAACCCGTCTCTTTGAAGACCAAAGAAATTCAGACGATTCACTTAACCTAGACACACAAGTCTCGCCCTTGAGGTGCCAGGCAGAACTAACCCCATGCTTACCACTTCATGGGATGAATCTCTGGCCTCCCTCTAAACACTTTAGCTTTTCTTGGCTAATCCTAAAGGTACGTTGCAAATAACACAACCAGCCTTTCTCTCTTTCAGAAACACACTGCCAGTGTTCACCCCCTTCCTGTGCACCCACTCTGGGCACGCTCTCCTCATTCCTCTCTCCAGCCAGACGCCAGCATCGACTCAGCATCTGCCAAAGAGCCCAGATACAGCTTTGCTGTTGTGGTGGAAGATTTGGCCTCTCTCCTGCATTCTTTCTAGGCATCCATGTAAGAGACTTAGAACGGATGTTGGGGATTAGATGTACATAATGCCTCCAAAAGGACAGAACAGAAAGGAATAGATTAATGCAACTAACCGCATCACACCAGTGCAGGCCGAAAATATTCACCTCGGCGGACAAAACCAGGAGCAGCAGAGTGTGGGTGATTTGTGGCTGAGCAGCAGCTCAGCATAAGTGATCTAAATCACAATGATTTAGATGTTCTTGATATCTAATCTTAGGTTGTACTGAGGACATTACAGTGCAACTCCGAGCATCCAATTCTAATTTAGCTACAGTTGTACACATTAACTTCTCTACAACATTGCTTCTGTTCTCCTGCTGCCAAGCCTTGTGTCCCTTCCCAATACACCATCATGAGGGAATTTTTTTTCCCTCTCTTTAAATCACAAATCAGACACAACAGTCTGCTGAATCAAGAAACTCTCTTTAAGGAAGGCAATGGATTTTGGGCCTCTAGAGTATTTTGGGGTCACATTTTCTGGCTTTCCTCCACAGCAATGAGGACCACAAATATACATTAAAAAAAAAAATAGAGCAAGAGAAAGAAAACTAGAGTGGAATCACTTGCCTCCAGCATCTGGCTCTTGAAGAAAAACATATATGACCACCATTTTTTCATTATCCCCCCCACTCACATGATTCTTACCACCTTCTGTTAGATGGAGAGTCTCACTAGATGATTCCCAGAGCTCCCTGTCTGCCGAGTATATTTGGGGCCACATAATTTTGCCCTTTGATTATAAAAACTGTTTATATGTAAGGATATGGGCACACTTAACAGGTCATCATTTCTTTTGGGAGGTTGTGAATTGCAAGCTGTAGTCAGCAACAAACTCTGCCTGATGTTCTGCCAGTTAAGTAATGCTTAAATAAGAACAATATCAAAGTGATAAACACAAGCCCTCTTTGCTTTGCTCTTTTCATGGCCTCGGTCTACATTTTATGTCAAAAAGTACTGTGAAGTATTGTAGATAGTGCTGATAATGAAAACTAAAGCTATGGCTGCCTAACAGTCTCATTATAACTTCTTATTTTCAGTCATTTATAACTTTGCCAAAAACAATGCCTCAAGCTGGTTTAAAGGAGGAGGGGATCAGTAATTAAGTTAATCTGTTCCTGAGAGCATCAAGGAAAACTAGTCTTTAACATGATATTTAGAGGGGAAAAAAAAAATTCCTGTGATTTCTTTGAAGCATCCATACATTTCACTTCTCCAAAGCTGGCATTCGTAAGTTTGTAAAGGCCCGTCCTAAAATAAAGAAGGTTTCTTCTTCACAAAATCATAAAGGCAAAAAACCCAAAACAAACAAACAAAAAAACCCAACAAAATCCCAAAACTAGCAACCAACAACAAAAAAACATTGAAATTATTTACAAGAAGCATGAGTCACAGCCAACAGGGAACATACTCTAGGACCACGATCCAGACATCCGTATTTTGTGTTAGCTCAGTTGGGCAGAGCAGGGTCACCCACCCATCCCTAATTCCTCAGCAAAGGGCACAAACAGCAAATTGCAAGAAGAAGGGGCAGGTTAAACAATGAAGTGCTTGAGGGGCAGTAATATTTTAAAACGTGAAACTCTGGAGTCTCAGTTCCTCTTTCCCAGCTGCTCTCTTCGCCCACTGGCATGCAAATTTGTGTAAATCCATGCAAATGCAGGACCCACTGCGTTCTGTTCTGCAGGTGCATCCCAGCACGCCGAGCTCCCCCTCCCTGCCAGGGCCAGGCTGCAGCAGCCTCTCTCTGCCTTCCTGACCACCAACTCCACACTCAGGAAGATGGGGAGAAGGTGCAGCACACTGTCATCCTGGCAGGTTGTGCCAGCAAACCGAGGAAGGGGAGATGTATGGTAATACACATGGAATGAGCCTTTCCAAGGCTAACCACTGCTACAGATGCCCTGTCCTTGTGCTGGGGTTTGACTGCCTGCACTGGGGTATCAGTTCCCTGCAGCCAGGGAAGGTTTATGCTTTCTATAGTGAGGAACTGCACCCTTTTTCAGAGGTCACTGAGGTTTTTCTCAGGCTAACTGAGGTTGTGCAGGTTGTTTTGGGGTGTCACAGCCCTCACCTCTGTACCTGTGTCAAGGTGGCTGCAGGCAGCCCTTCTCCAGCCACCTCTCAGACTGCCTTTGGCACATCCTCACTTGGCTGTGCTGACCCTGGGCTGTCTCAGCCACCCAGTGCACAAACCAACCCTGCAAAACACCAGAAAACCAAAGCTGCTTCTCTCTCCTCCTACTGTCCCAAAACACACTCACCTTCCCCTCAGTGAATTCTGTTCACACAGATAATGTGGATCCCACACACTGAGTGTGCCTCCCCCAGAAGCCAGCTGCTTGCTCCTGACACTCCGTGACAAAACACACCTCCTACCACGGACTCCTCACCTCACTCCTCACCACTGCAACAGCAGCTCTGCATCTTCGCTCTCCTCGCTTCCAAATTCACAGCGAGAAAAACAACCCCCAAATCACAAAGACTGGACTTGAACAGAGCTTAAATTAATTAATGGGTAGTTCCAGCTACTCACCCACGCCTTCCTGTCCAAGGGCCTCAGATGAAGCACTTCGTGAGCATCCCTCTCCTCTGCTGAAGGAAAGACAGGAAGGGTCTGATAACAGTAACTTGGATTTGCTTTGCCCACATGGTCTTGCAGAGGACTTTAACCCAAAGGTCCTTTTTCTGCTCAGGATCTCAGCTCCCTATCAATAGGGATATCAACACTGACTATAACTGGGATCTCCTATCTCACCCCAGAGCTGAACCCTTCCATACTGTCCGCTGCTTCCATCTCCAGGGAATCTGTCTCACCCCCACAGCTTATTTCACTCTTCTCTCATCACCAACCTCACCCCCACAGCTGATTCCACTTTTGTCTGAGTTCCCAGGTGACTCCCATGAGAAGGTTTCAGCACGCTTTCAGGTTCAGGAAGTTCATGCTGATTTCTTCTACAACTTTATCTGAAGTTTTAATATTCTGATACCGAGGTTCATATTTGTCCTTCTGTAATTTTTATCATCTCGATGCTCAGTTGCTGTGAGCTTTCATTTTTTGGCAACATTGATAAAGGGCTTGCTTTGTAAAAACAAGTTTTATTCCCCTTATAGTTGTAGAAGTAGGGCAAGCATGATTTAAATGCAAGAAATACTATATTAATTGTTCCTTTTGGTGAGCAGCAAGTAAGCATAGGAAACATCTATCTGGGTATTTATGCACAATGTTTTGCTGGAGTATCTGAGCAACTACAAATCAAGCCAAACACAGAAAATCTCCTCGCTTCTCTAGGAACTGGACCCCTTGCTGCTCGCCTATTTTTAGTTTTGGTTGTTTCCATTGTGCTTTTTTTAAATTTAAGAAAGTAACTAAATAATGTTGTGCAGTATTTTCAGCCCAATTCACAACCAGCTATCTCGGTCTTAACTGTGCTCCTGTTTAATTGAATAAGTACATTATAATTTTCCTATTTTATTTTCTATTAAAACCATTAATAAACTTGATGGAAGCAGCAGCATGAACAAGTATTTGAGCAGGGATTAGCTTTAGTGCAGTTTTGGATAGGTGTAAATTTTTTAGCATAAATGGAGGATATTACAGACAGACAAAAAAAAAAGATCTCTTTTTGCTGGAATAGAGATGTATCAAACCAGTGGCTGAGTTATGAATGAAGTAGAGATATTTTGCAAGTTTTACAAGCATTGAGTCAGCAAGCATGTTTTTTCCTTCAAGATTTCCAGCTCTACCTTGCAGACAAGGGCAAGCATAGATAAGAGCCAGACTTGAACTTTGAACCTTCTGAGGCTCTGATATCAAAATTCATATTTTATTTCCCTTTGTTTGAGGCTCCTCTGACGAGGTACTAAGGAAAAGTATGTTGCCTTCTACTGTTCTCTAGCCTGTCCTTTGACAAAGACTATAACACCACACATACAGAGAGGTATAAATAAAACAAAGAGAAAAATTAACTTCCTGGAAGAAAAACTCCTGACTGTCCTCCCAAAATTATGTGCCAGCCCTGACCCTTTGTATGCATTAAGACATCCAAGCCTTTTAACTTCATGAAAATCTGTTTAGATAGCTTACTCTGAGGGCAGATTTATGTCCAGAAAATTTGGAGTTGCTTACCAAAAGGATGAGAGTCATTTATTTTCCTGTTACCAGTCTGCCACACGAATGAGATATCATCAGCTAAAATATTCAGCAGAAGCTACTCCTCACATTTTTTTCCCCTTCTTTTTTCCTTTTCCCTCTTTGAGACCAGTTACCTATTTAACTCCATCCTGTCAATTAAACCAGAGAAAAAACGCAAAGAACTAATTAGGCAACTGTGTAATTTTAATTAGCTGTTTTGATAATTAAACTAATTAGTTCCCCTGTGTTTCCACAATATGTGGTGGACTGGTTTTGATATCACGGCTTCAGAGTTCCATTCCATTAGTTAATTAGTCACTTTTGCATTAGAAAGCTTTATTAATGGCCTTAATTTGCAGTTGAAATGAGAAATCTGCTGTCAATAATTTGGATAATTGCCTACTGTTTGATTATAAAGTACAAAAGTAGCAGCACACTATTACATATGCAAATCCCAAGGGTTATTTCCTGGATGCTTAGCTTTCTTGATCTACATTTCATCCTCTCTGGCTTTCTGTTTTTTCTTGACCCTGTTAGGGGGAAGAGAATCCAGCTTATTAAGAAAATGAAGGCCTGGTTTTTTCCCCTTGTCCTGTACTGCATGTATGCTTGTGCCTGCAATTGTTAAAGTTATTGCTTGCTTTGTACCTAATTAGTGTCCTTGGAATTAAATGAACAGCTCTGTATACACCTCTAGCTCCTGCAGCCATGTTTGTGCATTGAATAATTGATTCTACTCTGCTAATCAGATAGGGACATAATGAGCCAGTTTAATTAAATGGGGATCTAACCTGGTGAACACTGGGAAAATATTTGCTCATTTACTTAGTAAAAGGCCACAGTTGCTTTTCATTGGATGGAAGGGAAGGTTATGGAAAGTAAAGTAGGCTTTGAAAGCAGAAGCAGTTCACTGGCTGTCTACCCCTCGCAAATCAGGCTACTTGAATAGCAAAAAGGTTTAGCAAGCTGGAAAAAAAAAAAAAAGGCTTAATCAAAGGGCCAGGAGACGTTGAAATTGCTGACAGGTTTCCCTGCCTCTCCCAAAGGTGTCAGCATCACTGTTCGGCTATGCTCTAAGAGGCAGGTTGCCTGGTCTTACAGCCCTCAGTGATTTGCAGAAAAAATTTCAACTCAGTTCCTTTGCCAGTTGGTGCCCGTGTAACTGCAATAAGGTAAGGCTCAGTTGCAGTTTGTCTTCTCGGTAGTAAAGTGCTTAACTTCAGGTGCATATGTGCTTGTCTTTTGTGGAGCGTGGCCATTTATCCTGTTGTTTCCTGATAAATCTTTCTCTTTTGCTCTCCAAGTTGTTTCTGTGAACGTGGGTATCGATATGAAAGCAGGAGGCAGTGATTGGGGGAGCAGGGGGAGGGCTGCCAGGAGTTACGTAACTCTGAAGTTTTTCGGGTATTTTGAATAAGCAGCTAAAGGCTTTGAAGATAACATCTGATCACTTTCAAACTTTAAAGTGACTGGAGCAGTAATTTTTCTTGAACGCCAGCTAAGTCTTTAGAATGGGAAGATGATTATGGTCTCTAAATGCAAAAGATTACCCACATCTTCAATGACAGCTTAAGTGAAACTTACAGTCTTCCCCGTAATCTGCAAAAGAAAGTGGTAGCTAAATACACATCTGTAATTCTAATTGCACATCAGACCAACTTTACCTGCAGGGATAAAGTAGTGCAAGGCCAATATAGAAACAACATGGTGCTCATCTGCTGTGGTGTACTAGGATGAAATAGCATATTGACCCTGAATCCATACTCTGAGTAAAAGCAATTGTCATTCTGCCACTGTAACACCTTGTTGCCAGTGGCGATGTAATTAAAGCTGTGAGGACTCATTTTCCATTCTTATCTCTTAAGCTCGTCTGAATCAGAAACTGTTTGTGGTAACTGAGAAAACGTTCTACAAGGCTACATGTTTATGTATGAATTTTTGGTAGTCTATTTTTGTGGGGCGGTGAGGGGACAGCTCTAAGCGTCTTATTTCCAACACTCATTCTCCTACTATATATATATATATATATATATATATATA